>BJKM01000567.1:158604-330006 GCA_015082035.1 Chaenogobius annularis | reverse complement strand
GGTGAACTTTGCAGACGACGCTGTATTTTGGTGTGAACTCTGTGTTGCTCGATGAAGATTGAGGCTGAATAAAGTCTGCGACGATTAAACTCGATATATTTACACTCCAGACAAAAAACAAAGAAAACGGAAAAGAAGTGTTTACCCTGTTTTATGACGTCGCACTTTTCAGATCATTTACATTTCAACATAAAATATATACGTTCATTTTACACAAACTATAATAACACTGATAATAATAATACAAAAATAATACATTGAAAATAAATAATATATAAAGGTGCACATATACTTTATTAGTATGTATTTATTTATATGTGAATTATTATTATTAAATTATATTATTATTCTACTTTTTTATTTTTATGAAATGGTTGGTGTGGATCTAAAACAAGAATTTCACTCACGTTTGTTTATTTTTACTTTTCCTCCAGAACTAAAATTTGACCCCTTGTAATTAAATCACGCGCAGCAGTTACAGCCGAATTAGGCCTACGAGCAGCAGTTAGCCCTACAAGCAGCAGTTAGCTCTACGAGCAGCAGTTAGCCCTACAAGCAGCAGTTAGAGCAGCAGCTAGAGCCAGAGTTAGCCCTACGAGCAGCAGTTAGGCCTACGAGCAGCAGTTAGCCCTACAAGCAGCAGTTAGCTCTACGAGCAGCAGTTAGCCCTACAAGCAGCAGTTAGAGCAGCAGCTAGAGCCAGAGTTAGCCCTACGAGCAGCAGTTAGGCCTACGAGCAGCAGTTAGCCCTACAAGCAGCAGTTAGCTCTACGAGCAGCAGTTAGCCCTACAAGCAGCAGTTAGAGCAGCAGCTAGAGCCAGAGTTAGGCCTACAAGCAGCAGTTAGCCCTACGAGCAGCAGTTAGGCCTACGAGCAGCAGTTAGCCCTACGAGCAGAGTTAGGCCTACGGGCAGCAGTTAGAGCAGCAGCTAGAGCCAGAGTTAGCCCTACGAGCAGCAGTTAGGCCTATGAGCAGCAGTTAGCCCTACAAGCAGCAGTTAGGCCTACGGGCAGCAGTTAGGTCTACAAGCAGCAGTTAGAGCAGCAGCTAGAGCCAGAGTTAGCCCTACAAGCAGCAGTTAGGCCTATGAGCAGCAGTTAGGCCTACGAGCAGCAGTTAGCAGCCTACGAGCAGAGTTAGGCCTAGCAGTTAGAGCAGCAGCTAGAGCCAGAGTTAGCAGCAGCTTAGCCTACGAGCAGCAGTTAGCCCTACAAGCAGCAGTTAGGCCTACGGGCAGCAGCAGGTCTACAAGCAGTTAGAGCAGCAGCTAGAGCCAGAGTTAGCCCTACAAGCAGCAGTTAGGCCTACAAGCAGCAGTTAGAGCAGCAGCTAGAGCAATAGTTAGTCCTACGGGCAGCAGTTAGAGCAAGAGTTAGGCCTACGAGCAGCAGCTAGAGCAATAGTTAGTCCTACGAGCAGCAGTTAGAGCAAGAGTTAGGCCTACGAGCAGCAGTTGGAGCAATAGTTTGCCCTACGAGCAGCAGCTAGAGCAAGAGTTAGTCCGAAGAGCCAAGTTAACCCTACGAGCCGAGTTAGCCCTACTAGCCGCAGTTAGAGCCTACGAGCTGCAGTTAGCCCTACTAGCCGCAGTTAGAGCCTACGAGCAGCGGTTAGCCTACGAGCAGCGGTTAGCCCTACGAGCAGCCGTCACAGACCCGTCGCAGACAGATGAAGCTCCCCGTGTGGCAGTGGAAGCGGCTCGTGTGCAGAGTGGCGGCGCACACGGCTCATTTGCACTAAAAGGCTGAATGTGCTGACTCGGCTGAAGAACGCACTGACGTAATCGGCTGCTTTTCCAAGTTGGCATCAGAAGTCCGTTGGCGCGATATGAAGAGCTCGGCCGATCTATCATCTCAGAAGAGAAAATGCTTTAAATGGCCGTACAATTTAAACAGGATCACGTTTGTCGGTTTTACCAAAGGCAGAAAGAACGGGACAGAAGCATCAGAGTATCAGAGTACTTTATCAAATACTTTAAATTCTAAAAAGAAATGATTGTGTTCGTAAACATGTTATGTAACACTTTATTATGACTACACTTAATAAAGCATGAATAAAGACATAATTAACCCTCCGTTTATTTGTGGAGTCAAATAAAGGTGTGGTATAAAGTGGTACCAAATGTTGTAGTAGTAGTAGTTCTAATAGTAGGTATTATAGTTGGATACTATTAATTTTATATTTATGTAGAAAATATAAATGTTCCAATTATTTTAGTAGTAGTATTTTTGTAGTAGTTGTTGTTGTACTTGTAATAGCAGTAGAAGTAGTTCTGTTAGCAGTAGTAGTAGATGTTGTAGTTCTGTAGTTGTAGTTAGTAATAGTTGTTGTAGTTGTACTAGCATGGCAGGAGTAGTAGTACTTTTACTTGTACTAGTAGTAGCAGTAGTACTAGTAGTAGCAGTAGCAGCAGTGGTAGTAGTAGTAGTACGTTTAGTAGTAGCAGTAGTAGTTTTAGTTCTGTAGTTGTAGTTAGTACTGGCAGTTGTTGTTGTACTTGTACTTGTACTAGAAGTAGTAGTAGTACTTGTCCTAGCAGTAGCAGTAGTAGTACTTGCACTATCAGTAGTAGTACTTTTACTTGTGCTTGTACTATCAGTAGTAGTACTTTTACTTGTACTATCAGTAGTAGTAGTAGCACTTGTACTTGTACTACCAATGGTAGTAGTACTTGTACTATCAATAGTAGTAGTACTTGTACTACCAGTAGTAGCAGCACACATTGGTTCTCTCAGATGTTCTTGATCCTGCAGCCCGTTTGTTGAAACGAGCGAAAAGTTGAGTTAAACGTTGAAGCGACACGCCCGACTCGCCCGACACGCCCGACTCGCCCGACACGCCCGACTCGCCCGGCACGCCCGGCACACCCGGCACACCCGACACGCCCGACATGTCCGACGACGCCCGACTCTCACCCAACACTCCCTGACACGTTTGACTCGCCCGACACGCCCGACTCGCCCGATTCGCCCGACACGCCCGACATGTCCGACACGCCCGACTCTCACCCAACACGCCCTGACACGTTTGACTCGCCCGACACGCCCGACTCGCCCGATTCGCCCGACACGCCCAACTCGTCTGACTCTCGCCCGACACGCCCGACTCACCTGGCAAACCCTGACACGCCCGACTCGCCCGACGCCACTGACACGAGTGCGTTTTCCTACAACTATAACATTCTCAGTTCTTCACATATTGTTTGACTTTCACATGAATCCTTCACCTCCGCTTGCGGTTCGACGCTTTCACTCCTTATTTCACTTTATGCAAATGCAAATCAATGGAAAGACATTTTGAGCCGTTTCCCTGCGATTTTATGATTTATTTTTCGCCGCCGCGCGTCTGTGGCTTATGCTTGACTGTTAAGCGGCGGCCCCCGGGTCAGGAGCCAACGCAGATCAATATTTGAACTATGCAGCCGCGGGTCACCATGTACGGCCATATAAAATGAAATGGGCCTTGAAATTGATTTGAAGTTCTCCTTGAAAGTCGCGGCAGGTTTTGGAAAACGAGCGAAGGAGGAGCGAGCGGAGGGGAGGGAGTCGGCTCCGTGGATGACCTCAAATGGACGAGCGCGTAATCAGGTTGTTTCTGCAGATTTAATGAGCCAAAGTCTTATTGTGGTGTTATTAAAGCGGCGTCGCAGAGGCGCGAGGCGGAGGGGGAGTGACCTCAATACTTAGAACGCAGTGGTTTGTCATTATTGGCTCGCGAACTGGTCACACGGCCGGGTTAAGCTGGAATCTGATGAGCGTACGACCTTTAGCACAGGAGGTGATCTAAGTAACCGTGGATACGTGTGTGCAGAGTGAGGATTGTGTTCAGAGTGCACTTTGTAAACAACTCTGAGCGTTTGAGAGAAGACGGAAATATGAGCTCTTACACGAGTACAAGGCTCTAAACTGCACGTACAAGGACTGTCTATGATCTAAATATTGTGATTTAATAATTGTACAAAGTCTGATTGTGATTCTGGTTTAAACTGACTCCTCCCTTTCACACAGTATGAAGTTTATTGCTCAAAGATGGAACTGGGATTGAACCTGATTTTATTCCAGTTTGAAGGCTTTTTTAAATTGTTTTGGACAATCATCTTCTATTTTATTTCTTACATGTTGTAAGCTTTATAATAACTGCACTTTTAATAGCCTTAATAAAGCAGCTTCAAGCGGAGTAACTTCATGAGGAATTAATATCCTAATCTGAATATTTTACTTAAGTAGTGCAAACTTGAATCATTCTTAATGAACTATTCGCTCATTATGAATTAAATATTTGTTTGTGCTTTGTTTCTTTTATAATGGTAGTTTTTCTAAAGTGTTTGTTGAGACTGGCACGTTACAGAAACCTATTTAAACAAAATATCACGTGTTTGTCTCAAGTTCATTTAGTATAAATATATATGTTTTGCATTCTTTATTTATTACATCAAATCACGGCCCGGGAAATCCCTGTTCTCCGTCGCTCTCCGTCGCTCTCAGTCGTTCTTTGACGTTCTCTGTCGCTCTCTGTCGTTCTCCGTTGCTCTCCGTAGTTCTCTGTCGTTCTCCCTCACTCTCCGTCGTTCTTTGACGTTCTCCGTTGCTCTCAGTCGCTCTCTGTCGTTCTCCCTCACTCTCCGTCGTTCTTTGACGTTCTCCGCAGTTCTTCTCTCATTACCTCCGTCTCTAATCTCTCTTCTCACTGTAACAAAACCCTTCTTTCTCTCTTCCGTCCAAACATCCCCGGCTTTCATCCCCGCGCTCCCTCCCTTATTCCTGGAGTAGTTTGTTAGCGCGGCACGCCCGGCTGTTTCTCTAAAATCATCTATCAAGGTGAGCAGTGTGGGAAAGTGCAGCGCCGCGGGCCTCCTCTGCTCCTGCTTATGAGATGCTATTAGGTCCCAGAGGAGTGGAGAGCTTTGGAGAGAGTTAAAAACAAATGGAAGTCACAAATTACACATTACGGTCCGCACTCTTCAGCCTGGAGTGTGTGAAAGTGAAAAGGAGAGAAAGAGAGAGGAGGAGAGAGGGAGGGGAGGAAGAGGAAGGTGTGCGAGGGAGAGAGCGAGCCCGAGAAGCTTGATGAAGGAAACATGATTGGGGTACGAATGGAACGGTGCGGCGACTGAAGGAAGAGACAGAGATCTACAGAAGATCCTTTTCAGGGCCGTTACGATGAACTGTTTCAAACAAATATATGAATATGTCAGGGTTTCTACTCAAACTGGGGTCGAAACTAGAGTCGCATTCGAACCAGTATCGGAAGAAACTGTTTTTAACACCAAGTCGATACGAAAATACATGTTTCTCTGATTATTTACAGGTGAATTACTGCTGTTTCTGAAGATACACTGCTCAAATGTCTATTGTCAAAGCAGTTTTATAAATATAGCAAGATTTTGGACCTTCACTTCCCCTAAATGATCACGTTCGACAGCCGCAGCTTTACTTATTTCGTGAAAAACCCTCTAATATTAAAGACGCCGACCTCGTACTTATCCAATTTAGCTTCTTATCTGAGCACTTACATGTGGATTGGAGGCTGAGTTTTGATTTCTATGGACTCATTCTTTAATAGTACCTCAGAATAATGCAGCCAATTAGGTTAATAGTAACTAATTCTATTCAATTTGCTTCCCATTTTGCGCCCGAACAAAAGTGAACAAGCGCGAGGGCTTTTCCCGCGCCCGCCTCCCTCCATTCATCCCCCCGCTTTAATTTAACGACTCAGAATTGTAACTCCAACACTGTTATCACTCAGCAATAGCGGCTAATGCGCGGCAATTAGCGCCCGCGGAAAGGAGACAGTGGCGCTCGAGTGGCTTTTCACCCCGAATGTCGAGGCGGGGCCAGCGTGCCGAGATACCGCCAATTTGAGCGCGCGCCGGCTAATTCATCCGCCCAGCTGTTTTTGTAAATAACATTTTCCCCCATTGAGCCCAAAGTAGTGTTTTCTAATATCCAATGTCTTCAACCAACCATAATAAATTACTCTGCGGATTCTTTTTCGCCGGGCAAGAAAGCCGCGCTAATTAGCTTGAGTGAAATAGCCGGGGCCGCGCGGTATCAGATGCGATTGGCTCGTGTTGCGGGGTGAGTGGGAAATTGCTGTGTAAATTGGGAGGGGGGTGTAGGGTTGTATTCTGGTTGGCTTACATTTCACGGGTGAGCGTGCAATCTCCCGGGGCGCGCGCGCGCGGACAAGCCCCGTTTGATGCGCACCTACTCTGCGATAGTGCTCTAAAAGCTTCTGCCCAAATCGCCGCTCGACACAGACGAGACGCGCGCTCGGGAAAACCCATTGTCGGTGCAGAGTAAACACCGGATACGCCTCGCAATTTCAGCCGTCGTCCAATTCACATGATTTACCGTATCACTTGTAAACAACACGGCTCTTATCGTAGCACTTGTCCTCGTGCTTTTTACATATTTAACGTAGGCTTTCGGTGGATTTACGGCCAACTGTAATGCTTCCAAATGGTTGTGGTATTTTGATGCTTTATGAATACATTATTTAACTTGTATGTATTGACCCTTCTGTTAAATTGACAGACGAAATTAGTGGGATTTTGAGGCAATTAATTTGGTTTGTGAGCATTTATTTTATTGTCTCGGTCAACTGGACAACTTAATATTACAACAAAACAAACAAATCAGAAGAAGAAAATGTAAGCGACTTCAGAAGCCTCTTTAAGTATGCCAAAAACAGCTCGTTTACTGAACAAATCGTAGTCCAATAAAAAGCACGGAAGAGTTTCAACATTTGTGGATTTTCCTTTTGGACATTTCTCATGTAAATGGTTCGTAAGTGTGACATCATTCTGGATTTTACACTTTAGACAATGGAACACAATGTCCCAGTGCAACAAGAGGACAGTGGTGATGGTCTTGCAGCATTTATTTTGGCACTATATTTTCTTTGACATCCAAACATATTTTATTATATTATTAGTCCATCAATGTCAATGTCCATCAATGTCCATCAGTAAAATAATGTCTGTGATTCATGACTTTCATTTTGCTCTTTTGTTTTAATTTAAAGTGCCACTGACGTTTTTTTTACGATTTTCTAATTTTGACTTTATTTGGTGTATTTGTACATATAAATGATAGTTTTGCATCAATCGAGTAGGCATTTGTGTAGAAAACGTTGAAAAATCTATGGGAATTGACAGCAAGTGACATCACACCAGGGACACTCATTCCAGACAAAGTTTATGCAGAATTTACACAAAGAAACAGCTTTTTTGACGCTCTAAACATGAATTCAAGAAAATAAAGTTGCTCTCATATATTTCTATTGGTCAAATAAAAATAATTGTTACATTAAATGAGTATTTGCCTAGTGTTTGCTGGGTTATTTCCTACTGTGATGTCATCATTTACAAACAGGAAGTGAAATTATAACCCTAAAAAAATTGCTTTTCTGTTATAAAATGTTTATATATTCAGCAAAATTCAAAATATATTTATTTTAACGGCATTTTAGTTCAATGAGTCGTCCGACCTGTAGGGGGCGCTTTAACTTCCACACAGGAATCACATGTCTTCCGGAATACTCCAGAACATATCTACATACAATCATGGGAACACAAACTCTGCATTTACGCCTTTTGCAGCAGTTGTTTTTCCGCTCGTCGTCGACACTGAACAAAGTCCTTGTTTCACTTTCTTCTGCTTGTGTTATGTCCGCTTTATCTACAGCGTTTTGGGCAGTTTGGGAGAGAAATACGGCGACAGAGCCAGTGGAAATGATAGGCCGACGCTGAGATATCTTCGCCTCATAAATTCCACATTGCTCAAGATAATTTACGATCGAAAAGAGTTGGTGTGTGCGAGATGAAGACCGAGCTCACTCTAGTATCTGCGCCACTTCAGACTGCGAGCGGGGAGAGCGTCAATTTATCGAAAAGCAAGATTTATTTTCAACTTCATCCCAGACGTTCCTTGAGCATCAATTTAAATGATTATGCAAATGTTCCCCTCCTTTTATTTTGTGCTAAGAATATACCATGGTGTTATTTGTTCTGTCAGGATTATTGCCGATAAAAGAGCAAAGGAATATTTTCTCGCGGTGAGCGGGTTTACGGCCTTGGCGATGAGTAATTCGCCATCAGGAAAGGTCAGCGGTTCCCCTGATTGTGCGGAGGCCGGGCCAGAAGGCACAAAGGCAGACACTCCTCGAGTTTAAGAGTCGTATGTCAGGCGCTTCTCTGTTGGAGCGAGGTTAGCACTCATTACCGGAAAGAAAGGAAAGTATTGACCTTCATCGAAAAAGTCGGATTAGTTACTTCAAGTCACGGTTAAAAGATATTGGACTTTCTTTTTCGTTAAATACCGCATTGCAATGACGATGTGGAAAATGGATTGTGTTTCAAAAACTGTGGTTAAGACTCAAGAAGGAACTATAAAATACTTCAAATTACAAACTAAATTAAGAGTAAACTGAGATATCAAGTTTCGTCCCCAACCAGAAATCCTACTACTACTACTGGTGTAACAGACTTATTCAATTTACGGTCTGTGGGCCAGATTAGGCCCTCCAAACTATCTGATTTGGCCCGAACCCCTCTTACAAGTATTATTATTATTGTGAATTGGTTTAGTCCTGATTTAATTCGGGGTTAGTGCAAGGTCCTGGTTTAGTTTAGTTAGTCCTAGTTCAAATTTTGTTGGTTCTAATAAAACCATCCTCGTTTGATTATGGTTCAGTAATGGACTGGTGAAAGATTGGTAAAAACCTTTGATTTAGTATTTCAAAAGCCCAGAGTCCATGTTCAACCAAAAGATCTGGCCTTTAGGATTTTCTGTTGAATAGCCCTGATGTAGAACTTACCCTTTCCTCCCACACTCAAGGCTAATACACAAATAAAGACCACCCATACGCCTTTGCTTTGTTAAGTGATGATAAAATAAAAATGCAATTGCTAAAATTAAACTAAATGTGTTAATACTGTAAACAGATTCATTTCTCAAACGCTTTCATGAAATAGAGTTGTAAAAATCTGCCTCAAAAGCCAAAACCCTAAAACATTGTGTGTATTTCCCATTTAAACTCTGCTGCCACTCATTACCACCTGAAGAAAAAAAAAAAAAAGGCTGCGTGCAAAAAGAAAACCTGATTAGCTCCACTTTGTGAAGTTTGTTTCCCCTTCTTTAAAAAACTTCCAAACACATTGATATTGCTCCTGAAAGGGGAAATTGGATTTGTCCCTTATTTAGTTTGCATTGCTGTTTGCTGCACACGCCTCGCTGTATATCCGAGTGTGTGGATGTGCTCTCCCGTGCCATGGCTGATTCGATGAGCTGAGTATGGCTGCGGCCCTTGGGCAATAGAACTTTACAACTCAGTTAGCGCAGCTCCATCCAGTTTAGCCCCAGTATTTTACCTGCCTCCAGTCTGTTCGCTGTGAGGGATCGTCTACAATAACATATGTCTGCCACCGTGTTGACGGACAAAATGGATGTCCGCCTTAAAGGGGAAGTACTATGTAAAAGCAGCTTTTATGAGCTTTTAACCAGTGTTTCCTCATCATTAGATTAATCAAACCTGAATTTCTGTTTATGCTTGTTCCCATTTCCAATTATTAAGCTGTTTTAGACCAATATTGCAGTTTACAATGCACAAAATGTAAAATAATTAGCTACATCTGTTGAAGTTTAATTATAAAAACCCAAAGAAAGCATAATGTGCCTTCTTTTACTTGTGACGTTTGTAATTCAGGTCCAGTTTTCTCAGATATGTAATTATAAAAAGCTAGATAACCGTAATTTGTGGTCCCATTGACCAAATGTTGGGCTCTCCACTTGACTCAAAAGAATAAACATTGATATACAGTCTGATTAAGGGTGTTTAATTAAGGGTTAGGGTTTGAATTAAGGGTTTCTGTACTAATTATGTAGTTTCTATTTAAACTACTTGTTCGTTATGAATTGAGTCTGTTCATGCTTTATTGACAGCATAAAAACTGCAATGTTTTAAAAAGTGTTACCAAATATATTTTAAAAACCGCGTTATCTGACCATTTTCTGCTCCTAAAGAGCTCACAGTTGATTCAAACACATTTTCCTCAGTCTCTCCCGCCTGCACACAAAGACTTCGAGACAGCCCAAAATGGCCTCTCCTCTCTGGATCTCTGGGCTTAATGCTTGTGACAGTGCGGCTGGGTGGGAGCTGTACCTGAGCCAGTCCCGAGGAATCACTCTCCATCTCCTCCTTATTGCTCCTGAGACTTTAGCACGCCTCCGTCAAGCGCTCGGTGTTTGTGCTCCGCCGATGCCCCGCGGACTGGCCAATCAGGGGGGCGTATTCCCAACACGCCCGGCATGTCAGCGCACCTGTTTATTACCTGCGCCGTTTTAACTAGACAGAATGCACAATGCAAGCCGACAAGCCTCTTTCACCGGGGAGTTAATCTAATCCACTCCGCACTCCACTTGGACATTGGCTGTCACTGACGACTCCAATAAAACGGAGCCCATGGCAAAGCGAGATGCGCTACCGAACCAGATCACGTACCTGCTGCCGACTCGCGCCTAAATCTAGTTCTCCGCTCCAATCACAAAATAATAAGGGGACAATAAAGTTTACTTATATGGAGCAACAAAGACTGTTACAAGGCAATTCTATTAAAAGGAATGAGAAAAGAAACATATTGAGTTGAGTTATTTTTAAATCTCTAGTGACAAATTGTAACGAACAGGCTTTTACGATACTGAAACAACTTTACCAAAAAGTAAATTACATTCTGTGCAAGACTAAACTTGAAACTCCAAATGTTGAATATAAAATAATCAACCAATTAAAATTGAATTAAAGAGTGTTTGATTGTGCTAATGTGAAGATAATTTCAGTTTGTTATTTTCGTTTGTTTTATTTTTAACTCAGCTTTGAGACACAAACACAATTGTCCTTTGGTGAAGCATTCAGCTGTGTTATAAAGTATTTACATGTTAGCAGACGATATAGTATTTATTCATTTTAGACTCACTAAGCGAAAACCCCACAGAGATAGAATAAGACAGGAAGTAGTGACGCTCACACAGAGCCTATTCAAAATAAAAATAAGTCCTCTCAATGGCATATACAACACGAAACTGTTTGTAAAGAATTGTGTTTACAATTAAAGAGATGATCTGAGACTTGGCAGTGGATTACAAGCCCTGTAGATGAAATAAACCTTCTAAACTCATCAAATCAATATGAATTCAAGTCCTGCAGATTCCTGTAGACATTCCCTTTTTCCAGCGTAAGAATTCAGACATCAATTTTGCCGACAAGTTTGTAACAATAAACTTTTAGCACTCATTTTGTTCTCGCCGAAGTCTGAAAGCCATAAGTCATCCATCTCTTTGCCGCTCGGTGACGGCCCGTGTTGTGGAACTGTCGTTTCTAATGCACCGCGAGTGAACAGGTGACTCCGCTGCAGCTTATTTCCTGTGAACCGCGGCCCTTATTTAATGGTAATTGTTGCAATTAGCATCTGAATGAGGCAGGAATTGGATAATAGAACTAAGATAAATATTGATGTTAATTCGCGTTGGAGGAGTGGAGTGCGGGCAGAGACAGAGCCGTACGAGCCCTGTAAATTTGTCCCCAGCTCTCATTTGCATGCATTAGCCAAGCTGTAATTACAACTACAGCAGGAAAAAAACAAAAACATTATTCTCGAGGTCATTTTCCAGGACTTTCCGGGGCATTATCAGTGATCATTGAGTGGGTAATAACAGCGCAGGATATGAGAACTAAAAGGGACAAATACCAACAAAGAAAACATAACTAAACATAACTAAATTCCAAGATTCAGATTTAACTTCTAACTAGTACTTCTGTATGCAAATGACAATATGTATAACATTCTTACAATATTGTTGTCATTTTTATTTGATTAGAATTAGAATCTACAGGAACAGTTTAATATAATAATATAATAGCTACACCTTCAATAGCCTTAATAAAGCATGAAAAAATACTCAATTCATACTGAACAATAATGTATTAGTAATATTCTCCCAAAAACAAATGATTTATTTATTTAAATGGGTAGATTTATTTATGTTTTACTTTTGTCAATATTGGCTTATCTAATATCCTTATTTCAATGTCAGTAAAACGCTTGATCACGTTGTCGAACATGATATGAACTTTATTGACATGACATTGGCATTGGAATAGTTCGTAAATTAAACATTGTATGGATTCACATGAATGCACTGTTGTCCATTTAGACAGAGGTGAATAGTTAAGAACACAAGAGTATGTCGTGTATTGTAGGGTTTCACTGTGGTTGCTAAGGCTAGATACCGGGAAAGACTAACCATTTCTCTTGTCCTAGCCGGCTCGTCACGCCACCTCTCAGCTCACATTCTGCAGGAAATCACAACTCTGTCCCAACTGTTTCGCCCCAGCAGTGGTGGCGGAGCACATACTGGGGGGAAAAAACCCACTCAAAGCCTCCTACAAGGTCATCCGTCTCATTTTATGAAGAGGGCCGAGGCTATTACAGAGTCCCAAAGAGGAGGCTCGATGCTGGGTCAGAGAATGACAGCTGATGGATGTCACTTAACCTCCTCCACAGCTGGTCCTGGGTTCACACCGCGCGGTAAACAAGCCGGCATCCAAACTCGTACCTGAAGTCCAGCTCTCTAGAAACCATCCTTTTTGGTTTCTGTGGCGTAACTCACCGATTTCAGGCCATGTGTCGTGTTTTTTTCCGCCTTCTCACGTCGAGCTAAAACAACGGGCTAATCATTCCAGCTAGATACCCCTGCTCTAGATTCTGGCGCGTGATCCGGGGATGGCTTTTGGGTGGTCCACGTTTCCTGGCAGGTTGGCGCAGCGGAATTAAAATATGGGTCAAAAGAAGAGAGCAAATATTCATGGGCATCTGTTTGCAGTTATGGACGCCGTTTTGCGGATTCCACCAAGCTACAGTTGATTACAAACTCTTTTCCGTGGGACTAGATTTATTTTTTGACACTTTATTTTGCATAAATATTAGGAAATGGCTTAGTCAACAGTACAGTAAAGATCCCTGCATATTATTAGTGTCAATTCACATCAGACATGCGTTGGAGGTGTATAAAACATCCACGTAATGAATCCTATCTGTGCATCAGTTTGTCTTATACTTAGGAACACAGTAATAAAATATGCACAGCAGCTGTCGCTTTATAGCCCTACATCTGTTCGATAGGTTGGAGCACGGAAAGGTAAGACCAAGAATAGTCCGGGGCGCATGCATGTGGACGAAACCCAACGCCGGTCGACATGTGCGACCCGACCGTGGTTCACTCCGGGTCAATAATAACACGTCTCGCGTCATTTCGCTTTTATTACTTTCATCATTTCCTGACATATCTCTGGGGTTTCAATCTCGCGCAAAGATGACAGAAAACAATAAATGGTAATAGGAACTCTCCTAAACCAGATGCCAATAAAAAACGTGGAGCAATTTTGTTCGTTTATGAGACGTTTTTGGTGAGAACAGGCCTCGGCTTGAGAGACAAAAAAAAAAGATTATTAATATCTTAAAAGTGCGTTGTTGTTGTTTGAGAGAGTTTGAACAGTTCTTGTTTCTTTTCAAATTGTGTTTGTGTGAGAGCGTACGTGACACTTGGATTTTGACAGTCTTTGTTGTAGAAATGCCTTTTCGGATGCAATTTAAAGTCTGTATTGTCCAGGTAATGAGTATGTATTATTATATATGATCAAAATACAGCCACAATTATTTATTATAGTCAACTAGTCATGATTAGTTGATAAATCGTTGAAGCTCTAACCGGCAAAGCCATTTTACAACCTGCCAGTGACACCACGGAAAGAAAATATTAGTTGCTGATAATGTATGTATCTGATAATGTAGTATCTAATGGGAGAAACGTATTAGCTGAATTGCCAAGTGTTTTCTTGACTTGGCACTATGTTATTTAAACTAGAATACATGAAATGATAGCATGATCCAGTAATTGTCCGTCTAACTCAGTTGATTGTACGTAATACAGATCAATTCAGTGTTGTTGAGTAAATGGTTCGACCATTGAGGCAGTTTGATTTCAGACCTCGGTGACGGAGAACATAAATGGTCAGCAAATTGAAGTT
Organism: Chaenogobius annularis; assembly: GCA_015082035.1. Classification (NCBI taxonomy): domain Eukaryota; kingdom Metazoa; phylum Chordata; class Actinopteri; order Gobiiformes; family Gobiidae; genus Chaenogobius; species Chaenogobius annularis. The sequence continues at coordinate 315,919 of BJKM01000567.1, read as the reverse complement.
TGAATCGTTCGAAAAGGGCCAAACCCACACAACCGATCCGCACGAAATGGACAAGAGGTGATCGCAATCAGCAGAGTCCATGGGCGATAATGGTTTCTTCTAATCTATTGTGAACACGGTTGGGTTTGACGCTTTGGTAATTGCCAAAACGTGCCATCTCTGCATCTGCCTGTGTCTGCAAAATCTTTGCCGGGCATCTCAAAACCGAAACGTACATCGTCTCCATCTTCTCGCGGCAAATGTGTTAGCAGGCTCTTTGAAAACGGCATCATTCCCACTCTCCTTCCCTTTTTACAACCAACCTCCTATTTCTCTTCTATGTGCTGTTTTTAAAAGAAAAATGTGAAAGGCTTGAGAAGAAAAAAAGGCAAGAAAGAAAGCAGTAGGAGGAAAAAAGAGTGGTGTGGTGCCAGGGGCGGGCGGTGCAGAAAAGCTCATTCCTTCCGGCGTGGTGCAGCGCTGGGTTATTGAGGTGCCTGTAATTTGATAAGGAGAGGGAAACTCAATGGACTGTGAGCAAGTCAGCACTTTGAGGCCAGTCACATTTCTGATGCGACGTGAGAGAGAGAAGGGGGGCAGAGGTGGAGCGAGGGATGGAGGGATGAAGATAAAGAAAGGGAGCACGAGAGAACAAGCCGAAGAGAAGAGCGAGGGGGAAGCAGGGGAAAGGGGGTTTCCTGACACTGGCGACTGATACGTGATTGAAGTAAAGGGGCAAAGATGGCGGAGGGATTCGAAATGTGCGGCCAAGAATGTATGGGATCTGGACTGAACGTAGACGTCGTCGATGTGGTTGGCTTATTTGTAGTTGCTTTTTAAAGGGTGACATTTCGAAGACGTTTGACCATTCAGAACATTTAGTTTTTAGTTCAAACCCAATTACGACCACTGTCTTCAAAGGTGGTCATATGGACACCGTTTTTGTTTTGTTTATTTTTTTAAATCAAGACCTTTCGACTGCAATCCAGAAGTCAGTTTCAATCATTTTCTCAATCACTCATGTTAGAAAGTCGAAACATCTCGATTTCCAGATGACGACCTTTGAAACCGTTTCTACCCTGGACCATTTCTGGAGGAATACACAAACACGTTAATGTTATGTTTTCACCAATATTTCGTTTCATAAAATAGCTATACATCTGAGCGTGGAATAGCAGTCGCACTGGAGGCAAAATAAAGTGGCAATTTTTGAATAATTTGCACGTGATCTAGAAGAAACCCCACTTTTGTTATTGATCCTTCAAAACTTCCACTTTGTTAAATACATTTGGATTTTCTAATTTGAATGCATTTAGTTGATTTCAGTTCTGACCTGATAAATAAACACAGACTAGTTCAGGTGTAGTGCGCCTAAAAGTCTAATTCACCAGTGGTTCGACTAATGACAGAATAATGGCCTCACCTTCGCTCCGTGTTTAAACCTTGCGTTCCACTTTTGTCGCGCTCATATCGGAGTTCTGCAGAGCGTCTATTCATATTCAACGCCGTCCAACAGCCGCCTGCCCTCCCTCCCCCTCAGCGCGGAGCTACTCAGGGCAGCGTAGCATGCGGGGGGACACACTTTTTCAGTCGGCACAAAAGGCTCAGTCAGGCCTGTCCTAAACCGGCCGCGCTCGGCCTTTAGTTCTGTAGACGTCGAAATGCTGGCGGCGTCCATTTGAGTCCAATACACCGCGCGCCAGTTCTCTTCTCTCTAACCCGGGATCCAAGCACAGCCGAGGAGCCCGCGACGACCTTTTGAATGGTGGGCCCCAGATTGACGGAGCCCGGAGCCAGATGAGAGGCTGGTCATGTGTGAACAGCACTGGCTGGCCCATGCCCCACAGGTCTGAGGCAGCATTTTACAGCCTGTTTAGCAGTAGCTTCACTATCACCCCCAAAGCGGCCCATTTTCGCCCGCAGACCATCGCAGACATCGGCAAACTTGGTTTGAACACCATGAAAACAGCTTTGGACAGAAGTGTTAGGATTAGGAAAGAAGCTAATGCTGATGAAGTTATGAAATAATCCTGACAAAAGGTTTAAATTCGGCAAGTCAGAATATTATAATTGTGAAAATGGTTGAAATCAACAAAATTGTATCGCGATGAAACTTTTAACAGTGATTGATAACGATGATAGCATTGTTGTTCCTCTAATCATTGAAAAATTAATTACACTTTCTCTTTGACTCAACTTAATTAATCAATTTGATGTAATCCCTCGTTCAGCCAGGATTGGCCCAAAATAGAAAAGCTCTTCATTTGGTTTCTGTTTTAGAAATCAGGATCATCAAAAATCATTTTCAGACCACTGATTGAAACGTGTCCAGATGACGACTTTTGAAACTTTTTCTACTTAATCAATAAAGAAAAAAGTGTGTCAGTGTTTGTCTTTTACACTCTGACCCTCTAAACCATAGCATGTTACACACACTTTGAAAAGCCTCATCCTATGCGTCCAGTGGCCTCATCCTAATGCGTACAGTGGGCCTAATCCTAATGCGTACAGTGGCCTCATCCTAATGCGTACAGTGGCCTCATCTAATGCGTACAGTGGCCTCATCCTAATGCGTACAGTCAGTGGCCTCATCCTAATGCGTACAGTGGCCTCATCTAATGCGTACAGTGGCCTCATCTAATGCGTACAGTGGCCTCATCCTAATGCGTCCAAGTGGCCTCATCCTAATGGTCCAGTGCCTCATCCTAATGCGTACAGTCGTGCTCATCTAATGCGTACAGTGGCCTCATCCATAATGCGTACAGTGGCCTCATCCTAATGCGTACAGTGGCCTCATCCTAATGCGTACAGTGGCCTCATCCTAATGCGTACAGTGGCCTCATCCTAATGCGTACAGTGGCCTCATCCTAATGCGTAGTGGCCTCATCCTAATGCGTACAGTGGCCTCATCTAATGCGTACAGTGGCCTCATCTAATGCGTACAGTGGCCTCATCCTAATGCGTACAGTGGCCTCTCCTAATGCGTACAGTGGCCTCATCCTAATGCGTACAGTGGCTCTATCCTAATGCGTGCAGTGGCCTCATCCTAATGGTGCAGTGGCCTCATCCTAATGCGTACAGTGGCCTCATCCTAATGCGTACAGTGGCCTCATCCTAATGCGTACAGTGGCCTCATCCTATGCGTACAGTGGCCTCATCCTAATGCGTACAGTGGCCTCATCCTAATGCGTACAGTGGCCTCATCCTAATGCGTACAGTGGCCTCATCCTAAATGCGTACAGTGGCCTCATCCTAATGCGTACAGGTGGCCTCATCCTAATGCGTACAGTGGCCATCTGCTCAGTGCTCATTATGCGTACAGTGCCTCATCCTATGCGTGCATGGCTAATCTAATGCGTACAGTGGCCTCATCCTAATGCGTACAGTGGCCTCATCCTAATGCGTACAGTGGCCTCATCCTAATGCGTACAGTGGCCTCATCCTAATGCGTACAGTGGCCTCATCCTAATGCGTACAGTGCTCATCCTAATGCGTACAGTGGCTCATCCTAAGCGTACAGTGGCCTCATCCTAATGCGTACAGTCGGCCTCATCCTAATGCGTACAGTGGCCTCATCCTAATGCGTACAGTGGCTCATCCTAATGCGTACAGTGGCCTCATCCTAATGCGTACAGTGGCCTCATCTAATGCGTACAGTGGCCTCATGCATGCAGTGGATATAAATCAAATGAATCGGACAAATACTTTCTGACTTTCAAACCTAAAACTTTCACTGGCTCCCGTACCCTCGTCCGAGCCGCTTACAACGCAACATGGACAAACCTCTGACATTTTAGGTCACCATAATTCAAAAACAAAAGTCAACCTGGCACTGACCAATGGCGGAGACAGAAAATCAAAGCGCTTGCAGCTTGCGGTGCAATATTTCAAAACCTGCCAGTTTTGGGCTTCTAACAAACTCCACGAATGTTGTTGAGAACCTTGGACCGGCCAGCGGTTATGTTAGACTACTATGTGTTTAAGAGAGTGTCAGTATGCTAATTTAAGCTAATGTTACCTTGTTTTACGCATAGCCCCTGCTCTTGTAATGCCACTAAGCTACCTAAGCCATTCATATCAGAGGGTGCTCATGCGTGAACAGCCAAATCCGATGCCCTGTAGGTTTAAAGGAGCATTTCTCGTTTCCCCCGCCCCGTCACGTTGCTTCCAAAGGGGGGGAATTCTCACACGCCGGCCCTAGCTCGCGTTCACTGATTGCCCCTGAACGGCGTGCTGATTAAAAAGTCAGCATTGTTCAGGCTTTCTTGTTTTCTCTTTCTTGTGAACCCTGGGAGTGCAAACAGCTCGATAGGCGGCGTGTGAAAGTCTTCGGGCCGTGTCTGACGAGGGACCCGTGCTGGGAGCGAACCCGCGTCAGTTTCGGCCCGGCTTTACCAATCCAATAAAAGCGCTTTATGCCAGCGATGGGGCCGGACGTGAGGCTAATCTTTGATCTGAACCAGGAAGAGGCTGAGGGCTCGGGAGGCGAGACCACGCTGCCCGATTATTTATGGGAACTTCAAAAGGTGCAGCCCATTGCGTTGGTGTGTGTCTCTTATCTAGCAGGCGAGTAACAGCCACAACAACAAGTCACTTTGCGAGAGAATTCTGAGCACGGAGAAGCGGAAGAAAGGAGGAACAAGAGAGGGAGGGAGTGGAAAGGTAGGATAAAGTGTTTGAAACTGGAAGGGCAAAGCTTTGGTGCGGCTCTGCAGGGAGATGTGTGGATTACAAGTATATGGGCCCCTGCCTGGGAACACACCGCCAAGACCCAACCCAATCAGCCCAACTCGGCAAAAAATATCAATGAATTATTAAGGTTTCGTCAGCCGTAAAATGGATAAATATCTGGACTTGAGTGTTATCTGCTCGGTGCTTGTTTGTTTTCTCTGTAGAAAGGGTTTGTAGTGGAACTAAATCCAGGACTTTACGAGCGAAACGGGGCTTCACACAAGTTTAAGGAGCAGTCAATAAAAACCTCAATAAAACCAGAAAGAAAAAAGAATGGCAATGACTTGATTACGATTGGTAGAATATGAATCAAAATTACAGTAAGAATCAGGGTAAAACCAGGACTAAACCACCACTTAGCCAAGACAACATCTGGTCAAAACAAGAGCAGGTTCTACAGTATTTGGTACAAGAACTAGAAAAATAATCAAGGTTTTGGAACATTTAACCATGTTCTAACATTGTTCCCTCATCAGAAACATACCTGGAGTTGTGTTTAGCTTCAATCATGTTTCATTAGTCCTGTTCTCCTACAATCCTTCTCTGAGCCTCACAAAACAAATTTCACAGATTTGTTCCACTGAAAGTGGAGATCCAGAGGTCTCCAGCGCAGTTCACAAATCATTATCAGACGCGTGTTTGTTTTCTCCGCGGTAATTGAGTCAACGTGGTCAAAGGCGGCGGACACATTTCATAATGTGGACAATTATGTGTCATTTTACAGAACTTCAGACCAGAACTAGATGCAAACCAGGACGTGTAAAGAGAACAGACTTGTCCACAACAGTTTTAGGAATACTGTCTTATGTTCTGTACCAGGAAACCAACCCACACTCCTGATCCGTTTGAACGTGCGCGTCTCGTCTCTCTCTTCACACCCGTCGCCGCTCTTCTCTGCATGAATCCCATACGATCCACTATTGAAAGACGGCTCCCACCTCTCCACCCATGACCAGTCGCATGGAGATTACCCGTATCTTCGCTCGGCAGAAATCTACAAAAGGCGACATCTCCACCCATCCTCCCGCTCGTCCCCCCTTCAGCCATTAAAACTAAATCATGTCCACCTCCCACTCCGCCACCTGCATTCATTACACGTCAACCGTCAAGTGTCGCCGTCAACACTTTTACAGCGACAACACCGTAAACCATTAACGGCCGTTTTAATATCCCGCCCTCCTTTCGTCAGTTCGTTCTCAGAATTATATATATTTTTTTCCTGACAATAGGTAACGCTTAAACCGCTCTGTGCAAGCGCAAATCCTCCATAAAGTGTGTTTGGTGGTGGCAGATGTATTCTCTCAGGATTTGATGTCGGTGTCATGCGAGAGCCAAGCGCGCAGGAAGCTCCCACGCACAGATTAGTTTGGTCGTAGCCGCTTCTCTTTTCAATTTTTTTTTTTACAAGCCCCGCTCCCCACCTTCCCCACTGCTGGAATTATACTTGGTAAACAGTTGGAGAGCGGTGACGCCAAAAGGGATTTTTTTTACAAGGAAAATGTGATCATGATGAACTTTTTTTTTTCTGTTTTTCTTTACAGCTTGTAAACAATGTAAAGCGCGGCCGCTGTTCGGGGAAGTTGAGTAAATAGAGATACTTTTAGATTGGAGAAGGAAAGAGCAAGACGAGGCGAGGTTTATTTGTTTGTGCTTTTAAATGTAGGTTTTCTTTTCTTTTCTTAAAGGTCTTTAAAATGTGTAATGATTTCTCGGTCTCAATGGGTTCTTTCCTGGTTAAATAAATAAAGGTTAATAAATAAATACAATTTGTAGCGCACCGTTTGTACAGGGTGCGTCACAGAACAGGGAAATACATTACAATCACTATTCATGATACATAATCAATGCATAACAATTTTTAAATGTATTTTAAAAGGGAGACAAAAAGAGAAGATTGTGAACAAATTAATAAAAAGTTTAGCCTCAACAAGAGTTGTCTAACATTAAAAATAATATCAAAAGTACTTACATATTGGGCACATCGAGGCGTTCACCAACTAATCCTCTGTAAAGTGTCCTTGAGTGTCAAGACAGGCGCTGTTAAATAAAATGAATTATTAAGCAAAGGTTTGATCCCAGCTGTTGGCATCAGCGTGTCCTTGGGCAGCACACTTTGCCCTTACTTTGTGCTGTGTTGAGTACTTTTAATGTGATTGGTGACGGCAGTTTGGAAGCCACCGCTGCCCCAGTCGCTCTGAGCCGCAAAACCACTAACATTTAACAAGGACAATATATTGTAAAATATGCTTCACGAGTTGAGCAGTGCGTGTGTTTTATGGTCTTGGTAAATACATGTCGCAACAACGCATTCGATCGTTCTCTAATTAAGTGGTGAATAAATGCGCACAAAACATTAAGCTGTTTTTACACCATAATATATGTCAGCTAAATGTGAAAGTCTTCTAAATATTCAGAATACAGCACTGTGATTGGGCCATGTAACCGAATACGTTCCAAACTACAGCATATTGAATACCAGCGTGAAAACATAACTAAATACATTTTCAAAGTTCTTCCCATGACAGTTTGCTGTTGAGTAAATTTCCCGTGCACTTGTATAATTTAATTACTCTGCGCCACTCGTTCTGATAGGACAAACAGCATGTATGTTTTGATGAGCTGTAAAACGATCCATAATTAAACCAAAACAGCAGGGCGAGTGGACATTGTAAAATACGTGTAGCATGCAGTTGTAAAGCAAGACGTGGGGGTCTGACAGAGACGAGATGAAGAATAATCCCGTCAGGAGCTCCTCTCCCGCCCCGACCTCAGCCCATTGCCCCACTAATTGATAAATGACGACCACTCATTTCATCAAGGTCGGCGTACAATTAAAACATTCATGATTTATCAGCACCAAATCAGCAACTGGAGCCGTGTCGCGCCCCCTCACACACGCGCACACACACACACACACACCACACGCGCACGGACGGACCGGGCACAGTCTGGAAGGGGGAGCTCGGAGGGAGTCTAGCCTGAGCGCCTCACTCACTCCTGGGGATATCGGGTGACAGTGACAGCCCTACTGCGGTGGAGGGAGGTGAGCAGCCCATACGTCTCCATGTCGCAGCGCAGACACCAGGGCGATATTTCAATAGATCCTAATGTTTGGGCTGGCGTGTCGGACAGGAATCAAACAAAAGGAAGCATTTGTTTGGTGGAAGTTGAGGAGAAAGAAGTGCAAACGGCATTGGTGTGGGATGGAATGGTACAGGTGGGATAAGGACAGCAGGCGATTGTTGAAAATGGAAATGATTCTGCAGTTATGAGATTAGCATACATTAAATTATTGCAAGGTTTAACATGCTTATGGCCACTCACGTGTGCTATTGCTATTCATGCTATGCTGTTACCAAGCAAAAGTACTTGGACGGATGTAATTGGAGAATAAAAGCTTGGAAACGTCTCATATTTGGGTGAAATGTATTGATAAATGGTCCGAAATGTCTTTAGAATTGGGTAAATATGTTGTAAATGTTGATTTGTTTTGGGCATGAGGTGTTGTGTCACTGGAAAACACAAGCATTTGCCCATTAATATTCACTCCATACTTATTTTCAAACAGTTACACAGCCATGTAATAAAGTAACATTAGTGTTTCCCTCGTACAGATATATTGTAAAAACAGCATTTAGGGTCAAAATTAGACCTCTGTGTGCTGTTTGTATCTAAATATAGCTTCTTTTTTCCCCATTCTTGCATGGTTGTTGTTGTTAGCATTACTGTGAGGCCTTTGAAAGTTCTAAAAACCTCTTAGAAAGTAATCGTGGTGAATAATTAAGATGTTTAGAACCTGTTTTTCACCATTTTTAGACCCTAAGAATCAGGTACAGCACCTTTAACGTTTAATCACACAACACTGGCCTAAACCTTGACTCTTATTACTCGACTGTACTTTGCATCGGTGAAGTTCTTCTCTGAAGAGCACTTTAGCGGCGCGACTTGAACCTTGCGATCCCAGTCTGAGGCCGTTGTTGTTGAAACATGAAGCGACTCGTTACAGTCGACACAGAAGCCTCCCAAATGCTCTCACTCCAGCTCCCTTTGGCGCTTTTTTTCCCTCCTCAAATAGCATTAACTGTGAAGCTGCAGAAGGCGGGAGAGCCCCATTACAGCTAGCCTCTTCTGAGCAGCTGAAAGGAGCTGGACACCCGCATGGTCACGACTAAGCCGGATTTGTAATAAAACTTTAAGATGCAGGACTCCAAATGGACAAATCGATTTATTTTATGCGCAATTTAACTGTAAATTTCAATTCAGTTGTTGATTTATTTGAAAAAATGGAATTAACTGACCATAACCTTGATAAAAAATGACTCTGAATTCCAGTTGGCATCTTTTGGTAACCAGTTGTATACAATGACGAACCACAAATCCATGGCACGAACCGTTAGCATCTATCCATAGCGTTAGCTTTCCAGGAGCAGCCGTTAGCAGCGGTATGTAAAAGACCCTCAAAGAAACTGCAGTCGAAATTATTCAATAGTTGAAAGTCTAATTGCCAAACTGGAGCTGAAACCCGAGCTCTGTTCCTCACCTTGTACTTCACGAGGGATTTGCTAACACGAACGGCGAGCAGCAGCTTTATTTAAGATTTAAACCTCGAATCCGAGGTCCGGACATGACGCCCTGACACCACAGAGCGCACGGTTATATCCCCCAAACCTCCATCCTGATTAAATGGAAACAGAACAGCCCATTAAAGGCATTAACATACATGGACAGCGGGCGTGGGGGAAGTGCGGGGTAATGTAGCGCATGTATAAAAAGCAGATTCGCTGATGGAACTTGAAAGAGCATATCTTGCAAAAGCTTAAATATATATTATTTATCATTCAGACATCAAAAAGAAGACTGTGTAATGACCCTTTTTAATTCAAATGCAAAGGTAATGCAAATTTAGGGAAGGAACTAGTGTTGAATTTCACCCAGAAGAGCAGGAACGTAGCAGCGGGCATGAGACGCGGGGCCCGGGCCGCCGTGGCATGATTTCCAATTTCACAGCAGCCTTGTATGTTTAATTCAATGTCACACTGGATATGCTCGCATTTCATCTGGTATCACAAAACACTTTTTTTAATTTTGTAGATTAAGATGTGGCGCTTATCTGGCTCGTGTTAAAAGCGAGGGAACAAGGGCGATAATGGGGGAGCAAAGTGGCGGCTGCGGGCAACTGAATGAGACAAAAGACAAGAAGATCGACTTCAAAGTTTATTACAGAAGAACAGGAAATCCAGAACAAATTTAGCCTCAGATTTTGACTGTGAATGTTCTGAATTATTCACCTGTAAAAGCTCAAAACATCTAAACTGTGAAAGAGCTCCTTCGATCTAATAACAAATATAAAAGTCTTTATTCCTGAAAAAGAAAATCAAGTCAATTTATGTCGAAAAACGGATAAACAATGGGAACGCTGCCGGCTACGCGCACATTTATCACCGAATATGTTTATCTCAGGCGAGTTGAAGCGTCCTTTATCACCCCCATGCCGTAAGCAAAGAAGCTAGCACAAGCTAAGCTCTGCACAGTCGGCAAAACAACAGAGAAACTACTTTCAGTTTCTTTTTAACCGTATAAAATTAATTTTGAGCAAACAAAACGAGGCAACGAAAAACACTTTTTGGAAAGTGCAAGGTTAAAATACACATTATCCTGCTGTATTTACCCAGAAACTCCACAACGTCTTTCAGTTCATGGACAGTCGGACCCTTCAGGACCACAGGACATGGGGCCGAAACCGCGCAGTTCTGAATACTTTCCAGTTTTATATTTTTTTAAAGATGCATTTCCCACATTTGGTCCATTATCTTTACACTCTTCACATTAGACTTTCATGTCTAAACATAGGCATAACAAAACTGTCTTTATTGCCTTTCCTCCCACTGTTTTACCCGAGCCCATAAAACATGCATATAACTCGACTGGCTGTGCGTACATTAGATAAACAATTAACTTTAATGCATTATATTCTTAGCCCGCTTGGTCTGAATCGTTCTCAATCCCATCTCGTCTCTGATTCTCTGCCTGCACGATGCAAAAACGCATCTCTACGAGTTAAAAGGACTCAAATCCAACAAATAGCAGTCGTGATTAATCAGATTTGTTGAGTTAGAATAGCTCAAAGTTTAGATTTGTAAAATAAAAAGAACAGCATGTTTTTCTTTTGCCCATGTACAAGCAAATGGCAACGAGTTAAAATGTTTTACTTGAGCTTTCGAGAACAATTTATCTGCTCCAAATGAGAAATTAGCTTGATATGAGAAATTAATAGTGACATTTTTGAAAACCCTGTCAGATACAGTCGACCTAAAGAGAGCGTACCGTATAATTTACTGTTTCCATCTATCGATCCATCTCGATTGTCATTTAAACTGTATTTACTTATCGAAACAAATATGAAAACAGTGCAGACCTTTTAAGCAGTGCCATTTAACACAAACACACAAATAAAACCTCCGAACCACATTCTTTTACTGACGGAGGATCGGCTCTTGACCGCGCTCTTGAAAATGACCATCGATTCATTTAAAAAGGGCAGAATTTAAATTGAAACCAATAAAAACGACGCAAATCAAGAACTATAGTCTGAATTCAAGTCATTTCCACGCATTCTGTACTTGTCCGTGTCATTCTCTGAAACAACTTTCGGATATTTTAGCTTAAAATATGAAATAAACAATGAACTTCCGTAAAAGAAGTCTGGGAAATCTTTAAACACAAGCGAAGCAAACCTAAAACCGAATGTATGGATTGTGAATTGAAATGACTTGAACCCACGTCGACGGTGTTTCGGCGCCGTGAGTGGCGCGGCCCGCCTCTGAACCCGACACCACGGTCCGCGCGGCTAATTCCCCTGCACTCTGCTGCGCGGTGCGGTGTCATAAATGGCGCCTCATTGATTTAGCTCTCCTCTTACAACTTGCCCCAGTGGCTGATGGGAGTCTCTTCCTATCATAACCGTCTGCGTCGCCGCCGCCACGCCTTCTGTTGTGGCTGCCTCCGAATCCCGATCTATGTTAATACAAGGGGAGGACACGCGACCCCCGGCTCCGGTTCCTCTCTCCGCGCGCCTAATGTCGTTCCGGAGCGTTAGCGCGCGCCGGGTGGGTGATGGGAGGGGGGGGGTTTCTTGCCGCGCCCGCCCGAGAGGTTTTTAATGGTTTGAGCGTGGATCCGTGTTCATTTAAAAATTAGATCTTTCTTCGGGGGCGACCCAGGCGTGCGGCCCAGGCGTGCGGACGACGACAACCTAATCTCGGGGAAATTGCATGTTTTTGTGTGTGTGGAAACGCCCTCAAGCTGTGGAGCGTTGATGTTTCCAGGCAAAACGACGCTGGAGGTCGAGAAGTCAAGCGCTATTAAGAAAGACGTGCTGATTTAAGAGTGTCAGCAGAAAGTGGCAATTGAAATATAAGCCATTTATAGTATTCAGCGTCAATTTTGAATTGAACGCCACGAGTTTTGAAATGAAAATATTACGTAAAGGCTCAAGTTGTCAAAAAAATTAACTCGAACAATGTATTTGTCATATTTTCCTGAAAAAAAACTTTTGTTAGCAGTTCGCTTTAGACCAACGTTTGAGTTTGCAATTTATTTATTTATTCATGGTTCACTTTTGAATTAACTCTTGCACTGGTACAAAGGCCTTTTGAATAGTTAAAGCGTTTGCGTTTTCATTTCTATCTAAGACTCGACAGTAAATTGCCAGTTTTTCTTGTATTTATTATTTACTTTTAACGCCTGATGCCCTGCCTGTGTCAAAGGCATATGTGGTCATTGATTACTAACTTCAAAGTATTATTATTATTTATGTATAACCTAATAGCGCTGAAGCAGTGAATCAGAATAATCCTAACCCCATTTTGATCATCATCATTGTTTTCTGGACTAAACAGACCTTTTCATCACAAAGTATTAATGAATCGAAATGTCATCAAAAGAAACTATTTCAGATTCACAATGATAGGAATGTTTATTCATAAATCTTCAATGTTTGGAAGCCTTCAGCCACCATATTCCAACTGTTGTTTGGTGAGTGTTTAGAAAGTCCAAATGTACAATAGAAATCGTTTGTCGACTAAAAAATAATTGCTAGCTGGTCAACTACTCAAATAATCCTTTGTGACAGCCGTGTAACGTAATATCAGATGGAAAATCATAATCTCAAGCACTTTTGCATTTTATTCGTCCCATTTTACTATCTTACACTTCTGGTTTAGTGCCAGTAAACACCCTGGCCCGCTGCGCCGCTCTGACCGTCCTATAAAAGCGTTATTTACTGTGCCAAAGACGCAGGTAGCGGCCGCGTGTAGCCGTGCCTCGCAGACATACCCTTGTGCTGTACCTCCCTGTGATTTCCGACGCCGAGCCCGGTCCTGGAGAGCCATATTGTGCTGTAAAGTGCTGTTTCTCATATCCAGGCACCAGGCTCTCCCCGGGGACCGCTGTAATCTGGTTGTCCCGCAGTCGGAGAGTGGGGGGGGGGCGGCTGGGGGGACGGGGGAGGAGATGAAGACTGCCGCCCTGGGGGAACACTCCACTCCGCGGAGAGCACTTGCCCCATCTTTTCCACACCTTAGCGCGCGCCGCCAAAAAGCTAAAAGTAAGCAGGAAAGATGCCCCCGTCATCGCTATGTGCGGCTGGGCAGAAAAACGAACGCCGGAGCTCCATTGATTTGTTTGTTAGCGCTGATGAGAGCGGCCTGAAGAAGCCGTCGCCGCTGTTCGGGCCGAGGCTCGACGGACTCGGGATATGGCGTGCTTATTCGACGTTTCTTTCTCGAACTAAACAGAACAAAACCAAAAGTGTAATAGAAGATGGCTGCAAAGAGAACGGAGCAATCCATATTAAAGAAATTAAAATTGATAATACCATGAAAAATATAAGAGAGCGAGGCAGAAGTGAAATCAAATTACTCATGTCAACGGGCAATAAGATACTTGCTTACAGTTACACAAAGCTCTCTTATTTGTTACCTCTTACATTGCATTTAGATAACATTTTCAAGATATTGCAAAAACTTATGAGGATAGTACAGTCGCTGGGAGATGTTTTTTAGCTTCCAAAGAATGTGCAAATGACATAACCTCGGCGGAATGTTGGCCAATTGTAAAAAAAAAAATAAAAAAATGTGGCCAAAAATACATGAAATGTGTTTAATTTCAGACTGTCATTGATTAAAACGCTTCTCACCAAGACAGCTTCAAACTGCTGTTCAGCAAAGCCAAAGCATTTACGTCATCTTTGCAAAAGTAACATGTGTTTTTAATGAATTGATTTCAAGCGGATGCACATTTACAGACGTCTATTTCAGCGCTGGTATGAGCCTTCAGCGGTCCATGGTCTGTAAATCGATGATGTTATACTTTTTATACTTTTTTATCCACGCTAAACTGGTCAAACTGGACCATAATGCATTGCGAGAGGAAATGCAGAGCAAAAAGAGAGTGACACGACCGAATGGAAAGAGTTAAAAAAATGCTTCAATGCACGTTTTAGTCCTGGTTATTGAAAACCAAACTTAAAACAAGAGTGTGAAGTCCCAAATACCGTCTTACTTTAGCGTTAGCAGGTCAAATACCAACAGTTTCCCCTCTGGATAATCCAACGATTCAATGGTGTGTTAAAAGTACCCTCAGATGATAAGGCAAATGACACACACCAGTCAACCTGCCATAAAGTCTTCAGGTAGTAACCATGACCTCGTGTCATCGATCAACCGCGGCTTAACCTCAGCCTTATGCCACACACTGCCACTTTGCCGTGGCACAACATGTCGTTGGGTTACTCGAAAACCACAACGCATCTTTCGCATCAACGCGCGCAAATCCGCCAAAAATCATAAATGTACCAGTGACTTTTCTGTGCAGTCTCCACTTCTCCCTCCACTTCCTCCTGATCAAAAAACCTCCAACATCATTTCCATTCTTGCCCTACTGGGAGCTGTAGACTAGGCGTGGCCCAATCTCGCCCCTAGCCAAGCAGCAGCAGCAGCGGCAGCAGCAGCAGCGGCGGCAGCAGCGTCTCTGCGAGGGAGGCGGTGTGATACCAGCCGCACGTGGCAAGCAACACAGAAACTCACTGCAAAAGGAGTGGCAGGAGGCGCGCAGGAAAAAGCCGGACCTGGTGTTTCTAAAGCCCATCTCATACATTGCTAATGCCTGGAGTAATATGGGTCTCATTCATAATTTATTAAGCCCTGGCCTGCGCTTGCAAAGTATATCATGCGCACTGTAAAGAGGTTAAAGATTAGCTTGTTGTTTGCCGGGAATGTAGCGACCGCTCCACGTCGTGGGCTATTGCTGTTGGGGCGGGGAGGGGGCGCAGCGCCAGAGGTTGGAGGTTTTCGGAGGCCTGAGGGTCCGACGGGGCTGTAACGACACAAACCAGAGTGTCTCACTTGTACTCGGTATTAAAAATTTAGCCCGGCGCTAGTCTGTTTGTAGCTCGTTCTTTTTCCCTTTCCTGTATTTACCGCGGCAATAATATTAGCGCAAATGAGGCGAAAGCGTGTGGGGAGTCGACGAAGTGCGCTGGCCTTTTGCTTAATATCACCCGGATGACAGGGCTACTTAGTTTGAGTAGTGTTCGCGTTGAATTAGGAGGCCTTATATGAATTGGCACTGCGGGTATGGATTTTTTTTTTCTTTTTTACTGCAAGTTATTTTTCGGCAGATTTTGCTGACTTGTACAGGCCGCGGCACAGTGCGGCAAAAGCTTTTAATATAGATAAGAATTTGATGCGGTCAATTTCAGCTCTGATATTGAAGTTGAGTGAAGTTGGCGAGTGTGGGGTCAGCAGCCCGTTGCTTGGAAACGCGCATTTTAAAGGACCGTTTCTGTAATGTTTTAGTCGAGTTAGTGGTCAGTGAAGTTAATGTGAGCGCGTGTGTGTGTGAGATTGCTCACGCTTTGTCGTCCATAAACATCTATTTTTATATCTGTTCTTTCATCACATTTTATTCAAGCCCAGTGGATATAGAATCCCCTATAAAAAACAATCTAATTAGTGTTTACAGTAAACATAAGGGAAAATGCATTGAAAAACTGCAACAAAGGAATCTGCATTGTTGTCATTGGAGTGTCATTTGCTTTCATGGAGAGTCTTTGAAGGGGCTTCATATCAGTAACAACAAATTATGACTCCCAATTGTGAATTATTATTGTTTTTTTCTCCGTCTTGACTTATAAAGTTACTGAAACTACACCGAGGCATGGCATCACTGTGGGCTTGTCCTGGAAAGTTGTAAACCTTTGTCTTTTTAGTGTTTTATAGCTCTTTTTCATCTTCTGCTGCTATGAGATCGTTATGTTCTATATTATATCATCTTTACATATTTGAAACCCATCTGATTTATGAATTAAACTTTGATAAATGACAAAAAAAAAAACATGGGGGCTTGTTCTGTAATAAAACAGTTTCTTGTTTACCACATCCAAAAAGCAAGCGCCGACTCAACACGCGCCTTGATCTTTGCCATAAAAGACAGTCAGGAACGCGTGCAATCAAAAATGCATCTGCTACAGCGTTCTAAGACTCGCGCCCGGATGGAACTGGGTGCGTCGCGGGCCAAATGTTCCGCTGTTCTCCGGACTAGTTTCAGAAGTGTCGAGGAAAACCTCTCGTCTCGTTTCTCCTCCGTCTTGACTGTAGATGACGGTGGACATAAATCAGATGTCCTTTGCCACCTCCTCCTCCTCCTCCTCCTCCTCTTCCCTCTTCCTCCCTCTTCTTCTCCTCGACGCTGTGCCGGGCCTAAACAATGCATGAAGCGCTGAAGAAAGGGTAAAACGCCGCACCACTTAGCAAATGAATATTTTATAGCGCGTAAAACTATGTGTGCTTGGCTTTTGACTGGGCCTTGTTTTCGCGCGGAGAGGCGCCGCCCCCTTTCTGCGCCGGCTTTTAGGCATGTGGATTGGTCCCAGACGAGAGTTCAGAGTTCAGGCCCGTTCCCGTGCGTCGTTGAGGATTGTTAGCGTCGCCGGTATGTATTTGTTTGACCGTTTTTCAGATGCTTCACGTTGGCGCGTTGGCAGTTTCTCTGTGTAAAAGTGTCGTCTGTTGAAGTGCTAGCGACGACGTCATGTGTGTGTTTTTACCCTTTCAAAATGGGATTAGCTGCCATCCTCTTTCTCTGAGTTGCCTAAATGACTAAAATGCCAGATGCCCTTCCCGGTGCAACTCAATAAATGGGTAAAAAACGCCTTGTGATAGTTAAAATTACAATGTTTTCCAAAAGATCGAGACCATTCTAGAACTATTTAAGAACGATCCAGTTGATACTTTTCTGTTTAATATTAAGGTTTGTCGTTGGGGCTGTGCACGATTTGGGAAAATATCTCACAAATATTGCGATTGTGACGAGATTTATATTGGAATAAGAGGATTCTGTGCAAATGTCACATGTTTAATGAGTCGAGGAGAAATTGACAAAAACTAAATAACTCCATGAACCGACAAACTAATAAAATAATCGAATGTATTTTCAGAACGTCAGAAGTTTAATGCAGAATGGGACGAGATATGTTGTTGTTTGTGGAGGAAATGATGCAACTTGCAAACTGCGTTCGTTCAACTTTTTTCCATTTGATTGTGATTCATCTTGCAACCATAGTTTTTAGTATTGATTACTCTCTAGGTATTGATTCAGCTCTAGCTATCTGTGAAACTTGTTGGCTGCATTTGACCAAACAAATTCAAGCAGAAACAATAGGGGAAAAAAACAAGAAAAACAATTAGACAATTAATTTTTAGTAATGATTAATATCTGGGTATTGATTGATTTATTTTAGCTTGTAGTGAAACTTGTTGACTGCATTTGAACCCAACAAAGTCAAGCAGAAACAATATAAAAATAAAAAACACAATTTAATTTTCAACACCAACAAGTTTCTATAAATTTATCCAATGTATATATTTTAGTTAATTCAGTATTGGCACATTTTCTATTTGTCTTTTTTTTTTTTTTTTAGTATTGATTAGTATCAGGGGATTGATCGATTGATTTATTTGGCTTGTAGTGAGACTTGTTGACTGCATTTGACCCACCGATTCCATCAGCGCCACTTTGGAACCCCGCCAAGCTCCGAGGAGGACATCATCTCCAGATCTCGAGCTGGTTTCTTGCTCAGGATTACCTCGCGGATTAGCCTACCGTGCATGGCTCAGGTTGGCAGGTCACATGTTCAATCGCAGTGACGACCGAAGACGAGGCGGGGAGCGCGCCCGGGTCCGTTCTTTAAAACCGCAGTCGCTACTGTACTCGGGTGATTTACTTTCGCTTTAATATCCAGCGTATTTCCAAAACAATAACATCCCGACTTCTTTTATCCGCGATGTCAAATACTGATGCAATTTCTCCGAGATTGAGTTGGCCAAAGATCATTCGCCGAGAAGCGTCTTCCCTTTGCCGCGCCGCTATTGGCTCTTTTGATAAGGCAGAGTGCTTGTCGTAATTTCATTTCGAGTAAATCGCATCAAGCTTCCTCCGAGCCCCTTGTCAGATTACATGCACAGTGTTCGGCGTCGTATGGAGGGGCCGACGGGAGGGGCGCGCGGGGCTGTAAAAGACCTCAATAAAAATCGCTGAGAGAACAACTTATAAGAGTAATGCATGGGGCAGAAATTGCAGTAGGGGCTTGTTTGACGCCCACTTGCTGCCCGTCCGCTCCCGTCGCGCCCTCTTCTGTATGATGAGGCCGCCGCACACATGTTTCTATTAAGTTACTGTTTCTGAGATAACACAGCAAACGCACAAAAAGATCAGTTATAGTCGTGTTTGGAGGTGGGAGATGTACAGAAAGTTGTTTTGGGGGTGTGCAGAATTAGATCTGGCGTATTGTCGGGCTGATTAACATGATTAAGACTGAACTGAACAGAAATGTCGCGGGTATGAAGTTATATTTCTGCTCATTTCGCGTGACTTGAAATAGTACTTATGGCAACAATGCGACGTCTCCAGATCTCACCAAGAAATCTTCACAAATCTAAAACCTCGTGGTCCCGGTTAAGTCCTGATGTTGATCTGGTCTGGGCTTCTTCTAATCCTGGCTTGGTTCCAGTTTGGTTTTCGAGCCTCACAAGAGAAAATGTCAGATGAGAAACAAACAAACAACAAACAAACAAACAAACAAAACTGACTATATCAATTATGAGGTCCATTTGGCAAAAAACTCCTCAATTGTCTCATCAGTTCCAGATGATAATCAGCAGTTTTCCTGTCCCTGCTCTTCTTTTCACAGGAAATATTTACATTGTACAAAGTCTGTTCAGAATCAGAATCAGAAAAGAACACAATTCACAAACACAAGAACTTGCTTTGGTGATTCAGTGCAACATAAAAACAATGAAAAAAAAAAGATAAAACAACAGATACGAAATCAAAAGAAACTATTTGAATCTACGATAGGATAAAAATGGGATCACTATGTTGCACAGTGTTTATCTGAGCAGTACATTGGGCCGGGTTTACACTTAGTTTGGTCCTGGTTCAGTCTTGAAGCAGATCTGGTTTGGTGCTTTCACACTCGCATCGTCTCCGCATGAAAACTGGAACTGCACTGAGACGAAACCTGGACCAGGACCACCGTGTTTAGAACTTCCCTCGTCCCAGTTTGGTCCAGTTTGGTCCCGGTTTCACATCACACCTTCTCATTGCAGGTCTACAGAATCTTTAGATGTTCACTTAAAACTTGCAGTGGCATCAAACGCCCTCCGCCGCTTCCTCAGTTGCAAAAATAAATCAGCTTTGACGATGGGACGTCTCAATGAAATGATAGGAAATGAATAATGCAGTTGTTGTCTGTCCTCCTGTCTCACACGCTCGTGATTCCAAGTCTTCAGTAAATCCCCGTTTTTGGAGCTGAGGTCATCAGTCGGCGGGTTAATTATGGTATTAGGGAGCCACCGCAGAGCGTCTCAGATGTGTGTTTACCACGCATGGAACTTTATCCCGTTCACACCTCGCCTTGATGCTCGCTTCTCCCGTAAATCCACTCCTCTAATAAGCCCGGACTGATGCGATGATGTTCCTGCAAAACTCGGGCTCATCGGCCTGCTATTTTTGATTGATTTTTCTCCAAAGCTGAAAGTGTTTGGGACAGATAAGTTATAAACAAGGGCTAAGGGATCACCGGAATCCTATAAGAAGAGAGCGAAGACAATAAACTGATATTAGATGGTTTTGTCTCGTATATTTATAGAATAGTCCGGGTTCAAAAGGGGACGCAACACAGCTGAGTAGAGAAAAGAACTCTGGCAGAAAAAAGAAACATTACTTAGATCATGATGTCCTTCAAACACTCTCGAGTATTCTCCTGCGCAATTTACAGTTACAGGGCAAATATTATGTAGGATTTAGTTGTATTGTCGTTGACCTTTGAACATACTCCTGCGTATCTTTACTTCGACGTCACGTTTTAGAATTCAAACTGTGTGTACTTGGAAAATTACACATTGCTCTCTAGTAGTAAAGCGTTCCCTCCTCAAATAAACAAAAGCTAGCTAGCCCCGACATGCCAATGTGACCACGCAGTTGTAATGAACCTGATTTGAGGCAGAAATGCGCAGAACGAGTCTGGAGATGATTTATGGACTGGAAAACCGCACAGGAGACCTCCAGGGCTCTACCTTAATGTGACAACTCTGGGACATTTGGAACAGAGTGTTTTTTGTGAGGCTCAGAGGATGACAACCTTGTGAACAGGATGAACGACCTATAAACACATCTCCAATACGTTTTTGACCAGGGTGCGGTGTTACGGCATGGTGCAAAGCTCGAAAAGATGTACATTTTGGGCATTATCCTTTAAAGGGGCACTCGTAACTGGAAAAAAGACAATAAGACAAACAAATGTAAAACCAACAAATAAATACAATACAATTAACTTAACAATGTCATTTAAATCACGTATGGAGTCAAAACTGGCGTGAGAGGACGTCATCAGTAATATTTGTAGTGAAAATATAAGAACATTAGCACTTAAAAAGGTGAAACTTTCTGTAACCTGAAATTGATTGCAATCCTTCCATTCTGTGCCTTCGCTTGAAACGAAGTGGACTTTACTGTCCTGTGGCACGTGTGATGCTCTTGGCTTGCGTCGAGTGGCACTGGCGCTGGAACACGCTGCTTAAAAAGCCTAATTCCGCGCGCCGTCGCTGTGCGTATTCTCAGTTTGTGGATTGCGCCACGGTCTGTTGCCCCGGACACCGCCTTGTTTTGTCCCTCTGAACCTCAGAAGTTTGGAGTTTTGTCCAACTCGTCCTCGGCCTCGCTCTCTCTTCCCATTACTCTCTCTCTCATTCCCCCCCCACCCCCCCACCACATTCTGCCTTCGTTTTCTTTCCTCTTTCTCTTTCAATCCCTCGCCCCCCTCCGTCTCCCGCGCTCCTCTCCCCGGCGCTGATCGATATTTGGGGCTGAATTGGCTGAAAGGGGGAAAGAGGCCTGTAAAATTGAGGAGACAGGCGCTTGGAGAGCAGCCAGCCTATCGCCCTGGCTTGTTTATGCTTCAGGAATGATTCCCAATACCAGATAACCTGCAGAAACGTCAGCATGTGTCTGTCTTGAGGGATGGCCATAGATCCGCTAGTTTCTAATTATCGGCTGGCCCACCACTTATCCAAACAGTATTTATTGTTATTAAAAATGTTAATTACATTCCGAATTGAGCTGGCTTTCATGTAATGGTTCTATCATACTAATGAACCGAGCGCTGTTCCACAAGTTCACAAGACTTGGCCTTAATTAAAAAGTGTTTTGGGATGAGCCCTGAACGGATCATAATTATTGAATTAGTAAAATTAATTCCCTCCAAATTGCTGGAAACAATTGCATAATTCTGCCCTATTTACATTTTATTGTAAAGTTTGTTTGTTTTACTTCCGAAAGCCCAAAACGTGAGCGTTATCTCATCACACGACGCTGCCAAGAGTCCGAAATACGTGTTTGAAGGACCTGTTCTTTTGTATTAATTAAATTACAGCTAATTGTATTTCATCTGGGATCGCAGTCAGCTTTTAGCTCCCAACATTTTAGCATTTTAGACACAAACGTTTCAAAATGTGGCCCACAAAAACCACTGGTGACCATAAATTAGGATTAAAGAAGAATGAAGAATACGACACTGGGAACAACACTGGTCGTCCCGGTGACAGTGGTGCAGTTATCGGTCCAAATCTCAAAGTGTGATAAATTGCTACATCAAAATATCAAAATAAATAAATAATCTAAATCTGATAAATCTCAGCAAACCCTTTCTCAAAGTACAATATCTTAAATCATATGAGCTGCGACAAATACAAAGCCAAACCAAACACTTAGTCATTCATTAGAAACTATCATTTAGATTTACATAAAGGTTTCTTAGTCGACTCTGAAGCTCTTACTGTACTATAAATAAAAACAATGCAATGTCCACAAAAGCACAAAGAAAATGTTCACATGATAACTATTGAATCCCAAAATATACTCTTCCATCTATTATTTAATAAATGAGTCGATTTAGTAATTGGTTGCGTCCGTATCAATATTAGTGTCGTAAAAGTAAATTGTATAATGAAAATACATGTCAATATTGTGATTTGAAAGCATCCTCACTTTGAAGTACTTCCTGTGCGACTTGTGTTCCACACTTGCCTTGTTTGTTCTGCACTTTTGAGTGTCAAAAAAGCCTTATTATTAGTATTATTATTATTACTATTACGTGAAACTAAGAACAAGCCTTTGCTGTCGACATTGGAAAAAGATCTATGCGCTCGGAAAGCGATTTGCACAGAAGTCGCACGTGTGAAGCGCAGCCATCCGTCTCTGCCACGGCAGAGAATGCAGACGCAGTCGGAAGAACGCCGCATTGTATTGTAACGCATTGTAATGATGTATTGTGCGTGGTTTTAATAAGCCCGGGCCGTGTGCAGAGGTGCGAGCGCGCGGATGGCCCGGGTCAGGCTCCGGTTTCCACGGCGCTGTGTCGGGCCCCGCTGGGACTTTGCCTTCCTCTATTTGTGTTTGTCAGGGGATTTTTGTGCGGCAAACACGCACTTCATCACTTTGACATTGATTAAAAATACATGGCCCTATTCTCGGGGACTGTCAGTGCACGAATCAGCACACGCCGGCGCCGTTCGTGCAAAACTCGACCCTTTTTGTGGTTCAGACGTTTGTTTTGTGGAATCGGGGCGGCGCTTCGACATTTTCTTGTCCAAATATCCTGGTCTAAGCCAATGACTAAAGAGGAAACAAACGTGCATTATCTTAACTAAAAGCCGCTACTGTTATTTGCCTCGTTTAAACTGCTTCACGCTCCCCACTGACTGTTACCAGTAGAGGCCGTTTGTAATCAGTGCTTGTAATCTTTTATTTCAAACACTTTTCGTACACAATTGAATTTCTCCTTTTTTTCATTCTATTTTTTCTTCTTCTTTCCAAATCCAGTGGTAGTTCCTTGAGCTGCTGTGCCACATCCTAAATGTCTCGCAATGATCTTTAATGGTCCAAAGTTTGCGCGTGAAAGCTGTTCGAAACCCCCCCGGTCGGCGACTCCGTTCGTCCCAACGATCTCGTGTGAAAACTACAAACTGTGTGTACGATAAATAGAACAGGATGTGTACTATCAGAACGTGTGAGTGATACTTCCACGGGCGCCGCCACCTTTGCCCTTAAAAGTCATCCATCTTTGCCACGTTGTTCCTCTCCGTTCACGTAATGCGACACGACAACGAGGAAAGCCACATAATTCCTCTCATTTGCTTTTCTACACACAAACGTCGAGTCGACTCACGCAAGTAGCACGCAAATCCTTTCCTCTTTCCTCTCTCTCTCCCTTCTCTCTCTCCCCCCCTTGTCCCCCCCTCCTCTCCCCGCCCCCCGTCTTCTCCACTGCTCCTTGCTTTAATTGCGGTGCTGTTCCGGCCACCGTAACCGCATCTCTCGCAGGCTCGGGGCTGAACATCCATCCTCGGCCGTGTAGGACTTCCACGCTCCAGCGCCCCGCACAGCTCGCTCCTCTCTCGCCCCTCTCTCGCTCCTCATGCAATCACGCTTTGGCACACACAGAGCGAGAGAGAGAGAGAGAGCGGGAGGAGGAGAGAGAGACGGGCCCCTCCTCCCCTCGACCAGCGTCCGCCGCGTGCGCCCGTGGCAGTTCTCCCGGTGCTCCAGCGCTGACGTATGCCGCGAGAAGAGTTTGTTTGTCCACGTTCTGTTCAAAGCTTTCAATCTGCAGCTATGAGTGTCGTTTTGAGGACTTTAGCTGTTGAAACCTGGACAGAGCAGTGTTTCATCGACATATTGACACGGAGGAAGTGAACGCGTCTGCTGTTTGTGCTGGTGTTTGAGGTTTAAATCGATAAAGTGTAATATAGATGTGCGCGGACATGGAGGAGAAACATGTGGAGTTTATATGTCATCTTGAATTGGATATTTATAATTCATTTCCATTCACAAAAGCAGCAACAATACAACTATTACGGACCTTGCGTCTGATGAAAACCTTATTTTATTGGGCCTTTTCCCATGGAACAGAACTGGAACGATGTTTGCGGCGTCATTATTCAAAAACAACTTTTAAGACAAACAAATAATGAGAAGGTCCAACATTTGTAGAGCATTCGTTTGAACACTTTGAAGTTCCTGTTTTCCACCTGAAATCATCAAATTGTTGACTTAGAGAGTGCATTTTCTTGTTTGTTCAATTAAACAACCAAAACGACCAATTTGTTAAAGTGACTGAACCTCCGACAGATCTGTGACTTTTAGTGTTGTTATTATGTCCCCAAAAATGGCCCCAGGCTGTTTGGAGTTTCCCTTTTGTTTCCACACGCAAACATTTTCAGATCACAATTCAAACTCTTGTCAAAATTACAACCGAACACAGACTAAATCGAGGCTAATTTAGACGAGAATAAGGAAAACCATGAAAAAAAATCTACGTTTTCGGTTCAAAACCAGCACATTTCTGTCACATGGAGACCATATTTAGTCTGTTGTGATACTGACACTTTTGCGACGTGTTGTGCTGACCTACATTTGACACGAGCTCTTTTTCAGTCGAATATAAATCCTTCTCGAGAGTCGATTCCCCCCGTTTTTGCTTTGGAAATCAGTAGTTTAAGGTGTACAGGCGCGTTAATCATTCCGTCCTTTCTTTCACAACTCCCCTGCAGTCCGATACACCTGCGATCAACTCTTTAAACCCGTTCCCCCGAAGCAAACATACTTTCCGTGATGCACATTCAATATGGCAGAAATAGCACCCGCATTAATCAGCCGTCGCTTTGACAAATCTTACGCTTCTTGTTTTTCCCTTCTCATTTCTTTGTTGTTTAGTCTGGCATTGTTCTGGCCTCCTCCTTCTATTCTCCTCCCTCGCTACCTCCGCGCTCCGAGTGGCTCTCTTGTTTCCTTTGGCTCATCCGTTAAGTGGGAGATAAACCTCAGTTAGGCCCCGTGGAAGTCTCTTCACCGGGGACAATGTTATCGGAGATGCAGCAAACCCGGAGAGCCAGATACCCGCGCGCCGCTGTAGCGTCTTTGTGTGTGTGTAGGACGCCAGGAGGAGCAGGTAGGCAGCAGCGGTGCGGCGCTTTTGCGGTCGCCGTGGTTTCGCCGTAAGAAGTAGATGGCCATTTCCTCTCCATTTTGCCTAATGCGATGGCCTGCCCACCACTTCTCCTCGGCTCCTTCTGCTGGAGTGGTGTGGTCATCCGTGCCTAATGGGCTTACAACGCCGCCGCTTTCCAGCTTTGCCAGCAGAATTGTAGAATTGTTGCGCCATCAGTCAGCAAACCTATCAACTCCCACTGTTTTTTACGGCACGGCAAGGCGTATTTCGGGGCGCTCTAGCGTTTTGTTGCATTTACATGGGCCTAATGCGAGTGGCTGCGAGGGACGCTTTACAGCCGCACACTAGACTTCCCTTAACTGTTTTAAATTAAAAGACTCGGCCATTGAGCAGGCAAGTGGACAGCGCTGTCATGGAGCTTTTTATTGTGCGGCCAAACAATGAAACTTCTGAGGTGCAATGAGGAACAAAATGTGATTAAAACTAGATTTGCTGGTTTAAAACGCTTTTTATTGCTGCAGCTCAAAAGTTCATTTAGTGGGGAAGAAGTAATTAACATAAATGCAATATGTGGAGGAAGCTATGCTGTGTGCTCCGGAGGTAAAGGTGCACTTTGTAACATTTATGAACCAACTCGTCTCCATGGAGAGTTCATTGGGTTCTACTCTCAAGCTGTTCACAATAAACACATGGCTCTATAAACATAAGGGTCACGTTGCCTCAGGGCTTCACTTATTTATGTGTTCATTCTCTCTGCAGACAGACAGAGGGCGCTCCAACGGCTAACCAGCTCATTTTAAATGAGGAAATGTGAAATGCAAATCCATCAGGAAACGTTATGAAGTGCAAGTAATCATTGTGACAGTTCCAAGCCAATATAAACGAGTACATTGTGTCAGGATTGGCAGGATTTTACAGCGTTATAATTATGTGATGAATCTCAGAAGTTCATCTTGGGACAAAAGTGATCAAACATATTCATTGAAAAAAACAAACAACAAACGACGTATTTTCATGAATATTTAAACATCCATAAATGTGACAGAGATCCAGATCCAGTGATCACAGTCAACATTAAGGACAATAGACCATGGTATAGTAATAAAAGTAATACAATGTTTATTTGACGTTTATTCGTCACGTCTAACTAATACTATGGAGTGCCGAGTGGCCATAGGTCAATAGTGCGAAGGGTCCGTCCCACTGGGGGCCGAGGAGAAGGTCTGATCAGTGTGAAGGCTGGAGCTGTGGTAACCCAGACAGGGCAATTAGACGGTGTATGAAGGGGGTATCACATGCAGCTCTCCCAGGCTCCTCATCACGGCGCAGGGGGGCGGCAGAGCGCGATCGATGGCTGCACCGCCAGGTCTGCGGGGACGGCGGGCGAGCGGGCGGGGGGGTTTCTCTGATTGGACCGGATCGATTTGGAGGAGCGGGGCCACAGCCACTTGTTTTGCGCTCTCTTTTCTGTCCTCCTTTCTCCGCTCGGTGCTGTTGGGGTCTGCACGCTCGCGCCGCCGCCGCCTTTAGCCCGCACATCACGTTGACATGGGCCTTAATGGACTCTGCCATGTGATACAAGCAGCCGCGGTTAATTACCTTGCCAAGACCCTGGCCTTTTCCATGGCAGTCCATTCCCCACTCTGGAGTCTCCAAAGTGAGTACGCGGCTCCCCCATTGTTCCTCTAATCCTCTGAAGTTGAATCAGATTGAAGCGCTTCCCTCTTTTCCCGAAACAAGTGTTTTGTTGTGGCTTTTGCTCGGGCTAAAGCTACAGGCGCCGCGCTAACAAAGAGCCACAGATCCAGTGAAAAAGCTGCAGGCTATTCTGGGATGCACGCAGGGCCGCGGCGGCACACGCGCTCTGAATGCGGCTCATTCATGTGTCGATTAGCATTGAGTCCTGTGCCTAAACTCCACATTTGAATAGAGCTGACAAGCGCCCGGCGGATGTCCCATTTCCAATCTGAGCGCGCACCTGAATGACTTTTTAAAAAGGTGGTCCTCGCCGCGCTGAATGCCTAATACAGCCGTGTTTGTTTAACTCTGCCTCCACAGGCCGCGCCGTTATCATTTTGTTTACGCCTCGGAAAGCGCTCGCTGACTTAAGCACAAAATCATGCAAAGATTCTGAATTGGACCAGATTATTTCACGGACGTTCTGATGTCCAATCCGAGTTCAAATTAAGGCACAATAAAAAAAAGAAACTTTTATTCTTTATCGACAGCGTAGTGTCTAGACGGCGCCCACGTTCATAACACCGTCGACAAAAGCCCGGTGGCGGCACATCAGTCCTGCAGCTCCCTAAATATCTGTCTAATCTCTTAAATCCTATTGGTCCAATGGTTATCTGTGCTGTATTGAATTAGCATAAAAATAGAGGCAACAACACAACCTCTTGCTATTGACTGGATTTGAATTGTACCTTTTTTGTCGCTGGCAGAACTTACTATAAACATCTTTGTAAACTTTTTTTTATAATATTCCAACAACTTTTTTTGGACGGTCAACCTTTGAGCAAACAATGTTATTTTACATTAAAATAGACGAGAAGTGTCGTTTTATCCGCACAGTGATGGCAGAACACACGGCACATGTACAATACTCTCCACCTGCGCATTTTGTGAGACGGAGCAACACTTGAAGTAGTCGTAGTAGAAATCCCTCTGTAGTAAGAAGTAGTAAACGACCAAATCTTCACGATATCATCACCATTCAATGTTTACGGTGACATTTTGGACAGAATGATGCTACTTTTTGGACGTGTTTAATTACTGTCCGATTCCACAGATGTAAAAAAGTGCTTACGTCTTTATGTTTGCAGTTAAACGGAGCAAAGGATCATGGCGTTCCCTGGGCAACAAAGCAATGCATTTAAACTAAGCGGCGTGATTCGATTACAGAGCCTTTTGATGATGCAATATCACAGTATTTGGTTATTTTTACATCCCCACTTTGAATAGTAAGAAGTGACAGTAATATTATTGTTTTTGTCTGTTTATTCACAGTTTGTAATGTGCATCCAACATACCAGCACATCCCCTACACACACACACACACACGCACACACACGCACACACACCCATACACACATTTCTACTGTATTTCAATCTGGCAGCGCTCCAGCAGTCCTCCGGGGGGCAGTGCATGGGTGCAACTGCCCATAGCATCAGTCCTCATAACTCTGCTCACTTTAAGATCAGCCGTGCCATATGTCTCCCACATAGTAACTGTAAAGAAAAAAAAAAAAAAAGAAACAAAAGAAAAAAATCCTGGAATTTCCTTGACACATTAAAAGGCTGAATCCACACCGGCTTCTCTCGTTCTCCCCGAAACATCTGCTTTTCCCGGCGCCGTCCGTTTCTGCTGATAAAGACGAGGGCCACGTTTTTTGTTCTCTTTTTTTCTCTTTTTTTCTTCTTTTTTAATGCTCCTCACTACAACCCGCTGACTCTGCAAACAAACCTGAGAAGTCGTCGGCCACATTTAAGGTTGATGGCCAAGCGCTGCGCCGTAAAAGGTGGCGCGGAGTAAAATATTTAATGCATCCTCTGTATCGCTCGGCCATATAGTGGACGTCCATAATGTTGCCGACGGGTAAACAACAAACCGCCACGCTAATCTGACGCCGATGCGCGGCGTCGCGCTTCAAAAGCTCATGTTTATTACAAGTCGTTAAAGGGGGGGAAAAAGCCAAAGGAAAAATAGGGCCCCATTTGATTTGTTTTTCAACCATTTTAATAGACGTCGCGTTTGAAAGAAAGGGCCTGCATCGCCTTGTTAGTCTCCACCCCGGCGTACACGGAAAGAATGGGAATGCCCATTGAGCCACATTACGCTGGCTCAAGGGCGGTTCTGCAGAGCTGGGGTTCTAGTGTTGTGTGCTCGACTGGACTGAAGTTTGCACAGTTCGAGTTCGATGCAAAGGCGCTGTGCAGTTACGACAAGAGCCAGTACCTTTTTCACCTGTAATTTATGCCACAGTCAGGGTTTAGCTTATCGTTGCTACATAGCATTTTTTTCAAGAAATATCCAGAAAGGAAAATCGACTAATGTTAAATCTGATTCTGTATTTGAATCTACAGAGATCGAGCTACACGGAAGTGTAAAAGGTTTAAATGTGCTTGTTTATTTCTGCAATATCGATTCACAACCAGCCTTTTTCATTTAAAAACAAACGTTTTTTGAAAACAAGTTACTGTAATGTACATGAACCTTGTGTTATTGCATATGTTTGTTTGTTTGTGATATTGATCATTGATATTCATCATATATGACTTTTCTTCTGTTACACCAAACTCTACTTCAACCTCGACTGCAATTTTACTTCCCCGTTCGTCCTTACGGATGTATAATGTACAGACTATACATGTTCCAAATCAGTCTGGATAAAAAAAAGAAAAAAAAACACCAATGCTCCCGAAAAGGGCCGTTCAACTTGACTTTGATGCATTGTTTTGTGTCCAATCACGTCTACTTCCAGAATTTAACTCTTTAAAAGTGCTGCTAAATTAAGCTGCGTAACGCGTCAAAGCTGTGACTCATCCATGCCAAAAGCAGGATCAGTTCAGGACAAACCTCAGACTCTGTATTTCTTTGCCTTGAGAACCTTTTTGTTCGTCTGTGTAATAAATGACCCCGCCTTTTACTGCACTATTCAGTAAACGGCTATTGAGGGACGGGGAATGCAGCTCCGCCGCTTTAAGACATTCATTTTTAGGAGAAAAAAGCTGTTGTTTTGAACTTCCAGCTCGCTACACAATGGGGACCTTTAGGCTCTTTTCAGCGCAATAGAATCAACAATTGAAGTTACTGTCAGAGCTGTCCAAACTTTATTTACTACACAAACAATACGAGCTAAATACTAAAGAGGGACGAGATCACAAGACGTGCCATTCATATTCTAGATTTAAATTTAAATTGGAAATACAGATACACAGAGTAAAAATGAATAAATACATTTCACTTGTAATGTATCATTATATCCACTTCTTTGACAATCAGTCCACTTTTTTAAAAACACAATGCACACGTCATTTTACCTTTACAATCAAGCATAAAAGTGATCAAAATCTTCATTTCAGAACATACGATAAATAAATATATTGAACAACATAGTGCCAATTAGATTACTGTCTGAATTATTAAATGCATTTAATAAAACACGGTTTAAAATCGAAAATTAAAACATTTATTTCACAGATTAATCTAAATTAAACACCCAGTTATACCAAAGTAAAAGGTGCACTGTGTAAGTTTTCTGGTTGTCTCCATGGTGATGTTATTGCTGGGATTGTTCCACAGAATGGCATGTTTTTTGTTTGTTTGTTTTAAAACAAGAAAAGAATATGCAATTATGATTTGCAACATGGATTTGTTTAATCTCATACCGTGGAACATTCCAGACTGAAAAGCCCATGAGAAAAGTTCCATGGTGCACCTTTAAATTGTACTGTTTGTGCCATAAAGGCTCCTCCTTCATCTCGCCTCGTCTGGTTCACGTTTTCTTTTGCGATTCTACCCTTGTGTTTGTCCCAAATCTCAGGTCAACGCTATAAATACAGTTTATGCTCCACTGTCATCTGCCTGGAGAGATATCACACCAGCAGCCGCTTTCTGCCCGAATCAAAAACGAACTATCGATTGCACCTAAAACAAGAAGGTGGCACGAGCTGAACCATGAGTTATACCATTTTGAACCTGCTCTGCGACTTTGATCAGGAAGTACGGCAGAGACTGTGACATACGCTCGTCTCCGGCGTAGATGAAAGAACAGACGAGTTATCATAATGTTCTTTCATTATATATTTATTTATTTATTTTATGGTTGTCTGCTTATATCATGCAGTTTATAGTAAACAACCTCTGACAGGAATACAACGACTCAATCTCAGCTGATTTGGGGAAAATACGTTTAATTAGTGCACGGTTATGCGGGAAAGAGTTATCGGATGGGAGAGAGGCAGACGAAGCTTTCATGTTCCCATTGATGGATGGGTTTTCAATGGGCTTTTTGAACGGCTAAACAGTAAGTAACAGAATAAGCAGCCATTGTACAAGGCTGCATTTGAAGGCTCTGATAGGCGTTCGAGCTTTGTGCTTTATAAATGATGATCCAATGATACAGAGTGCCGCAGTAATGAGGGTTTGAATGAGTCAGCAGTCCCCAAGCTGGGCCCTTCCTCACTGATATCATTTATTTTAAATGTTTTAGAGTTAGAAGAGCAAAGTTATATAAAAAAAAAAAAAGACATTATGCTGAATACCAGAAAATTGTGATTAACTTTGTCACTTGAAGGCTGTAACTCAGGTCCAGTTTTCTCATAAACGTGATTCAAAAACTCACTGCCTTTTCGAGGTAATTTGTCTTTAACGTTTTAAAATACTGTTGTTGTTGGTTTTTTATTTGGTTTGCTTTTTTGCTTTTTAATGTTATTTACAATACATATTGTTTTGAAAACCTTACAAAATTTCTTTCGCGTTTTATGATTTGATTGTAAAATGTACATTTATTGAAAACCCGTTTTTAGTTTAGGTTTATTTATATTTGTTTGACTCAATATGAAGATTTGGCTAGACTTTTAACTTAAGTCAACTATTAAGGGCTAAAATCATTGCACAAAGATAAAGCATAGTGTTAAGTTATTGAAAACTTACAATAAATGTATGTTTAATAGTGATATTTTCAATGACCTCAATGCGTTGGTAATTTTGTCAAATTATTGTACGTTTTGCTAAATCTCAAATTACACCAGCATTGCAACAACCACGATACTTGATTCGGCCATTTCCCAGTTCAGTGTCCGGTATGTGTCAAGCCGCAGTAACAGGGGCGCTCCATCACCGCTCTCCTCCCCCCTTCTTCTCCCCTTTCTCTGGGCCTTATACAGAGGTTTGTGCCATTACCATAGGCTGGATGTGTGGATGTGTGGATGCTGGCAATGCCTTCATTAAACATGCAGCAGACACGACCGGTTCTCCTGCCAAGACAGACACGGAGGAGCGAGGGGATGAACCGAGCTGCCCCCGGGGTTAGCCTCTAACAACCCCCAGCCCGGCGCTCCCCTCTCCATCCAACACCGGCCTCAAATTCAATCTATCCATGCAATATAAATGGGACAGTGAGAGAACGGGACTTTGGCCGATAGTTTGACGTGTGGTTTAAGAAGAATGCAGCTTTAGAATTGAAGATATATCATTCTTAGTATTAAGGACAATGTTTGACTCAAAATGCAATTCAACGTGTGTTAAATAGAAGCAGTAACGGATGTAAAGAAAAAATCAGAACTTGGTAAATTGATATAGTTGTTGGCATTGCATTCTGTTGCCGAGTCCTTGGGCAAGACACTTCAACCAAAATGCTTTTGTTGTCATTGTTTCCGTCTTGTCTTTGCATGTAAAGCATCTTTGAGTCTCCGAAAATCACTATATAAGCCTGATGAATTATTATTGTTATTGTCAATGGCGGTGGTCACAAATGGGCAGCCATCCTTCTATCAGTTTGCCATAGGGCAGCTGTGACTTAGTATTTTAGGTTTGACTGAGGAGTAAATTAATAACTGGATTTAATAACACGATTTTAAAAGTGAATATAAGACTTGTCCATTACTATTATTCCTTTGATAAATACGGGTATCTCCTGTAATGAAGTAATGACCCTGAATCCTTCGTAATAAACTATTTGTTCACGCTTTATTATAACTCCAGGTTATTGTAAAGTGAAACATAAATGCTGTATTCGCTCCTGTATTTGCCGACATTACTCAACACCTCCACAGCTCGTCTGACCTTAACCAATGTATTTCAGCCTCTAATTTCAATACATTACCAATTGAAAAGCACATCTATTAAACATATGCATTCTAAAAAACATGGAGTCTCTAGTCGTTTCACCTCATTAATGCCATACGCCCGGCAGCTTGACTTTAGCATCGGCAAAAACTCACCCAGGCAAAAGTTACATAAATGTATTAATATTTCCAACGCACAAAAAAGCAGCCTTGTATTCCGTGCCATGTCTGCCCTCTGGCCTTCTTTTATCAAGCGGCTGAATGTACCAATTTGCAGCTCTGCCTCGATTAGATAACAACATGCTGTTATTCCGTGGATGCCATTTTTTTCTATCTTATGCAACCATATGTAAGTCTAGCCCCGGTTGCGGGTACCTGTAGGGCTTTCTGACGGCGCTGACTACCTGAGCAGCTCAAACAGAATTAATGCGCTGCTCATTTATGGGCTGCTGTTCGAAGGGAAGCGATCCGCGGCCCCAAATGAACTTTGAAGCAGTCTTAAACTAATTTAATAGTCTGTTTAAAGGACTGCGGTGGGTGCCGAGCGGAGCAGCATCTGACGCAAATTAAAAACGTCTCTGAGATTTCAGGGCGAGGGCTAATCCGACGCAGTGTGTGAAATGTCTGTGCGTCGAGGGTGTCGATCACGGTGGCAAATTAGTGAACAAAGAAGGCTCGGTAATGTTCAAAATATAAGTTTACACAGGGTGCACAGAGTTGAAAATCACTACGAAAAGTCAATGTAACGGTGCCGCAAGGGGCAATGGGTTTTGTGCTACGGAGTTACATAAAAGTGCACTCCTCCAATTTGTTTTCAGACGCCATAGTTTCACTCGCACTGAAGTCTATAAAGGACAATATGAAACGATTTGAACATTTGTGTTCCTTGCGCCGCTCTGTCAGATATGATTCGGGTTTTCTCCTGTTTTTGGTCTAACTTTTGTTGTTGCAGATTATAATACTCGAACAATTTCCAGCTACAAAGAGAAAAACAACAATGTGCAAACGTATAATATTTCTAGGTGTGGGTACATGTTGCTGGGTAAGAAACGATTCAAAAAAGTTTCTGGACAATTTAGAGCGGCCATTTCTTGAAATGACTTGGCAATACTTGCAGAGGCAGGACTGAGTAACCCTTCTGCCGCTCATAATGCTGCTAGCATAGTCGATAAAATAATACATAAATGGGTCTTTCTGTACGGTTTCTGCATTTCTGTGTTTCTGTATATTTAAATGCGTATTCCAAAGTAAACCATTCGACTTCTTTCACAACTGAACTAAATGAATAACATTCATAATAACATAATAAAAACATTGCTTTTTGTAAACGCAGCTCAGTACTTTCCTAAGCACGTGGAAATAGAATATATTTGGGTTTTGAAAAATGACAAAATGACAGTAATACAGTTCCATATGCTCCTGAGAGGTGAAATGTTTACAAATATATCTGTGCTTGTGTAGTTCAGATTTAATCAAACATTTAAGATGAGTAATGTTATAAAATGAGAAACTCTGCCAATGGTTAATGTATTCATCAGTTCACGCTTGCGGTATGACTACCTCATGTTCGCCAAAGCAGCTCTGGCCCATTAGCGATTTCGCCGCACTAAATAAACTCGTAAATGTCGCCAGTTTTGCCCTTATACTTTTTAATTTCAGCTGCGAGCTCGTCAGAGGCAGAGCGTCGGGGGTCGGAGGGAGGGGGAGGACATTTACCCCGTTTGCTCCCGTTTCTGCCGCGGATGATCCAACTTTCCAATGGGAGCGGCTCGGTACGGTGTCAGACCCTGTTTAACATTCCCGCACGTCGGCAGAAAAGTTGATTAAAGCTGCTGGTGAATGGGAACCTCTCACCTGCGCGGGCTTTTCATCAGCCAGGTGAACGGTGCTGTGTTTGCATTGGGAAAACCTGTGTTGTTTTGCCCTCAGACGGTAATCAAAAGCTTGGGAAGGGAGCGAACTCCGGCCCGAGTTATAGCTCGGCGTTCTGTACTTTACATTTCAAAACCGGCGCTAACTTTGAGTCTTGGAGCTGCGTCGTGCGTTTTAGACCCTGGTTGACATCTGACAGCGAAGGGCAAAACGTTTTTCAGTGATTTTTATCTGCTTTTAGCACATGTTTTGAAGACTTGGTTGGGTTGAGCTTGGCTTGTGCGGTTTTGGATGGTAAAGGTTAATGTCTAATGCAAGCAATTCATCAATTCAAACAACCTGACTTTTTGTTACCGGTTTTTCCCCATCTGTTCCTTTTAAAAAATAATAATATTTTTTATTGAATTTCAAGAAAAAGGATCTTGGTGCCGAGAGAGATTTTGGTAAAACACATTTGAGACCCATCCAATATAAATGTCAGCCCAACTCTGAGAATAAATAAAATTACGTGAACGCTTTTGAGGAGTTGAAACATTATTGTCAGAAATGTGAGGGTTGCACTGTCGGAAGTTTGTTGGTTTGGAATATTTCACTATTTTCGAATAGTATTTCAACACAAAAAATTGTGAATTTTTTGAAGTGGAATATATTACTATGGAAAAACATCGCAATAAACAATAAAGCTGAAACCCACACAATAATCCAAAAGCAAGGCAATCATAAAGTATGTCATAAAACAAACATAAGCTGCAATAAATAAATCGTAGACGAAAACACTTATTTAGCGTCTATAATTAGTCTTCAACAGCCCTCATCTTGTCGGACAAAAAAATAACAACAGATTCCCCACTAACTATTCTTCTAGCTATTAATTATTGAACGATATTGACAATTTCTCCAACAGATAGTCGGATAGACCAAAAAAACAATTAGAAATAGATCCTTTCCATGTTCCAGTTTGGATGTGGGTGTGTACGGCCTTCATTCAGCACCAGCCGCTCTCCTTCTTGTGCTGTGCATTTTAAAACACCCATTTTAATGCCCCCTCTCTCTCAGCCCATCTCCACGACTCTCCCCTTTTTTAAACTTTGAGCTTCCCGGGGCCTCGTTCCGTGTGGCAAATTAGCACTCATAACGAGATAGGTTCTCCGCGCTCCTCTCCGCCATTAAAACGGGCCCCTGGGTGCGGGCCACAGTCCGCTCTGGCAAGGCAGACGCTCTGGCACGCGCAGCCCCCCGACGCCGAACGTGTCGCGGCTGAACCCTTGACCCTCCTCTCCCATCTACAAGTCACATCTGCCCCGCCATGACACGCATGCCTTAGCCCCGGCGCCGGCTCCGCTCACCCGTTCACCTGCTTTAAAACAATAAAGTGGCCGCGCGGACGACCGCCCGGACCGCGTTCGATGGCCGCACCGAGAAAGGGAAACCGGCGGGGATTGGCTTAAACGATGAGGACTATTGTGCACCCGAAGAATCAATCGCTGCTTTTCAGTGTAATTCGATTCTATTCACAAAGGAGCTCGCGAGGCAATCTTAAAATGGAAATGCCACTTTGCTTTGGAATTGGGAAGCAGGGGAAGCAATGAAGAGAGGAGAGGGAGATGAAGACGGAGGGAGAGGGGAAAGAGGAGATAGTTTGCATGGCGTGGGAGCTCCTAAGGACAGTGTAATTTTCAGTAATGCGGGCATGTGTCTTACAAGCCGGCTGAAAGTGCTGATTCGACAGAGAGGAGGCAGAGCGGGTTATCATTCGCCGGGCTAAATGAGTGCGGCGAGGAAAGGGGGAAAAGGAGGGAGGGAGGGACGCGACCCGCAACCTCGACGCCTGTGTCCGCCCCGGGACACAGGCGCAAATTAAATGAAAACCCAGCGGAAAGGGCCCTAATATAAGCCTGCAGCAGTGTCTCCGACGGCCGACATGATGTAGAGCGCGTATCCAAGCAAGTCCAAGAGGCTCTCGAGGAAAGCCACGGCCGCTGCGAGCTTAGTCAAGTCGAAAGTAGCTCGCTAGAAGATGCACCGTGCAACTTTCCTGGAGACGTTATTGCTCGGAACGTTTACTTATTGCACGCATGTTTGTAAAGGCAACAGCAATTGTCTACGTCATGTCTCAGATAACCAGGAGCAATGTTATATAGACCCTTTAAATGTCATGCGAATGGTCAAAATGAAGTCAACCATAACACAGTTTCAATATGTGCTCTAAATGTGAATGGTTTTAAGTCTTTAGAACAGAAATAAGCAACAGTTTTGAATTTGCAAAGTATTTTCCCATCCTTTGCACTAAAAAAATACATAGATGCTAGACTCAACATTGCTTGTGAGGTCGACAAAAAGTAAGATTTGTGGTCAAGTATGTAAGATACAGTTGTGGGTAATGTATTTGTCTTAAACATGACCTCTTCACAATTGCTAAGTCATGTAAATTCTGCCCCCAGATAACTCTACAATGTAGAATATTTTTGTTTACAAACCTAATTCACTAATTAATTGAATATAGGAGAACTAGGAAAACTGAATAAAACGGCTGTTCAAAAGTCTGGCTCAAACATCTTCCGGGGTCTTTGGTTTGTTGTGGTTACTGTTGATTAAAGAAGAGTTTGTCGACGCTGAAGATGTGTTTTTTCTATTCCACCGCGGCTTCAAACCTTCTGTCATCTGGACATAAGAACAGTCTCAGTGACTCGGGCCCGCGAGAGGCTCTCGCTCCTGCAAACGTCTCCTCTGTGAGCGTCAAAGGGAACAGGTGCATTCTGGGTAGTGTACAAAGGCTGGGAGTTGGCGGCCAGTGAGGACCGGTCTGCAGTGATGTGGAGCCAGCGTCCCCCCGGTTACGCTGTGGAAATGTCCCTCACCGCGGCCGGCTCTGGACAAGGGCCAGAACTCCTGTGTTTTTACATCTCAGATGGCTTTTTCATCCTAAAGTGCAGAATACTCAGAATGTGGTTTGTTTTTGAGGAGGAAGTGGAGCAGGTTCTACTTTCGGCTCAGCTCGCATCGGCTCAGTGGGATTTCTGTTGCTAATTAATGTTAACGACGCGAAGATTGAATTAGTTACTGTTTCATCATTTGGTGAACTAACACACTCTTGAAAGGTGCATTATGTAACTGGAGGTCTTGTTTTAATGGAATGTTCCACACTATGGCATTAGACTTATCTCCATGGCGAGAAGCAGGGGGTGCTACCAAGTTATTAATCAGATCTGTGGAGAGGTGACCCCGCTCATAACAGAGCTGATAAAGAGAATTGCCAAGTTTACTTTTATTGAATTGATTATATTATATATGTATATGTAACCTAAATGATTTGGAAATTAATATTTTTTGAAATTCCAAGTCTATGTAAATTTTATCATTTTGCAAGTTGGACTATTTTTCTGTCCGGGTTTTCCTCAGCAAACAAGTTAAAATGATCTTAATCAATATTTGATTTCGATTTGCATAGATTTTACTTAGAAAACTTCCAACTTCTTCAAATTTGATTAGAATCAACTCAAATTAGTGGAATATGTTTTTAATTCAGGTCATTTTAACATAACTTGAGAGCACTTTTTGCAGAGCAACTCCTTTATTCTTTATTTACTTTATGTATTCATTCTTTTTCCATGTCTGGATTTGTGTTTTCTCACCTACAACCCTCTTGAGTGTGTGAAGCGCTTTGTCCAGTTGTTTTATTAAACCATGCGTCTTTTGTGTTCCGACACGGGAGCTCGCCTGACCTCCAACATCACTGAAATATTTACCAACCGCACACACAAAAAACATCCCTGTGGTGGGTCCTCGCCGCATCCGTCACACGCTCGAGCCCGGGTGACCCTCGCCTCACCCTCCCCCCACTGCCTCCTCCCCCCCCCCCCCCACCAAACACGAGCAGGCGCCTGGTGGCAGCTTTTGTCCTCTTCTCACTGTAATGTTGTATTTCATGCTTTCTTGCCCAATGTGTCCGTCAGCAGATTTCCCACTGTCCCTAAACGCACCCGACTCACCTCGTCCCCCCTCCGTCCCGCCTCGTCCCCCCTCATCCTCCCCCAATCGGCCCGGCGCTCTGCAAATGGCACTTTTTCCTCCTTCTCCCGCTCAACATTTGGCCCAAGTTTAGCTCATGATTATTGGATTTCTCTCAGATCTCTCAAGCAGAATAAACGCCAAAGTAATGTTTCATTGACCAGAAAAAGTTAATTTAATTAGTGCTGGAGCTCTTGGTGGAGGGGCTCAGTGTTGTCAATAGTGCAGAAGTTCTTATGACGTTCAGTAACACTTTATAATAACTGCACTCTTAATACCATAGCCCCGACTCCTGCTTGGTTAAGCAGTTACTAAATCTGAACCATTCTTAATAAGCGTGTGGTAATTATGAGTTACAGTAAGTATTTGTTCATGCTTTAGGACAATTAGTTATTATAAAATCGAACCTAACATTATTGGTCTCAAAAAAGGGAAAGAAAAGTTGGTGTTCGTAACCGTGTAATTTAAGATTCAAAGCCCAGTTTTGTTCTGACTGATCGATGGTCTCACTGTCTAGACCTGGTTTTGTCCTGATTTAGTCAAGGTTTGGTCCTAAATTGAGCCCATTTTAGTCCTGATGTGGACTTGGTTTGGATCTGTTCTAGTCCTTGTTTAGTCTTGATCTAGTCCACGTTTAGTTTTGTGTCAAGTCCTGGTTTAGTCCCAGTTTTGATGTGGTGAATTAGCAAATGCGAACATGCCCTTAGTTCCAGTTTAGTCCCAGTTTAGTCCCAGTTTAGTCCCAGTTTAGTCCCAGTTTAGTCCCAGTTATGATGTTTTACGTTGATGTTAATGACATTTTCTGGATTGGAAACTCGATTCACTTTACGTTTCATAGAGTAAACACGAATTCAAACTTTAGTTGGACGCATCGTGAGTAATAACCCAGATCCATCGCATCATTGTTCACTTCTACTGGTCTTGCTTTCCTTTATAGTCCACCAAAGTCTTGTCTTTTGCCTCTTACTTTCCTGCACAAACAGAGCCGTTCCCCCGAAACTTTTTCAAAGCAGTTAATATGTAACAAAAGCCTTCCGAATCATATCCCTTCTAATCCTTGCTCCTCTCGCAGATAAACACAGCCAATCTCCCACTGCGTTTTATTTATATCCTCCAGCCAAAACCCCGAAACCTTGACACCTTATTTTTCTTTTGAAGATCCCCTTTCCCGGGATTAAGGTGCTCCTAATTGACTCAATTATCCCGTCCAGGCGAAGTTTGAAAAGCAAAGAGTAGGTTTGGGGGGGATTTCGGTGGCATTAAGTCGTCACTGAGGGTGCATGGCGGTGTATTTACGGCGTTTATCCCTCTAATGCGGGTATCACGGCGCTGCAATTCGGGGTCGCGTCGGCGCTGGTTAACGCCGTCTCCAGATGAAATTGTCCAAAACTCGAAGCGATCCATCAAGCTCTCCGGCTCCATAGATTTTCTTTCATCTTTTCGGAGTCCTGTCTTTCTCTGCGCGCCGGCCTCGATTGGCGGGCGTGTGATGTGCTGCCGCGTAAGGCCAATGTCGCTCAGAGGGTAGGAGAGCGCTCGGACCCCCTCCTAGGTCAAAATGACAGCGGGGAGGGGGGGCAAGCGAGTGGGGGCAAAGCTGGTTTTATCATTGTCGTCTTTTGATCTCAAAGCTTGTCCATCAAAAAGTCAGATGCCAACAGTATTAGTCGATCAACGTCAAGGCGAGCTGCGTTCTACCCTTTGAGCGCTTCAAAATGGACATCGGCGTCGCTCGTTGAAAAGAAACACATGCGTAACGTTAATGCGGCCCAACAATTAAAAAAATACACAAAAAACACACACAAAAAACACAAAAAATGAGAAAAAAAAATTAGGTTAATGAGAAATATGAACTGTTAATTTCACACGAGAATCACATGCAATTTAGTTTGTTAAAGTTGGGTTTTATAACTATGTAATATGGGAAACTTGAATACACTTAAAGGTACATTATGTCACTTTCCAGGTAGAGGGTTTATTTTAATTTATTTTACATTTATTTTAGTCAATTGGAGAAGTTAAACAAGTGATTTAGATCATGGTCAGGCATGGTCAGGCAGCTCAAGCGTAACTGTATGTTCCAGAATATGGCATTAGACATATTTATCTCCATGGACACAAGCAGGTGACGCCACCAGGCCAAATTATGAGTCAGATCTGTGGAGAGGTGACGCCGCTCACAGTAACAATGTGTTTTCGAGGCAGTTGTGAACAATGAAATTAAATGCAAAAAGATGAATGTTTAGCTGACTTTCTACCAGAAAAGTTACATAGTCCACCTTTAATGTCACAGACTTAGTTCATGTTGTGTTGGTGTAAATATGGGATTGTTGACAGCTTTAGCTCTACTTTTGCAGATGCATAATTCAACTGTGTGAAAATGAAAAAATATGTTCACATTGAGTTTGGGATTCGATGAAACGGAAGGCTTTTTGAGGACGTCCGTTGATGTCATGATTCTCTTTTCCAACCAGAATAAAACTCTCGCTTCTTCCGTGTGTTTTCAAGGTTGCCAGGTCTAATCTATATTTCGCAGGTGAGGCAGATTTGTTGACATTTAACTTGACTCAAATTAGCCTCAGCGCTAGTTTCCGTCCTATGTTTAGTTCTGTGGATTTCCAGCCAGGAGCATGAATCACCCTTTCCTCAGAGTGATTTTTATTTATTTAAAAACATTTTCAGGGAGTGATTTTTCAGGTTGCCAGGTCTAATCCGTGACTTTCAGACAGACAGATTCACCTCCACTTCACCTCTTCAATTTGTAAATGTCTAAACAAACAATTCAGCTATGTTTTTGAAAGACTGGCCAATTAAATGTCTTCAATTTTAAAATAAAGTGTTGAATTTCAGGTGTTCGGAAAAATATATTGTTGTATCAGAGATTAGAAGGTCCACAGATTGAACAAAGTGTCATTGTTGTCATTTTTTTTTACATCTGCTGCTGTATTGGTTCTAGTTGCTAATGTAAACAAATGAAAACGCCATGGAAACATTTATTATCTGCCCAAATTATTTGTTTTAAATGCATTTTAGGTGAATTTGAGCTTTCAGTTCTTAGATTCATAACTGTCTTTTCTTGTTATATGTCCATGAAAAGTAATTTGATTACAAGTTCACCAATGTCCAGCTTTGTTGATGAAGAAAGTATTGAACTTGGCCTGGTTTTAGCCCGGCTTAGTCCTGATGTAGACTTGGTTTGGTCCTATTTCAGTGCTAGTTTAGTCCTTTTCCAGGTCAGGCCTAGTTCTGTGTTTAGTCCCAGTTTTGATAAAGTGTGTGAATGCAGCATATGACACCTCCTCTGCTCAGCGAGTGATTTTTTTTTCCGGGTTGCCAGGTCTAATCCGTGAATTGCAGGTTTGGTGAAACAGCTCTTGGACAGACAGATCCGCCCTCACTTTGCCTCTTCAGTTTCGGGACAGCTCCAACCCCCCCAATCCTTCAATCTCCGCGCGCAGCCCCTGCCTCCGCTGCCTCCTCCTCTCCCCCTCCCCGATTTATATGGGCCTCACGACTTTTCTCCGTAATGAAATATTCACAGGTCACTGGTTCCCTGAGAAATGATGGGGGTCAGTCAATTGCTTTTCAGCGAGTAATTTTCTCCCCCCTGCTTGTCGTGTTGACAGTCATTAGCGGCGGAGGAAGGCCGGATCGAAGTGCGAGTGTGACACTTGTCAAGACAGTAGCAGTCTTTAGCTCCTCTGCATCACTTTTATTCCCCACTAGATTTTTTCTCCCTTCCACCACTGTTCCGGCTGCCTGTCACATATATAAATCACACACTGCCACTGGGTATGTATACAAGGCGCTGAGCTGGATATCATCTAGGTGCATGCGAGCTAAGTATACTAGCTCTATCAATCTTTACATACATTTAGGTGGCCCCCATAATCTAATATTCTCCTGTATGTAGTACAAGTACAAGTTAAGGAATTCACTGATATGACATTCTGAATTATGAATTTTACATTTTGTAGAACAATAAAGATATAAAATTCTACACTGTTAAACAAAATAACAATTCAATGATTAAATAAAGAGGTCTTTTTTTTAAGATGAAAAAGAGATAATATATTATAAATTAGGTAATAATCAAACAATGTGTGCAGACAAACATTGGCATTTGATACTTGATGTTTAAGACAAACTTGTTAAACATTTGAAAGAACTGCATCTGAATAACAAATCTGTAAATGGGAGAACATTTGAAAAAGCGGGCCCTGAATAACCATTTATAAGTTTAAATTTTCCTTACACATATTCAAGCAATAAAATGTAGTTAAGTATCTGTGCACCCAAGTTGTTTTTAGATGGCATTCGGGAAATCTTTAACAATATTGAAAGAACTGCAACACATCATTCAATTTCTCAAGTATTTACATATCACACCATAAATGTTGTCAATTTGGTTGAAAAATTGAGACAATATTCCTTAAAATAGAGTACAGTGTAACATTGTACTTGTACTAACACAAAATATTGTACATTCTATCTTACTTTATCCCCACTTTCACTGCCCCATCCCTGATTCATAAATCGTGCCTGTTTTCTTTAAAGCCATTTTCATCATTTCCATGTAACCGGTCTGAAATTAAAAGGGGTACTCATCTCCCACACTCTTCTCGTTTTTTTTTTTTTCCTGTGGTAATAATTCACTTTACGGAGAGGCCATCAAAAGCCAATCAAATGAGACACTTGAGAATGGGTGATTGGTGATTAGACGGTCGGAAATCCTGGGGAAAGTTTAGCCAGGGTCCTTCTTTCCTTTATGACTCGCCGTGACCTTTAAGGATATTACCATTTGACATGATGAACGACGCCCAAACGAGAGGGAGACTTTTTCCTATTAACCGCCACAGAGGAGGGAGAGCTGTAGCTTTTTGTCGAGTGCTGGTGAAAATGATAAGTCAGGGGTTTTGAAGTAGTCTTATATGTAGTACTTTATGGAGGCACTTCAAATCTGGCAGTATAGTTCCGGTGTTTTGTAATGTAGGCTAAGGGCTAAACAAATGATGTGGATAAT
Source organism: Chaenogobius annularis (assembly GCA_015082035.1). NCBI lineage: Eukaryota > Metazoa > Chordata > Actinopteri > Gobiiformes > Gobiidae > Chaenogobius > Chaenogobius annularis. The sequence continues at coordinate 271,949 of BJKM01000567.1, read as the reverse complement.
ATGGTCATAAAATCGACAAATATCTGAGCAAATATAACTTTTTAAAAGGTGGTTGGTCTGACTGAGTCATTCCGTAATTCCTGGCTAAGTAATTGTGGTTTATCTACATATCTGAACAAATGTTGCATTTTGAAATTCTAAATATCAGAAATAATATTGCTTTTTGAAAATAGTTTTGTTTGATATCTGAAGAAATGTTGTTTTTGGAAATATTGCTTGGGCTATCTTACCTGCATGTTTCTAAATAAGTGTATTCATGTATTAATCAATCAGTGTATTTGTTTTGGTCGCAGTTATCGGCAATATTTTGACTGGAAATTGGTGTGATTCAAACCAGATTACGTTTGGTCCATTGTGCCACTGTCGCCTCAAGCTATTTTTATGAACCTCATTTTATAGGTTTCTTGGAAGTAACCCTGCGTCTATGAGCTGCTTGTCAGGCAACCATTACTTGTGATGCTATTGTTGATTGAATAATATTATTATTTTGTATAAACTGTTGAAATCCTTTATTTCCTTTCCATTGCCCGTTCAAACCCAGGAACTACTAATGACTGTATATTGAAATGTCACGTCTTCCCATGAATATTTCTGTGAATGTTGCATCGATTGGAGGTGGACTGTTTTATTTGGTAAACCGAAGCACAGATGGCGAGTGTGACCCTGAGGAAAAGTCCAATTAGCTCGCAGTAATGGTTGGGCATGGTGCCGCGTGTCTCCGGGCTGACCCTTAGGCCTCTCCTCTCCCTCCATAAGAACCCACACCTACCCAATCTGTTCCCATTGTGTCAGAGCTGCCACGGCACATACGCGGGCCGGTGATACACATCCGGAAGCGCCATAGCTTTTAAATAACAACTGGGTGTCTCCGAACAGACTCGGTGTCCGTCATGATGCAGGGTTATTGTCTTTGGAAGCAGAAAATAAGCCGGGCGTCGTTAAATCTGCCAATGGAGTGGACAGGCCATTGTTAACAAGAGCCATGGACTGGTCAAATTTTGTGGAAAAGGGACACAAGTCGGGATTGATAACCTCAGAGTTGGACTTACACCTTATGTGGGAATAGTTTGGGCACTATTTACAGAAAACAAGCAAGGTTTTGTCTGGCTCATGTCCTGTTTAGTGTAAATCATTACGGTTTTGTGATTGGGGTTAAATTGTCCAGAATGTTGAGACCGCAGGGCAAAATGTCTTTTTCAAAATATTCTCCAATTAAGGTACAATTATTTTTGTGGTAGTTTTAAACTATACAATAACTTTTTAGCCCTAAACTAAAACTTTTAAGCATTATTATGGTGAACTTAAATTTGGTCTTATTTATTGCCAAATGGGTTTGCTGTCACTCAAATTGATATTACATCACACTGCCATCATATTTCAATCTGAAGGTAGCCTATACTTAAGATACCAATAAGATAAGCTGGAAGCATGCGCCCCCATCGGTTTTAAAAAGGGAACTACATTCTGTATCTTTATTTCTGATAGGACTGATAGCAAAAAGACTTTACAACCAACGTATATCCTGTTTTTGTTTTGTTTTGTTCCTGCTCACTGCCCCTTTGCGTCTTAACATTAGTAAATAACTTGCTGTCGATCTCGAATCCTTAAACTCGTTCCGAAGCGTAAGACATACTGTACGTGTCCCGTCGTCTTTCTATTTTGAAAGCTCATAAACAAAGACATTACGGTGTCTGGCTCAGTAAATACACTCGCTCATCTGCGCGGCTCAACTTAACACTGCGCATTAACTGATATAGATTAGCCATATACGCGCCTGAAACGGCCTCGCTCGCGTTTCCATCACCGCTCCTCCGCCTCCATCAGTTTTTTTCTTCTTTTTTTTTCGCGCTCGTCTCTAACATGTGCCCCCTCTAATGCACAGGCAAGGATTCATTACATTACACATCAGGCCAGTCATGTTGCAGAGCCTTCATCTAATGTAGTCTTTGGCGCTACACGAAATGGGAGCGAGAGAAAGACAATGAAGGGAGGCGGCGGAGGTGAGGACCGGTTACATGCGCGCAATAACACGCTATACCTCCGTCCGGCGTCGGGTCTTGCTGTGGATTAGTTCCGCTTCACCAGGCGCTTTCACTTCTGACAGGGACGGCGCTATCGCAGCCAGAGCACGTCCCCCGAGCCTTTGTCTCACTCTGCGCTTATTCTTATTGAATCGTGTCTCATTTCAGCGACGTCGCGAGTTATTTACACACCCACGGCCCGATCGGGAGCCTTTGGTTTTCAATGAGCTGTTTTTATTGTGTAGGAAGGATCGGGTTGGAGGAGGAGAAAAGGGGGTACAACAAATCTTAGATGACTTACTTAGCAAATATAACTATAATAGTATACACATTTAGGACTAAATCATATTGAAGTTTACACGCTGGTCTTTAAGGGATTGTTTCTCACTTGCAACATTTGCCTTTGGCCGGACTGACAAAAATGTGGCTGACAATCTGCAGCTACTTTTACCACCTACCACAGTTAGCCTAGCCGTACAGTTAGCTTAGCCGTGCAGTTAGCCTGACCCTACAGTTAGCCTAGTCTTACAGTTAGCCTTGCCTTACAGTTAGCTTAGCCGTACAGTTAGCCTGGCCCTACAGTTAGCCTAAATATTTTGCGTCATTCTCGTTTATTCATTTATTATGTTTCATTTTTGACTCAAGGTTCTTTCTCTTGAGATTGTCACGCTCTCTCTCTCTTACACCTTGTTCTCCTGCCTCTCACCTCCTCCCTCTATTCTTTCTATCATCTTCCTCCCTTTGCTCTCTCCTCCCTCTCACTTTCTTCCCTTCCCCTTCTCCCATTCCCCCTCCTTTCCCGTACACTCTCTCTCTCTTTTCCCCTTCTCCTTTCTCTCCTCTAACCCGCCTTAATCTTTTCCTCTCACTCCAATCTCTTTTTCCCTTCCATCTACTTTCCCCCTAGTCTCTCTTTCATCCCCCTTCCTCTACCTCTCTCCCCTGTCTCTTCCTCCTTCATCCCCTTTCCTCTACCTCTCTCCCCTGTCTCTCTTCCTCCTTCATTCCCCCTTCCTCTACCTCTCTCCCTGTCTCTTCCTCCTTCATCCCCCTTCCTCTACCTCTCTCCCCTGTCTCTTCCTCCTTATCCCCCTTCCTCTACCTCTCTCCCCTGTTCACTTTCCCTCCTTCATTCCCCTTCCTCTACCTCTCCTGTCTCTTCACCACCTTCCTTCCTCCTCCTCCCTCCCCCTCTCGCTCCCCCTCTCATATATCCCCCCAGCAGCAGCAGCAGAATCCCAGGTACCGTGGATAAGTGCTCTGCTAAAGGGCGCGCGGGTTCACGATGCTAATGCACGCCGCAAAGTTGCTGCCAAACTTAGGAATAATGCCGAGACAGAAAAACAGCGCTGATATTATTAGTGCGAAGAGGCGTCCGTAAATACAGCCACGAGAAGAATACGAAAATAGGCCTGTAAATTCAATGTATATTTGAAACTTGTTCTAACGTGTGACATTGATTATTCACAGCCAATAAAACGCATGAACACGTGGTCAGAGACACTTCATTCATGTGCTAAAAGTGAGTCCGTTTTCAGAATGAAGCGTGTGTGTTTCAGAAGGTCCACGGCGACGCTTCACGGGTCTGACTTAGGTTTTTAATGTCAATTTGTTAAAACTTGAATCATTTCAGACCAAGACTCAAAGTAGAACAAATGTTTTAAACCAATGATGGAAATCCTTTGTATTCACAGTATATGTTTATGGCATCACAACGCGCTGCATTCCATCTAATCTCATTCATGCCTTCATTCAGTGCCTGCTCACAAACATAGAGATAAGACATACAATGTGTACATCTGCATTAATGCACTTTCACACATCAATAATGCAGAAGTGAATCCATGAACAAACTTGCCCATCTGCTGTGTTAATGCGCCCGCATGCCCGGACTTCGACACACATGTTTACAGTTGGTAGATACACACACGCACATGCATTCTTTGACCTATAGGTGGCTTTAGAAAGCTTTGCGTTGTGTACACCAGCGCACCCTAGTGTCCCACTGATGAATTAATTAATCTATATTTTTCACATAAATAAAATACCTTTTTTTTCCCGTCTTCCCTTTTCCCCCAATTCTGTGACTTCCTATAATTACACTATAATTATTAATTAATTTATGTATTAATAATAAAAACAATAGAATAATTCATTCAGTAATTGCTCTACTTAGAGATTGAATATTCATCAATAATCCTAAAGTGATCGCACATACTTTTGTTGCATTTGTAAAAACATTTGACTCAAACTGCCACTTACAGCCGTTAGATTTTTTATATTTTAGTTGATTTCAAATTAAGATAATTCTTTTTTTTTTAAAATTCCTTAGTAAATAGCTTTCCTTTTTCCTTTATTGTCTTTTATATTCGTATTTAATTAAAAATAAAAACAAACACAAAACACGAGGCTTTGAACAGAAAATAAAAGCTAAATAAATGATGTCTGGCTCCAGCATTTATTGATCCCTCTTTTACCATTGAAAATATGTCACTTTTCAAATTACCTGCGAATGTGAAACGACGTCTGATCGACTCACAATAAACACAAGAACATGATTAAAGTTTGTTACGAGTCGCTTTTAGCCTGTCAGATGTTGCTTACGGGCAAAGAAACCCTTCGGCTTTCAGACATTACAATGATTTGAGGAAGCGTGCGTGCCGCGCGGATAATCGTGTTAAAAAGAAAGTATTTAAAATGGAAAAGTATTTAAGAGTGGTCGACGCCCGGATCTCACGGTGAGCGCTCGGCTTTTCCACATCTCGGCTCATGCTCGGCCCCGCGCTCGTAATGGTGTTGCACTTAAATTCAACCCAACAGCTCCACGACTGAACACGCTGAATGATTTATGAAGGTAAGAGTCCATTTAGTCGTATTGTAATGCCCGGGCAAGCGCGGCCCAGGGCGACGCCGCCGGGCCCCGCTGCCGCCGCCGCCGGGCCCCGCTTCACGGTTTGGGCCTGCCATAAATGTGGGACAGAGACTTTTAATCGTCCTGAATCACACCGTTTGTCCGCGCACTCGCAGGGTTGAGACAATAGTACAGAACGTCCAAGGCGTTGTAGCTTTTTGTTGCGGTTTTAAAAGTAGTTCTTAAACTTGCCAAACACTTTCCGAGCGCCCTAAATATTCACTGCGACACGTTTATCAGCGCTTTTCGCAACTTTTCAGAGCCGGAGCGTAGTTTGGCCACAGTGATGCAAACACAAACGAGCGCAGCGCAGTTCCTGGTTCTCGGATGATGAAAAACACGTCATAATTGGATGCAGACAACACACCGCAGTCTCATTTTGACCCCCGGCAGCTGCTTTGGAACGGAATCTGTCCTGGGGGTGAACAAATGGGTAGACAACATGAAGAAAAATAGAATTCATACAAATTCATTCAAGTTTGGAATAGTTAAAGTGCACGCACAGGTGATGTCCCACTTTACACCACTGCTGCTGTTGTGCAGTACTGAGCGTATCAATACCAAATATTTGTAAAGTGATACTAACAAGACTTTAAATTTGTGTTTGCAATCATGATAAAGTCTCAGATTTATACTTCACATGAGTCTAAGTGTGTGACATTAGTTATTTATTCACTGATCACATTCACGCTAGAAGGAACATCTGAACAAGGCTTCAAACTGAACTCCATCGGTTCTTTCCCCTGGATGAACTCTATCTTTGGTTCCTCCTCCATCGGTTCTTTCCCCGTCCCTGGATGAACTTTGTCTTTGGTTCCTCCTCAGTGGGTTCTTTCCCCTGGATGAACTCCATCTTTGGTTCCTCAGTGGGTTCTTTCCCCTGGATGAACTCCATCTTTGGTTCCTCAGTGGGTTCTTTCCCCTGGATGAACTCCGTCTTCGACAGCGTCTTGTTTCGCTTCCACTCAAGACTCAATCATTTAGTCAAACAGCTGAGATTTGGGGACTTCTTTCTGCAGCGTAGGAATCCACTTGTGGTTTTGTGGCATTTGGCGCGCTCCGGTCCGCATAACGAGCGCGCCGTGTTGTTGTTGCTAATGTGAGCCGCTGATGTGAGCCGCTGTGGCCCTCTGCACAGCGCACGTGTTTATGTATTTATGTATTTTGAATATTTGTGGACTCACAGTTCAGTTTGAAGAGTTTCCAGAGAGTTTGAGGGACAAAAGAAACGCACTGATGACAAAACAGCGTTGGTGTCGCATCATTATGAATATTATTTACTTCTTTCTACACTGTAAAAGTCAGTATAGTCCTACAAAATCACCTTTTCTGTGAATGTCAACGTGACACTCTTTCACTGTCTCTAAATGAGACAAATATGTAAAACAATATACAGCTACACACGTCTTTTTTTTTTTTACTTTGCTTTTCTTTGACTTGTTTGTTTTTCTTCTTCTTTTTTTATTTACAATTTGTTTAAAAAAATAAGTTCAAATATATATTTTAGTGGCAAATATTTGATTTTTGATTATTTTCCCTGTTTTTGTTTCATTTGTACCATTTTCAACATACTTTTTCTCAAGTAAAACTATCTTTAAGCGGAGTGAGAAGTAGTACGTAAAAAGGTCAACTCAAATATTGATTTATGGATTTGTTTTGGAGCTCATGACTTTTTGTTTACAAATAATACACCTCATTTGCATCCAAAATACACAAATAAATACATCTAATCAAGATGAAACAATCAACACACACAGCAATTAACGTGGATTGTGAATAGTGAATTGCGTAATTACTTTGATCAACGATTCTAATGGAACTATAACCAGTAAAAAAAAGAAAAATAATAATAATAAAACACAAACAATTTTAAAACTCTTTTGGCAAACTCTGTCACCCTTTCACTCTTCACCCTTTCCAAACTGTCACTTTCACTCTTTCATCTTTCACTCTGCACTCTTTCACTGTTCTTTCATGTCACTCTTTCACCTTCACCTGTCACTCCTTTCATCTTTCACTGTCAACTCTTTACTTTCACTGTCACCCTTTCACTCTTTCACTCTCTTTACTCTCTTCCACTCTTTCACTGTCACTCTTTCACTGTCCACTCTTTCACTTCTTTCACTTCACTTCACTGTCTACTACTTTCACTCTGTCACTCTGTCACCCTTTCACTCTTTTTGCTTCCCAACGTCTTTTTTTTTTTTTTTTTACAAACCTTTGCCGTAAACCCCATTGTTTTTATTATGGTTAAATACATCATTTCTGTTGTAAAGCCCAGCTCGGGCCTGTCTGTGCGTCTCTGTTACAGCCTGTGTCAACCGCATCAATCTCCTCTCAAGTGGACAAAGCTATTATGTAAAAGCCCATTGCAAACTCAACATGGTCCTGGAGGTTTTTTTCCCCCTACGCTGCAAAGGAACGCTCGCGCGCCCGGGAGAGAGAGGAGAAAGGGGCGGAGCTTGGACCAGTATTGATAGGTCCATTGATTGACTGATGGTCCCATGGTGATTTATCGACCCGACTCGGTTCAAATGAGCTACGAGATGCTTTCAGGGCCCAGAGGAAAACAAGACGCTCGCGCGCGTAATGAGAATGGAGAGGGGCCATTTTTTGAGCAGCGGGCGCCACCCAGAGTTCACCACCACCAAAAGGGCTCTTCTAAAGCTAAAGATCGGCCTTACTCACGTTACGTCAAATCGGAATCTGTTTGAGCATTTGTTTCTTGGTCTAGGTTGATTTACTTAATGGGACAAGCTGAAAATGTTCTTTTAAAGGTCTCAAAGTATTTCTATCTGACCTCTTTTCCTTTTGCTGTTTATTTTAGTGTAAATATCTCATGCAGACATATTTGTTTGGTGAACTTTTTGATACGTTTGGAATATTTGTCACTGTTAAAATGAATAATATCCAATTTTTAAAACCAATTCATAGCGTTTTTTCTCCATCACGGTACAACTAAAGTCAAATACACATAAATTCTGGTCCACCTGTCACTCACTGCTGACGCACGAAGGAGGCGGGCCAATAGGAGTGGCGGCTGTTGTGAAAAGTGAGAGGACGATCTCCTCGAAATAGCAGATCGTTAAAGAATGCGATTTGATATTTTCTCGGCCGTATTTCCAAGCGTTACAACAGAGCACTTTATCTGGTCTTTATCGCAAAGCGTTGGACGTCCTTTCTCCAGATTCCTCCGCATAACAACACAAAAACACGTCGCTGAAGCTGCGTGTGTCCATTCGTCCAACAACAACCACAACCACAACACACGCGACGATCGCCGGCGGATACGCACAGAACGCCTCCATCCGATCATCCTTTCCGAACGTCTCCAAACCCGAATCCGCCGGTGACTTTTGTTCAGGTGGGAGTTGTTGGCGTTCAGAATTGAAAAATGAAAACCGTTCTTGTGAGACACCTCGCGGAGATCATCTCTTTTCTCCGAGCCACCCCCACTCCCCTCCCTCCTTTATCACCCTCACCCCCAATCTCGCACGCGCACCCAGTTTTTCCCCGAGTGTTGTGGTGTGTGTTAAAAGTGCATCGGCTGCACGGCTCGCTGCTGCCGCTGCTCCGCTGGGCGTAGATGACTGGCGGCGGAGAGCCATCCACTCACCGTGCTTGAATATTAGCCAGGCTCGAGATAGGATGATCAGCCGGCGAAATAGTTTTTTTATTTAGTCGTGTGCGCTCGTCTCTCCTCAACATTTGTAGCGGCACGTTTTTGTTTTTTTTTCTCCATTCCCCCGTCGCTCGCCGCGCGCTGTAAAGGTGTTGTCGCGCGCGAGTGTGCATCTGCCGGAGCCGTATCTGTCGCCATGAGTCGGGCTTCCACGAGCGGGTAGAACACCATATTGTTTTCCTCTGGGTTTTTTCCCCTCTCCTCTCCTTTTGTGTCGAGTGCGCGGCGAAAGAGGACTATTTGGAATCAGTTACTCAGAAATGATTTTGCACATAATAACATAAACTAGGTGAAAGGTGCAGAACATAAAATAATATTAAAAAAATGAATAGAAAACGAAATATGAATAAACGTTGCTAAATACTTAGCACTAGTATACAAGTTCACAGTTTATTCAGATAAAATGACTTGATAACATAATCATCATTATATGATGTATAAGATTAGATTGACAGAACGAGACTGTTTTACCTGATATATATTTGCCAATGTGAGAAAGAATTACACTTTTCATTGGCTGTACCATTTTATAGCAAAAAGGTCTTGAGATTTGTGTCGTCAGTGGTATCAATAAGTGAAACCTAGAACTACCATGAAACTAGAAATTCATTTGAACACAAAGTATTGAATAACTTCGGATTGATCTGTTATCTTCATCAGAACTGAACACGAGGTAATATTAAAGAAACGATTATTTTTCTATTGAAAAGTGCTTTTGTGGAAATTTCAGACTTTCCCATTGAAAATATGTAATATTTAGTTTAAATTGTGCTAATGGTTCTGACTTTTCATCATTCTGAAACCCATGATTTGAAATGTCTATATTATACGTAGAATCATCTCCATAGCGACTACAGAAGCTATGATCACTATGGAGAGATGATTGTGTTTCAAGTGTTTTTTATCAATAAAAACAGGTACAAATTTTAATCCTTATACGGACACTGCAAAAGGTTCATAGTGCACCTTTAAGTCCCTTTGTGTGGAGGAACCCGCGCGTGGCGCTCTGTGGGTGTTCAACACGTGCAGCGCGAGCGGTGCATGATAGTGTCGGCATTAGCATGCTTGGACTTTATAATGGTAAACACGTGAAGGCGTTGTGATGTTTTGTGGCGCGGATAGCAAAGCCACTTACGCAGATCTGTGCCGCAGTCAATACTATTCTCTGTTAATGCCGCGGGATTTACAATGATATTTCTCCCACACGTCGCAGATGCCTTCCATCTCTCCTGTCTCGAATTTTTGTTAATTATATTCTCTTTGCAGTATTATTATCTGTTTTAATTAGCGGTAAAGCACATAAATCCCCTATTGTACACATTATATGATATAAGCAGTCTCTCTGATGTGCGCTGCCTTGTTAATACACACATTTGCTTTTGAGTTGCATTTTTGTGAAAGCTTGACAAATCAGCGGTTCTTCTTCAGGAGAGCGAGAGATAAGTTGTGAACGACTAGACTCATTTAAGACATTTAAGAACGGGAACAGAGGTAGACAATATGGCACTGCATCATAAAATAATATTGAGAGATACACAGTTTTGTGTTTCTGCTGGTGTTTTGAGAACAAGCGCTCGTTCAAAGGGTGGAAAGTCTAGTTATGATTGTTGTTTATTTTGTTAATTGCAATGGCACAACAAACCCATGGTAGCTGTGTTTTTTTGTTTTTTTCTTCTTAAAAACTCTCCTTAGTTCCAGCTACACACATGTTGTAATATAATAGTAATAACAATGATAATAATAATAATAATAATAATAATAATAATAATAGTAATAGTAATAACAACTAGATATTAGTAATAACAATGATAATAAATAATAATAGTAGTAATAACAATGATACTAATAATAATAATAAGTAATAGTAATAGTAGTACAATAATAATAATAATAATAATAATAAGTAATAATAATATAATATAGTAATAACAATGATAATAATAGATATAATAATGATAATAATCAGACATAATAATATAATACACTATAATAGTAGTAATAAACAATGATTAATATAAATAAATAACATAATATGAATAATAATAACGATAATAATGATAATAATAACTATAATAATGATGAGAATGAGACGATAATAATAAATAAAGATTATAATAATAAATGACTGATAATAATGTGATGATGATAATGATAAAGATAATATAATGAATATAAAATGATGATAGAATGTGAATCGATAATAATAATAATAAAGAAAATAATAATACATGATGATAATAATGATGATGATGATAATAATAATCCTAATAATGCACTTTTCCAGATGCTCGCATTACAATTTTTTGTTCACTCCACGCCACATTCACGTCTCAGGACACAACAGGTTTTTTTTGTACTGGAGCCACTGCTGCCCCCTGTGGCCCTGGTATTCCAGCGGTGTCCCATCCAAATCCAGCACTGACCAGAGCCCAGCAAGGTTATTGTCCAAGATCCGGGCAGTGACAGGGCTTTAACCTGAAGAAGGAGAACACTCTTGAACGTTGGTTTCAGGAGTGACTGACTCGCTCTCAGTTTTGACCTCGGTTAAAGGCTGTCACCTAAACAACCCTAAACAACCCTAAAGGGAACCCTAAACCCTAAAATTCACTTTTCACCACGTTATAACATCGTTCTCTCTTCAAAAAAAAAATCATTGAACTTGTATTTAGCTCATTATTTGTTCATCCTGTTTATGAGGGCTTGTCTTTCTCCTTCTCTAAGCCTCATAAAACACTGTTTCAATCACTTTTTTCGGGAGCAGTCCGGCGGTCTCCTGTGCCGTTTTTAACCTTAAACCATCACCAGACTCTGAACATTTCGCCGACATAACGTCCAACTGCGTGCTGATATTAGCTCGGGGGAACTCGTTTTTGTCTTTCTTTTTTCTTTCTTTGTAATTCCCTCTGCTGCCAGTGAATTGTTCAGTGTTGACACAATCCTGACGAGGGAAATGATACGAAACGTGACGTGTGTTTTCAATATTCAAAACACAAGATGCCAAAAGTCAAGTAAAGCAGGTTTAAAATGATGCACACTGTGTCCTTTCAGGTGGAGTTCATCCTTTACATTTGACCGTCGTCTTCTTCTTCTGTGCGTCTGGACTTGGGCGCCCCCCCCCCGCCTCAACGACAGCCCCGCCCGTCTCCTAGCCCCTCGTTATAACTGCGTGTAACGGCGTCGTCCGACAGAGCCGGCCGCTCGTGTTTCGATCGTGTCGTACAGCGAGACGCGCCGCTGCACATTAAACTTTGGTGAATAATCGGCCTGAATTAGGCCCCCCCCTGCTTCACCCCCCCCTCAACCCCGGTATTGGTAATCTTTAATACAGCTCTCAGCACTCACGGCATTTCTCCCTCTGCATAATTAGCCTTTTAATTTGTGAGCCGGAGCATATGATTAATACGAATACCTGCATACTTTTACATTAATAAGATGGGCCTTGTTATTATTTCATGATTTTTCCACGCGCTCTCATTACCCGAGCGTTGAACAGAAACATTTCATCTCTCTTTCTTGTGAAGGTTTTAGATGCGTGGAGCTCACAGTGGATTATTGATAAAAGTGGTCCAAGGACACGATGACAGCGCGGACGGGTTTGAACCACTTAGCATCTCGATAGTGGGCAAAGTATTTAAGTTACTCCCGGCCAAATACACCTGTCTGTACTCAATAACTGGTGCAGTATTGATCACCTCACCACCACAGGGTTCAGGCTTCGATTCTTGAGCTGCATGAGAAGTTTGCATCTTCTTCTTCTTCTTCTTGTTGCTAGGTGAACTTTCTCCGGTTCCTTTGACCAACACAAAAACGTACATTTCTGTCGATCCTTAAATTTCAGCTTCCATTTTGGGGACTTTTCACCATTCCACATGTGTTTTGAATTGTTAATTGACAGCAGTGTTTACAGTGTTCTCTTTGTGAAGAACAAGATCTATGAGAGATATTTCTGTGTTCAAAGAATTAGTACGCTGAGACTTTTTAAGTACATTATGAAACAAACAAAGGTGGACATTTGTTGACCGAAGGCTTCTAAATAGAGAATATTTACTGAAAATCTGCAATTGTTGGCTCTTTAATGACATTTTGATTTAGTAATGCTGCTGTCTTTATTATACAAAGGACTTTTCATGTGTCTTTTGGAGTCTGTAGAGTCCAGATAACAATTCTGATGATCAAAATTATCATTGGCTCGTGCAAACTGTTTGAACTCGGCTTTAGAGTCTAGTTGTCCCTTGACTAAGCTTTTCTGTGGAATAGCTCTTCACCGTAACCGCGGTGGCCGTCTCGAACCGGCGGATAACGGAAGAAAAGTAGCACGATTTGGACTTTTAATTAAGCCTTTTTCACATTAAAGACCCTTTGTGTGCGTTTAATAATTTAGCAGTGTTTACCCAATAAGTCCAAGGCCTGTAATCTGTTCAAGAAAGCGAACCGGCGCGACCGCAGCAGCGCGTTCTCCATCTTCTGTGGTTTTTCCCTTTGTTTCTTCTCCGGAGCATCTGTGGACATTTTAAAAAGCGCAACCAAAACGTAATGTTCGGATCTTAAAGAAAATGACTGCGTGGCTCCAAACACCTGCTGGGCTCGATCTAGACAATAATCCCATATGTGCATGCGAGGACACGATGGAGCTGTTGAAATCGCCGTGGAGAAGAAATGGACTAAACTCTAAAGCCGCGCAACGTATCGCAAATGACATCGCAATTTGAGTCGGGGCCATTGTCACATCGCAAAGTCTGCTGTTGTTCAGGCAAAATGTCCAAATGATCGTGCCTTTGTGTACCAGTAGTTTAGACTCTTGTTTGTATGTTTAGTTTCTTGTATGAGTTAATCAGTTCATATTTCAGTTTCTCTCAAATGGCTCCTGGAGTTGGTTAGAAGAATCTACTTTTTAAACATAATATTGCACTATCAAATCGCACGCACAATTCCATTTTTCTGTCCCCAAAATCGTACAGCCTGAGATGAAACCATTGTAATAGTTTAATGTTAACTTTTTTCACCAAACTGACTGGATTTAATATGTATTTAGTTCCCTAGTTTGTCTCAAGTGAAACGATCCCACACACATTTCGCAGCTTGAACGATGCACATTTTCAGACTCATTTTACACAAGTCAAAACTACCGAAAACACAAACACTTTCAACTCGAGCCGTTATAATTATTGTTAAGCATTCCCTTTTTGCAGTGTGCACTGACCCTTGGAGCAAAGCATTCTGGGAGCGTCGTCAGAAGCGTTATTAGCCCCCATCACTCCTTCATAAACAATACTTTGGAACAGTTAAAGAAAAATAGGCCTAAGTGTCTCTGTTCTTCTCGGCGGACACACACCATTTGTTTTCCCCAATTAAATCCCTTTAATTGGATTGAGGGCTGGCACCTGGTTCACACTCTGTCGACCACGCGGCCGCAGTAATTGATGCCCGAGTCGAGGAGCTGTTACTGGGCTGGCGGTGGAGGGAGGAGTGGTGGTGGTGGTGGGGGGTACGGATGCGTCTCGGAGGGGGAGGGAGTCGAAACATGTCTCACTACTCCACAATCTCACTCTGATCAATTTATCAATGGCCGACCTGGCTGTCCGGCGCGCTCACGTGGGAGAAGCGCTCGGCTCGGGGGGCGGGCGGGCGGGCGGAGAACAGAACGAGTCCTGCTGCTCTCGAGGAGGGACGTGCCGGTGGTTCTGGACCGCGACCCGAGGACGGCGTGCTTCAGTTTGAGTCGAGATGTTTGAAATGGTCCATGATCAGCAGCTCGTCAGTGAAAACGTGAGGTCCGGAGGTCTGACTTTGGAGGAATAAACGGAACTAAAACTAAACTAAACGAAAAATCTTATTCATGAAATCAACATTGAAAGCCATATTTAATAAAAAATCCAATTGAAGGACTTTTGAAACTATATTTGAGGTGTATTGTTACTTTAAATACTGTTAACAAAACATGAATTATTTTGCATTTTCATATCATTGACTTAAAATGCAGTGTTGATCATAAGACAGTATTTCATTACATAACCTTGTGCCATAGATGCGTTCCCATAGTGACGAGCCCAGTGCAGAACCAGGATGACCACTTGAGTGCAGTGTTGTATCCACATCAGCAGCAGCAGAAGCAGAACACGGCCTCTTTTACACGATTATATCACAATCAGGCTTTCTACTGCTTTTACAGACGTGCACTTTATTTAAACGGCTGTTTTTCTCTGAGTAAAGAGTAAGTTTCAATTGCACGCGTTAGTGTTCAGCAAGAAAAAGACTACAATAAAAAAAGAACGCTTGTCTTTTCACAGTAAAACATATTTCATTTGCATTATATGACAATCTTAAGAGAACAATTCGATATAAAATGCTAGAAAGCTTCTGGTAATCTCTCACTAATCCGAAACTGCTAAACTGACAGAATGCGAAGCAGGTGAAATTGTAGTAATTCTTGCCATTGAGACATTTTCTGTGAGCTGTAATCCGAGTTTTTTACTTTTCTTCCAAAACATACACACTCAATTAAACCATGAATTATATAAATATAGAATCGTGTTTCAATTGCAATTTATTCTAGACTTCTGAATGTCGAACCCAGCAAAAAACAAAACCGCCTCATGAAAGATTCATTCTGAAGCGTTCACAACTATTTTAAGAAAGGCTGGAAAAAAAGCGTGATGTGTGCAGTTTGAGGCTCTGCAGTCCCCCCCCCCCCCCCCGCTTTGCAGTCGGCCCCCAGCAAGCCCCGAAAACTTACAAAAACTGACTATAAGCGAGTTTGAAAAGTGCCACTCTTTCGCGAGTTCTGAGCTTAAGCGAAACGGTCAGGTGTAGCCCGCTAACAGTGGCCCAACACTCCTACACTCCCCCCTCCCCCGCCGCCATCCCCGATTCACCCCCGGGGAGAGAAACTGCGGCGCTCTCCAACACGCTCCTCTCCTCTCGTCACCGGGACGTCCATGCATAATTCAACAGCGCTACCCGACACAACACGTCAACGATACCCAGCGACAGCATCCCGTCCACCGCCGCCGTCCCTCCGACTCGGGTCCGACTTCCATCATCACGCGCCGGCGACAGGGACTCCGCGCGCAGCTATAATTGGAATAAATATAACAACAAAAAAAAGAGAGAAAGGGATGGAAGTGCTGTATCAGGCGTATGAGGTGTTCAAATAGCCGTTCAGTCGTGTCAAATAGCAGAACGGTGAGTGTGAGAGCTGCTAGCAACTCGTTAGCCGCGCCGATGCCGCGTCAAGGGTTTTTAAGGAGCTAGCTGCACTCACAGTCAGGATTCATCTTTGGAAGGCTTTTTTTTTTTTTTTTTTTTTTTTTTTTTTTTTTTGGTATCGTGGCCTTTGGGAGACGGATGCCTTAAAGCTTTCTTCCCCTAAAGAAGTGTTTAAAAAAAGAACAAATCCCTGCGAGCTTGAAAACTTTGGCTGAGAGTTGCTCCACTTGAAGTATTAGCGAGCGGGCGCACATCTGTTAACGCTATCATGGCTACACAGTGTTACGTGTCAGTTTAGTTTTGAAGTTTAGATCTCGTAGGCTTGAGATGAAATGGTAAGAAAGGTAAGTTCTTATGTTGGAAAAGTGTAAACCTTGATCTTTCTCAGCTTTCCTCACAGATTGGAGAATACGATTGGCTAAACTCAAGACATATTTGCGCTTAGAGGACAAAAAAGTGTGTAAATCAATGTTTCCACTAGAAACATCGATCAAGTTGGCCTCAAAAGTCGTTTCAAAGTCAGATTAATCTTTAACGGCGCTGATTTACCTGATTTTCTCTTTTAAAATGTGAAAAACATGAATTCATATTGTAATTTCAAAGTATTTGCAAAGGTTTACATATTCCTGACTCTGTTAACACTTTCCAAGCATCTTTCTTTCATCATTTCTTCACGTTTTATAAGAGCGTGTCACAGCTGTGAAAGATCAGAGCTGAGTTATCGTGACGTGACGCGAAACACAACCGGCACGTTGACATGTGCCAGCGTTGCTTCCTGGTTTGCGGCTAATAAACACGCTTTACAATTAGATTCTCATGTCTGAAAGCTGCTTTTACAATATGCCTGTACTGAGACAAAACCAACTGTACGTACTTCATGACGTTTCAAATCCTGTGCATTTGTAAAGTCCATTCATTATTACTTATTTTACAATCATGGCATGGATTCATTGGCCTCATGTCGTTAATAGTTGTGCAAATAGGTCTCCAACATTGATACAAATCCAGATAACCTTTGAGCATATACAGTCAAGACCTCGTAATATCTAAAAATTATCATTAGCTGAACTCAAGGAACTTCCTCTGCCTCCTTCCCTCCTTCTTCCCTTTGGCGTAATTTCCTTTCCTCTTTCTATTCTCCGTCTACTTAAAAAAACCAAACAAAAAAGAAAGCATGTGTGGGATATTCTTTGAAGTGAAAATGCTGCTCTCCTCCACAGCCCAAGCTCGTCTAATCAGGGGCTAATTCCACTTATTAAGATCTCAGCGATAACTTTGATTCTTCGCGGTCCATCTCGCTGCCATCGCTTAATCACTGTCGCACTGCTGCTCTAAGCGCTTTTTTCTTTTTTTTTTTTTTTTTAGTCCCCCCTTTTGTTTCTGAGTAAAAGAAAGAAATGAAAGCCAGAGAAAGGGCCGAGACAGAGGAGGCAGATATTAGCCGATATTAATGACGCGTGATTCTGGCCGTCCGTAATGAGAGGGCTTACGAACCCTGATTATTCTGCTGGATGTGAAACGCCTGCTAATTCTAAAAGCTTGAGAAAAACTTGTAGAGCGCCTTGTTCTTGTCGATCTCGCTCGCCCGTTGAATGTATTAAGAAAAAGAGAAATGAAAGGCTTTGACACTTTGCAAATATTACGCATATCACATTCTCAATTAACAACTACGAAAGGACGCTTTGATTCTCAGATATTACAAGTATGAGGGCTTTACCGATTTTCTTTAGATGTTTCTCACGACTGACATGCAAATCACCCAATATCTAAGGACTAAGCTTGGACTAATACAGGACTTGAGGTGTGTGCTGTCCTGGATTTGGGACATGGTGATGATATGTTTTAGTACTTTGTAGTGCGTTAGCCTTGTCTTGTCCTGGTTTGTTCTGTCTTAGTCCCTGGTTATGTCCTGCAGTTGCATCGTCTGTCCTGGGTTAGTTTTCTGGTCTTGTCCTTGGTTTATCGTCTCTGGCGTCCGTTTAGTTCCCTTGGTAATCCTATACTCTGCTGTTTTCCCCTGGTCTTAGTCGCTTCCTGTTTAGTCCTGGTCTTGGTCCTGGGTTTAGCTCCTCAGTCTTGTCCTGAGGTTAATAGTCTCTGGTCTTGTCCTGGTTCATAGCTCTGAGTCCTTGTCCTGGTTTAGCTCTGCGTCTTGTCCTGGTCTTAGTCGCTGGTGCTTGATTTCCTGGTTTAGTCCCTGGTCTTGTCTCTGGTTTAGTCCATGAGTCTTGTCCTGGTAGTCTCTTGTCTTGTCCTGGTTTAGTCTCTGGTCTTGTCCCGCGTTGAGTCTCTGGTTCTTGTCCTGGTTTAGTCTCTGGTCTTGTCCTGGTTTAGTCCCTGGTCTTGTCCTGGTTTAGTCCCTGGTCTTGTCCTGGTTTAGTCCCTGGTCTTGTCCTGGTTTAGTCCCTGGTCTTGTCCAGTTTTAGTCCTAGTTTTGATGTGGTCTGAGTGCAAGTTTGAACGCACCCTAACACGGGATCTGAAGAGTACCAAACCAATTCTACCTCAGGACCAAACTAGGACCAAACCAGGACCAAACCAGGACCAAACCAGGACCAAACCAGGACCAAACCAGGACCAAACCAGGACACAGTGAACACAGCCATAAAGTTACAATATTTCTTCAAACCCAACAGTCGTACCTTAATTGCATATCATTAAGTACAACAAATGTACTTAATTGAAACACTGACTCTAAACTGGCTCAAATGACGATGGATAAATAATAATCCGGTGTTTTTTTGGCTTTTTTGTGGTGTAGCAGAGAGTTGGCGCTAAGTAGGCGTTTGCTGTGAGCGCTCGGAGGCGAGTTGCTCACAGCGGGATGTTAGCACGAGGCGATACACGCGGCCCCGTCTCCAGAGCACAAAGTGTTGAGATGAATCCAAACTGTGAAGTCTGAGTGGCTCTTATACGAGTCCTGATGCAGCAGTCGCAGCGCTGCACCGGACTAAACATGGACAAAACATGGACAAAACTGGACAAAACATGGACAAAACTGGACAAAACATGGACAAAACATGGACAAAACTGGACAAAACATGGACTAAACATGGACAAAACATGGACAAAACTGGACAAAACATGGACAAAACATGGACTAAACAGGACAAAACATGGACAAAACATGGACAAAACATGGACAAAACATGGACTAAACATGAACAAAACTAGACAAAACTTGGACAAAACTTGGACAAAACTTGGACAAAACTGGACAAAACATGGACAAAACATGGACTAAACAGGACAAAACATGGACTAAACATGGACTAAACATGGACAAACTAGACAAAACTAGACAAAACATGGACAAAACATGGACAAAACTAGGCAAAACTGGACAAAACTAGACAAAACTAGACAAAACTTGGACAAAACATGGACAAAACTGGACAAAACTGGACAAAACTACTACTTCGCCCCACATAAACCACTCCAGACCCTTTCAAAAACAGATTGAAAAAGAATAGTATCCCAACTTCCATAAGATTTAGGGAGTAACAATGTTCTTTTATGTTACTGTTGGACGTTTGTCTTTTACTGTCTTCATAGTGTATTTTATGCTGTGATTTAGTGTTAATTACATCATCAAGACACTTTTCCCCCCCAATGTACGACAATAAACTAAACCTCACCAGGGATATTTTAGCAGGGGAACTATTGCTCTGACTTCACTGCAGTTTGAAAGCAATTTTTACTATCTTTTTTTAGTATTTTCAAGGTACAATATTTAACCTGACAAATATATCACTGTATGTAGCACTTTTGGTCGCATTACGTAGCATTATTCATTCACTCTACAACCGGTCGTGGCAATGTACTCATTTCTTGCCATCTTTGCGCCTCTTTCAGGATGTTGGTGTGTGTTTCAGAAGCAGGAAAAAGGTTTATTGCCATTGTCCGTGAACAAAACACAGACTAGGAACTTGCTTTGGCGTTAAGGTGCGACACACAACGATGAACAATAATAAAAGCAAGATATATCAAGTAAGGCACGCATCGAAAACAAATGACTTCCTACTTCTTTTGATTGTGGTCACTTGCAGCCCTGGAGAACTGGACCATCAGCCTGTTAAACTGAGCTGTCCGGAAGAATCCCACTCAGACACGGGGAGAACATGCGCCGCTTGCTAACCGCGGCGACTGCGCACGTTTACCACGCCTTGACACTCGCCTTAACCCTCTCGCGCCCGTCATTAGAACCCTCGCGCCCGTCATTAGAACCCTCGCACACTTGTGAAACCCTTTGTGGTTTGACATTGATGACCGTCTTTCGCGCTCGTCCCGTTTCCGTCTGCAGTCACCCCCCCCCGCCCGGTCGTGCCGCCACTCGCTCCGGTGGGAGGTGCCATCGCCGTGGTGACAGGGTCATAATGAGAGTGGCACCGTCCCCCATTTGCATATGTTTGCCATTGTCGCAGCGGTCACCCAATGTCATGTGGAGAATCCTGCATGCTTAAATAATGTCCCCGCGAGGAACTCTGGCCCCGTTACCGTAACCTCCTCACGAACGCGCACACAAAAACGCGCCGGCATTAACATGACAATCAGCTGATTCTAAAACAAATGTTGGCGTATTTATCCCCTCCAGGGTTGGGAGAGGCCTGATTTGTAGTCCAACGATACGGCCGAGAATTGATTAACGGGTTTATATGAGCGGCCTGACAGTACGTCCCTCTGTTATCACATTTGATTTTAGTCGTGATCAATAGCCATTTCAAAGAGCACTTTGCACCGGGGGCACTTTTAATAGAATATGTGTCAATTTCACTTTGTTCTAACAACTTTGACGCCGGGAAGGTAAAAAAAAAAGAAAGGAAAAAGAAACGTGAAAAGTTTTTGACAAAAGGGGTCGAAATGGCAGCGCTGTGTCTGAAATATATCCCACGAGTTAATCCAAATTTTGACACCAGCTCGGAGTAATTAATCCCAGATGTAAATATGTTATGCAACAAAAGAGGCAGCCGCGCCGAAACAGACAATTATCTCCTCTTATGGCGGCGGCGAGATGCGATGAGTCTAACCATGTGGAACTGATGGCTTTTTCACTGGGCCTCCGGGTTTCTCCGCGCCCGCTTTTATTTATTTTTTTGTTGATTTGCTTATTATTTTGTTTTTAAATAAAGCGTGCGAACACACTGACACGTACATGATTCATAAAAAGCCGGCATTAAATGAGCCGAGTTAGACTTTAGTTAATACAAATGGCACTACGGTTCAATCGGCCCAGGACTTCGTTTACCGTCTACAAAGACCTCCATTTGTGCCGTAATCGCACGTGTTATGGCATTAAAGGATGAAAGGACATCTGCCGCATGAGGACAAATTGGTGATGGTTGTTTTTGGTCCCGGGTTCGATTGACACACAAACCGTGACTTTGAAGTTGGTGGTAAGGAGTGGTCCGAGGTGGAAGAGGAACAAGTGGGATTTGGTTTTAATGGCAGTTTGTCATTTCAGTTTTACAGACAAAGCAGTGACATCTCCATGGACCTCCATTTGTGAAAAAGTTGCAAAGTGCAGCTTTAAGTCTTTGCTCGAGTGCAGATTTCTCCCAACTTCTTCCGTTTCTTAACATCCCGCCGCGAACCCGCCGCGTGTCGATGGCGGTATCATTTACAAACCAACGCTTCATTATTCAGTCTTTACAAACATTTACTCTCCCTCTCACCCATCCCTCCTTCCTGCCCTCTTCCTCCCCTCTTCCTCCCCTCTTTTCCTCTCCTCTTCCTCCCCTCTTCCTCTCCTCTTCCTCCCCTCTTCCTCCCTCTCCCTCCAGCCGCTCGCCTTCGAGAACAGGAAGCTGATTACATGTCACCGCAGTTCACCGCACATCCTCTGTCTACCGCCGTTATTAAGTGCCGCCGCTCCGTCCCCAATCCCCCCCCAACCCCCCCCCCCCCCCCACCCCCCCACCCCCCCCCCCCCCTCCATTCCCCTTTTTACAGTCCCCGAACCCTCCGCGGCCGACATAGGAGCCAGCGCGCGGCCCCCCGACCCGCTCGTCCCGCTCCGATGTAATGTAATGAACGAATCGGCAAGGATCGCCTCCTGAAAATGAACTCCTTCGAACACCTCCCCGTTTGAGGCCCGGGCGAGCAAATAAGCGGCGGCAAATAACAAGGAAAAATCACGTTAGGGCAGAATGAAACACATGTGACGTCGGCGGAGCGGTTAAGCCGTTTCTGCCGAGTTATGGGAAGCGAGGAAAAAAGAAAAGAGGGAAAACACAGGAAAGTAAATTGACTCAAGCAGCGAGTGTTTATTTCATGAATTGATTTTTGCACAAATGAGCTGGAAAAATGGAAAGATGGGAGTTTGCGAGGGTGGAGAGACTAAACAACGCGCTCCCCAGCTGATCGGCAGAGGAAACATAAGGCGTTATGTACGGCCCGGGGTAGAGGAGGAGTGCGCGCGGTAAAATTGGGGGGCTGCTGCTGCTGTGAACGTGTAATTGGTGCAAGATGGGGAAAAGGGATATAGCTTCAAATAACGTTGTGTGCGTAGGGGCAATTACATATAGCTGGAGTGAGCAGTTTTTTTTCCGCGGATACTGAAATAAGACGCAGCGCTCCGATTGAACCCTACGGGGAATTTGAGGTAAAAGCCGTAAGGGGGGGTGGGGCTGGGGTGGGGGGGAGGCATCGCTCGAATCAAACTGTAAAAAAAAAAATGAACAAGCTTGAGAGATTGCCTGCGTATTCTTGTGTCGTATATATTTATCAGTCAGTTTGTTTTGTTGCGTGTGATACAGAAGTAAATTGTGTTTTCATCAGTCCAGAAGTACGAGGACTAAGTTGAAGAAACACGTGGCAGAGGTCGTGTGAAGGCTCGTGCTAGACGAACTGCCATTGGAGCTAAATGCTAATGGGTTTAAGTCTTCAGAACAGAATACAAGCAACATCTGAATTTGACTTCTGCAGGAGAGTTGTCAAGTTAAGTAGCTTTTCTAAAAAAAAAGGATTGTGCTGTCGACGTTTCTGTAGCACGTGTACCAAAAAACATCACTCAATGTCCTGTTACGTGAAGAAATGATGTAAAATACAACCGTGAATGTCTTCAAACCAGGCGCTGATATCACATGAGTTTGATCACAGTTTCTCCTTTGAAATCGCATTTTGTTCCACTTTTGCCTCCATTCTAGAGCCTTTCAAAGTCTGTAAACAAAGGCATTCTGAAGTACAAAAAGTAGTTGAAGGATGGGTCAAATGCACTACAAAATAAACTCACAATCCTCCCAGTTTACCCCCGTTCAGTCGGCCTTTCTACTGCTCTTCCTCAGAACATCATCATTACGTGGCGGCGATGTGTTAAACGCGTCCCCACATTCGGCGCGCGCTCGAATCGACGACATACGGACGTAAATTCGGGGCATAATTGTCATCTCGAGCCGCGGCTTCCCTTTCCGCTCCTTTCGGGGCTGCGTTTGCGGCGAACACATGGTACACGCGACGCCGTGGAGCCGATCATGTGGCTAGGCTAATTAGAAGCGATCGGGCCCTTTATTTGCGGTGCTTCCAGACAAAATGAATGCCAGTTGCCCGAGGAAACCAAAGCAGGCTGTTTTATTTTCACTGTCACATGTTTTCTTTTTGAGAGGCGACAATTAACCAACAACAACGAGGCTGCGAGCTCACGATTCGTGCCAAACAAACGAGAAATAGTGGCATTTTCAGTTCATTTGCGTGTTATTTAAAGGTGTAACTTTTACGGTAAGGGTTGGCCACCTGCTTGTCTCCACGACGATGTCATTTGCTTACTTATTTACTTCTAATTATCTAGTTGTTTATCTCCACGGAGACAAGCGGGTGACCAGGGTATTTTTGAGAATAGCAAAAAATGGGATTAAAAAATGCCTTATGTACATACAATATACATTCTGTGGAACATCAACGCAAAAGCATCGCCGCGGTAACAAATGCCAGAAAAGTTACATAACTTTTAAAGGGGATTAAACTATTTTTTAAATATATATATACATTGTTAATAGTGTTGTTGTTGTTTTTTGTTGTTCCCGTCTTCTACAAATATATCAATGAAATTAAAGGTGAATGGATTCAATCGAGGAGAGAAGGAATCACATTTTTATTAATACAAAGAATAAACTACAAGCAATTAATGATGTTGTACATGTCACTGATGGCGATGGTTGAACCTCAAACCTCTTTGTAACCAACGTTTCACCACGACGACATTATGGTGTTCTTTACAAGTTCAAACAGAAGTCAGAGTTTTTGTGTTTGGCCTAGTTTTGTAGTAGTAGTGATAATGCACTGCCTGTCCAAAAAGGACCGTTGCCACAGAAACACAAGTCACAATATCCCGTTTGAACGACCTGACTGCATGTACACTGACGTCTTCTACAACGACCACGGGATTCGTCTTTTCCACGCGGCCGTTTCAGAAATGAGAGTCAGTCGGGTTTAAATCCTGTGAGGGTCGTCACCTGCAGCAGTTCTCCAGCAGGAGGAGAGCAATAGTTGTAACATTCGTAGTAATATTAAAAGAATGCTTCATACTTTACCGTTCTTTACATACTTTTATTCAGGACCGAATCAGTGCCAGTCGTTTGGGGAAAGCGCATGGTGCATTTTACTCTTGCTCTGACCTGTTTTCATTAGCGCGGACCGTTCTCGCAGCTCTGCTTTTCTGCTTAAAGGGGTCTCATTTCATTGGCATTACGTCAGGACCCGTTTGTCCTCGTTCTGGACCCTCTCCGCCGGGGCCCTTTCGCTCCGGCTCGGCCCGCAAACCGGCCCGGCAGCGGGTCGGGTGTGCCGCCGCCGCCGAGATCTGTCACGAGTCGCGTTTGCTTAGCGTCTGTCAGCGGCCCATTAAAAGAAAATGAATCCGGTTGGAGACACTCGACGCCGTTTAAGGGGAGACTAAGTGCGAGTTGTCATCCGCGAAAGTGACAGAGCGAGTGTTTTCAATCAGGGCGCCGCGCGAAGACGGGGTGTGAACCGTTTGTGGAAGTACGCGCGGCTTCAGAGCCCGCGGCGAGGTTCCGAGGTTGAACTTGAGCTTGACGTCTCGGGTTCGTGTCAAATCTTCAACGACAAGCTATTATCTGAATATTCAATCCAATAAGTTTAGCTCTGTCAGTCGTGGCGCGGTTCGAATGTTGTTTTACAGAGATTACAAAAGTTCGCCAGTGGTTTTTTTTTATGGTCGGCCGGCGCGATGATGTGATATGAAGTTTGTAATTCACTGGTAAAACAAAAATGGATTAAACCTTGAATTGTAATTTATTTTAGTTTTGTTTTGGCTTTGACTGAGAATGGCAGTTCAGTTGCAACGGTTCTTCTCAAGCTGCTGCTGCTGTGTCCTTGGGCAAGACACATTTATCTCCATCTGAGTCCGCGGTGTTGCAAAAAGTAGTTCCATCCATAGCGCTGCGATGATTAATTAACTAATCGTGATTAAGTTGGCTATAAAAATAATTTGGTCGTATATTTTACTGGACAATACAGATTCTAAAATGGTAAAAAGACAATAACATTATCAAATTAAAATTACTTTTCATCAATAATACCCTTTATTTGTAAACATTTATCTAGTCATTATTATTATTATTATTATTATTATTATTATTACTATTAGTGTTAGTATTAGTATTATTATTAAATTTTTCTCTCTTTTCTTTGCTGTTTTGTTTTTTATTAGAATATAGATCAACAAAACACAAAAAAACCAAAAAAATAAGGCAAGTAAAGGAGTAAAAGTACAAACTAAGGGAGCGGTATTTCATTATTTCAACATTTATTTGGTTGATAATGAATTTAAAAAGTCTCAATGTACAACAGAAATAATAATGAAAGTAAATATAGTTCACCTCATGACATGAAACATTCTTTAATCTTCCAAATTATGACCTTTTCGACAGACTTTACAAACTGATAAATGAAAGCGCGCGTCGTATATTTCGTTTGAAAGTATTTCTGCAGTTTGTCTCCGGCTCCGGCGAGCGAGCGTCACCTTTACGGGGTTAGGGGGGCGGGGGATTACCGGAAACATTGCAGCCTTCGCACGGTTGCGTGAAGCGGAAAAGACTTTGAAAATAATGCAATAAAAGGGCCGGCATCGGGCTGTGGCCGTAAAGCCGCCGCTCCATCACTCCACTCACATTGATCAGGCCATTTCACAGATTTCCCTCCGGATTCAGCGCCGCGCAATTAGTGCTCGCGCCCATATTCTCCCACTGCGCGGAAGAACGTCCACATTTATTCATATCATTTGGAGTATTTACTATTATTACTATTATTACTCTTATTATTCACAATTGTGCTGTTAGTTGTTCTCTTCTTCTGGGGTCAATGTTTGTTTTGATCTAATTTAAAGTTGATTTTCGACTTTATCTATTTACGAATGAGTGGATGAGAGGATGAGATGATGAGAGGATGAGAGGATGAGATGATGAGAGGTGAGATGATGAGAGGGTGAGATGATGATGAGTGGATGAGAGGATGAGATGATGAGATGATGAGTGGATGAGATGATGAGAGGATGAGAGGATGAGATGATGAGAGGATGAGAGGATGAGATGATGAGTGGATGAGAGGAGAAGTAGATGAGAGGATGGGTGGATGAGAGGAGTAGATGAGATGATGAGTGGATGAGAGGAGGAGTGGATGAGAGGATGGGTGGATGAGAGGAGGAGTGAATGAGTGGATGGGTGGATGAGAGGATGGGTGGATGAGAGGAGGAGTGGATGAGAGGATGGGTGGATGAGAGGATGGGTGGATGAGAGGATGGGTGGATGACGAGGAAGGAGTGGATGAGAGGATGGGTGGATGAGAGGATGGGTGGATGAGAGGAGGAGTGGATGAGAGGATGGGTGGATGAGAGGAGGAGTGGATGAGAGGATGGGTGGATGAGAGGATGGGTGGATCAACACTCACACCTGTTAAAGTTTCAGGCCAAGCACAAAACGGGTGATTTTATTTTTGGAGGATTTAGTGTGATCTGGAGGAAATACCACATCGAGGACTGAAAAATGCTCCTTTTTTAAACTGTAATTTGCAACACAAATAATAGTACTTTCTCTATGTTACACATGGTCTTTTACTACTTCTGATAAACCTCAAGATTTTTCAGGAAAAGTCATTTTTTGTTCTCTTTATACGATTTATTTTGTATTTTTATCGACACTTGTTCAGAAGAGTATCTATCTTATTTTTGTTCCTTTTGAAATCAATGCTTTTAACTTGAATTTAGCTCAATACAAGCAAAAAGGCTTTTGGAACCCCCCTTTTACACCGTTGTTGTGTCATTGAACCTTTTGCACTCCAACTATTCCATTATCTATTTATCTATCTAAGAGAAGTACGACATCACAACTCTCTTTTCTGGTTTTAAAGCCGTCATTAGCATGACGACACTTTAAACGGAGTGATTTCTGCGCGCTCAGGAAAGACGACCTCGTGAACAGGATTGATGAAGCTAAACACAGCTTCAGGCGTGTTCTGCATATATAACTATAACATGGATAAAAGTCAATTTTCCAAAACCTTTAAGTCAAGAATATCACATATTTTGACATTTTTTCATCTGCTTTTTGCCTCCTAAACCTTAAGTCCACACATAAATCGCACATTTCGCACTCACGCGTACGCACAGCACATTTCGCCCCACATTTCCCCGTGAAAGCCCATTATCATTTCTCATTAGCGAAGAGCCCTGCGCCTTAACGACGCCGTAGTGTGTCATGCGCGTCTCCGGCCCGGCGCTCCGTCCCCTCCAGGCCTGGTCTCCGAGGACTTTCTAAAGACCGGGAGCTGCAGAGAAGTCTTTATCGATCCCTCCTCCATCTCCTCCATCTCTTTCTCACCTCTCCCGCTCCTATTACCGCAGAGCACCGCGAAAGAGAAAAAAAAAAAAATCACATCTCCAATCTTAAGGACCGCCTGCAGTCAAATTGGATTAAGAAGCGTCACTTAAGGAGATCAAATTTTATTTTTTATTTTTTTTGCTACGGTCGGGTGCCAAAGGACCAAAGGGTGCGCGTGCCCGGTGCCGCGGCGGTGCCCGGTGCCGCGGCGGTGCCCGGCTCCCCGTGCGCCATGCACCGCAGCCTATAATGAGATCGCCATTTTGCACTGCTGTCCAATGCACGCTGAGAATTATTGCAGCGGGCCCACGGTATCCCACAATGCACTGGGGGGAGATGTCATCGCCGAGCCGGGGCCATATATCATCGTGGAGTAAAGACGGAGGTCCGCGGGCGCCGGGCGAATGCGCGAGGGAAAAGATCTGTTTAATCAGACGATATTAAAAAAAAAAAATGTTGCGACGGTCGTTCTGCGAGACTTTGACATTTAGACAAAAGTGTGGCGAAGCAGGAGTCACCGACGGCAACAGGGGCGTCAAGTGTAAAGAAAAAGCATGGAATTTAGTCATTTCATGTAAAAAAAAAAAAAAAGAAATAAAAATAGATCAAGCCATTAGGCAACGTGAACGCTGTGGGCGCTCTGTGTCTCGTGAGGTTGTCAGAAAACAGCGAGATAGAGACATTTCAGTGCTCCATGGAGACGAGGATTAAATGGTTAGAAAAGTTACGCACTGCACCTTTAAACTGAACTGTGAGGATAACTTAGAGAAACGAGCATTGTCCGAGAGTTTGGATTTTTTTTATTTTTTTCAAACTATTAGGAGAAATGTTGGGAGTTATTTGCCCGCACTCTCAAGAATGTATTAATTAAAGCTGCATATTATTATTATTATTATTATTATTATTATATTTATTATTATATTATTATTATTATCATTTATATTTTTATATTATCAGTGATTATTTTCACTTTTGGATTCATCAACTTGTCAAACAGTGATTATTCATTATCTTTTTAATACGTTTTAACCGAAACATGGCGACTGAAGTCTTCTCGTGATAACGTTCACCCGAAACAGAAATAGTGCGTTCTTTTTGTGGTTTTGATTTCATATCGTCGCCGTCCTCGTTATGAACGCTCTTTTGTGTTTTGGAGTCCATTTTGTCCAGTCATGATCATGTCACGCAAAAAGTGTTGAATAATGCGGAGTTCTGCTCACGTCATTTGTGTGTTTGTCGCGCGCACCGTCCATTAAGACTGCGCGGAAAGGGCGAACGGCACAGAGGGACAGGCCTCTCTCTCTCTCTCTCGTCTCCCTCTCTCTCTCTCTTCCCTCTCTCTCTTCGCTCTCTCTCTCTCTCTCCCCTCCCTCTCTCTCCCCTCTAGACGGCATCTCACCACTCTGCGATATTCGCTCGTCTTACGTCGCAGCTCCGTCACTCTTACCCATCACACTACCTCTCTCCGCGCGACTACCTACCTGCATCCTCTCGACGCCTCGATTCCCGTCTACGTCTCCCCGCAGTCGGGTCTATGGGATCAAACGTACTTTGTCGTTCGATCTTGGTAACTCTCCCTCTCTCACCTCTCACTCATTTCCCCTCTCCCCTACTCTCGTTCACCTAGCTACTCTGATATCCTCTAACCTCTCTCTCTCCCCCTCTCTTCATTTCCTCTCTCCTCTGTCTATCCCTCTCTCGACCCTCAGACCTACTTGCTCCCTCGTCTCCTTATTCATTCTCATGCCCTCTCGCTTGTTAATTGACAAGTGTATCTGAATTACTGCTCCATGCTACTTCTAAGAGCAAACGTTGCGCGATCAATAGATCCTCAACATGAACTCGGTACCTATCGGACCTATCTTCTAACCCTGCCCTCCTACGCATACGTGTCTCTCTAGCTTCTTCTTACCCTCTTTCAGTAGATCTCCTACTCGTGTCTCTCCTCTCGTCACACGGCAACTCAAGACTCCAATTCTCCTCTCTCCCTGCTACTTCCCCCTCTCTCCTTCCTCTCTCTCTGTCCTCTCCCTGTCTCACCCTCTCTCTTCTCCTCCTCCTCTCTCTTCCTCTCCTCTGCTGTCTCTCTTCTCTCTCTCTAAAAGTCATTTCCACTCGAAACAGAGCTCGTTATGTCGACACTACGATACAGAGCAGGAGCCCGGAGATCATACGCAACAGTCCGTGGGTAATTAACTCTGTGATATATCATCTAATGAGCCGGCCTCACTCGTCTCCTTCTTCTCCTCTCTTCCTCACCTCTCTCCTCACTCCTTCCTCCCCTCTTCCTCTCCTCTTGTCTCTTTCTGCTTTTGTTGCCTCGTCTGCCCTTATCAGAACGCGCGCGGTGGCACGGGGGGCTTTTAGTTTGCAGTGCGTCGCTGCTCATGTCCGGCCCCTCTGCTCCGGTTTTAGGGCGCGGGCCGCGCAGACGCTGACATAGATACAGTGGCTTGGCCTTTATGAAGGGGACGCGGGGCCCCGTGGAGCACAGGCGGTGTCGGGGCGTAAAGGATGAGCGGCTGCAACTTCGAACCGCCGAGTCAATCACGAGCCAGAGGAGTGGAGAGGAGAGGAGGGACGTGCGATATTGTGGCCGGCCGATAATTAGAATGTGTTTGGATGTTTCGGAGGACAGTCGTTACGGTTACGCTCGACTTTTTTTCTCCCCGCAGGAGAGAAAATTAGCCCTGTGCGTTTGACTCTTTGCATCCTTCAACCTGGAGCCGGGATCTTGATCAGGAGCCGGAGGATTGGCCCTTTGTGGTGGTTGGTTTGTGGTGGATGTGGGCGCGGCGACGGCACATATGAAGCCATTACGCTATTGTTGATCGGGAAAAATCAATCAGTGTGAACAGTTTAGCCGAACGCATTCACTCAAAATGACACAGTGTGATCTTAAAGCTGACGTGTGGTTTTTGCTTCAGTTTGGTTTCAAACATGCTTTATTGGGCGCTTTGGGATTCGTAGATCACATTTTCTAGTTTAAAATAGTCTCTAGAGATGTTCAGGCGTTGGGGCAGAAAAAACAATGAAAAACGGAATAAATCGAGCCCTTAGGCAACGTGACTTCTACATTACAGAGCCTTGTGTTTGTTGTGAACGCAATTTGAGCACAGAACGAGTCCGGTGATGGTTTATGGACTTAGAAACTGTGCAGGAGACCTCCGGAGTTTTACCTGTGACGCCGCAAGCTTGGGGAAGTTCAAACGGAGTCGTTTGTGACGCTCAGAGAAGACGAGCTTGTTAACGGGTTTAACAAATGTGTGAATGAAGCTATATGAAGTTCAGGTGTGTTTTTGGTGATGAAATAACAAAATAACACGGTCAAAACTAAACCTGCGACTTCGATTGGCCAGGAGTTCACGGAGAAGTTCACGCAGAAGTTCGCTCAGAAGTTCGCACAGAAGTTCACGCAGAAGTTCGCTCAGAAGTTTACGCAGAAGTTCACGCAGAAGGCCAAGAGTTCACGCAGAGTCCAAAGCCTTGAAATGATTGAAATAATGAGGATATTAAGTGGCTCGTCTGCTTGACATGCCCAAACTCAGGCCAGCGCCGCGGCTCAGATTGTGGACTCGGAGATGAGTTGTTCCCGTTGTGTTTCGTCTCTGCCGCTCTCCAGAAAACATGACATTGTTTGGGACGTTTTATGCGGTTTGCCGGCTCGGCTCTGAAGGTTGTTAGCGAGCATCTAGTTTTTAGTTTTTCTGACACTTTTACAGTTTACTTTTCCACCGAAACAAGTGAGAGAAAGTGCTCCGCGCTGCCGGATTAGTCCTGACAAACACTGAGGCGCCCGCTGCGGTGGAGTGTCCTTCGTTTCAAATGTTGAGCGTGTTTTGGACCAAACTTGAAGACTTTTCCAGACTCCGGCTGAACTGTTTGTCGTTGCAACATGTTTTGACCGGTTGTGTGTGCTTGATGTGCCGTGCTGAGGACATGTTTTGTTTTAAAAGAATGTGTAGAAATGCTCAACATATCAGTCGTACACCTTTGTGAAGGCCGTTGTCATGCAAACGCGTTCGGCCCGGACGAGACTCAAACATGGCAAACAAAGTCAAGAACCAAATCGTTCGTTTTGACGTGTGCAAAACGTTCGAGTATAATCTGTTGCGTCATTGAACCCGATCCCAAAGTTGGCGTGTTTAAGTGATGCAACAATATGTCATTAAATGTGCTCGCTTTTGTTTCAAGATGGAGACATTGATTACGGCTCGTTGTAGTTGTTACATCGTGAGGGTTTGCTCCTGGTCCGCCCTAAGTTCGCCTCTTCTAGTCCCGGTCTGATCTCAGTCTAGTCCTGCTTTGATCTCACGTCTAGTCCTGGTTTCATCTCAGTCTAGTCCTGGTTTCATCTCGGTCTAGTCCTGGTTCTCATCTCAGTCCAGTCCTGGTTTCATCTCATCCAGTCCTGGTTTCATCTCAGTCTAGTCCTGGTTTCATCTCAGTCCAGTCATGGCTTTCATCTTGTTAGTCCTGGTTTCATTCAGTCCAGTCCTGGTTTCATCTTTAGTCTAGTCCTGGTGTAATCTCAGTCCAGTCCTGGTTTCATCTCAGTCTAGTCCTGGTGTCATCTTAGTCCAGTCCTGGTGTCATCTCAGTCCAGTCCTGGTGTCATCTCAGTCCAGTCCTGGTGTCGTCTCAGTCCAGTCCTGGTGTCATCTCAGTCCAGTCCTGGTGTCAGTCTCAGTCCAGTCTCGGTGTCGCTCTCAGTCCAGTCCTGGTGTCATCTCAGTCCAGTCCTGGTGCATTTCCTGGTTTAGTCCCAGTTTGTCCTCTCCCCTCGTCTTCCCGTCTTTAAATTTCCCCAAAGTTCCATGACCTGATTATTATTCTTGACGCAGCTGATGTAATGTTTTCTCTCGACCCTTTGTGCGTCCGTCTCTCGTTTTCCGAGCGTTCTTGCCCGTGGTCCTTCTCCTCCCGAGCTCTCGCGGCCCATAATCACTCGCGCCGCTGTACGGGTCGCGGTCCAGACGAAGGCGAGGGCAGTGTGTTTGTTTGCCCCGGGTTCCGTTACGGCGCCGAGGCCCAGCTTTAATCAGAATAACTGCCCCCGCGCTAATGAGGTTTCGCCGACGTTTTAATGGGAACGCGGCCTCGGGTTTTTCGAAACGTAAATGTGATGTTTACATGGAAAAGGCGGCATTGTTAACAGCGCGGCGAGATTAGCGCGCGGGCGATCGACCCGGGACGGTGGATGCAACCGGAGTTCTGCCAAAGCCGGAGCACAAACTCGAGGGTCGGAAATGATGCCGTTTCAAGTGGTTTAGCAGCTTTAGGAGCGGTCGACAGCCAAGAGCGTTTACCTCGACAACGGACCAAAACGTGATCATTAACAAAGACACACGTCTTAAGATTTGCGGGTAACGTTTCACTGGTAACTTATTCATGTGATGATCAAGTATGAACAAGGACTTAATGAGGAACTAATAATGAATAAATACGACAAGAACCTTCATTTCAAACCCTAAATCATGCATCATTAACTAGTTGTTTGTTAAGGCTAATCTAGGTGTATTGGTAAACACAAGCTCTCATATTGTATAGTTTCGATCGGGGCAAATTAATATCAGCTCCTCCCATTATTATTTGGTCAGTTCTATTGTATTTTTATGTATTTATGTATTATGTATAAGTAAGTCGAGGGTGCGTTCACACATTCACCACATCAAAACTGGGACTAAACCTGGACTAAGCTCAGGACTAACGACCAGAACCGAACCCGCATTAGGACCAGGCTCAGTTTAGTGTGAAGTGTGAACAAACCCAAAAAACATGAAAGCATTCGATGAGAAGATATGACTGCGCCTCCTCCTGCTCCTCTCTCCCTGCTCCTCCTCCTGCACCTCCTCCTGCGCCTCCTCCCTGCTCCTCCTCCCTGCTCCTCCTCCCTGCTCCCTCTCCCGCTCCTCCTCCTGCTCCTCTCCCTGCTCCTCTCCCTACTCCTCTCCTCCCTGCACCTCCTCCCTGCACCTCCTCCCTGCTCCTCCTCCTGCTCTCTCTCTTCTGCTCCTCCTCCCTGCTCCTCCTCCCTGCTCCTCCTCCCTGCTCCTCCTCCCTGCTTCTCTCTCCCTGCTCCTCCTCCCTGCTCCTCCTCCCTGCTTCTCTCTCCCTGCCTACCTCCTCCCTGCTCCTCCTCCCTGCTTCTCTTCCCTGCTCCTCCTCCCTGCTCTCTCCTGCACCTCCTCCCTGTCCTCCTCCCTGCACCTCTCCTGCTTCCTCCTCCCTGCTCCTCTCTCCGTGATCTTTCTTTAGAAGTCAAAAAATGCCAACATCAAGAAAAGGCAGCCTTGAATTAGGATGCCCCGCGATGCTCGGCCGTTACATAACGGCTGCGGGGAAAGCGGAGGAGAGTGGAAAGTAGAGCACAGGGTGTAAAGATTAGACAAAAGTTTATACAAAAAAACATGAAACGGTTTGAAATAAAGGGAATGTTTGAACCGGGGCAAGATCCTGGAGAATAGTAGGATTAGGTCAAAATGAGGTGTAGAGCGTCCAGCAGGAACTAACAGCAGGAGGCGCGCTCTTTCAGATACTTCTCCCTTTCTCCTCCCTTTCTCTCCCCCTCTCGTTCTCTGTGCTTTTCTCATCTGGATAATGGAACATTTCCTTAATTGGTCGAGCGTGGTTTAGGGGCCCGGGTTTGTTTGCCAACACGTCAGCGCTAGAATTATTTCCAGTACATTTACAGCCGAGCGCTGCTTGGTTGGCTCATTAAAAACCTCCTGCCAGATCGAGCGCATACGTCCAGCTGGGAAGCGCGAGGAAGGGGGCCACGCGGAGCCGTACTGCGCCACTCTGCTAAAAAAAAACAAAAAAAACAACCCACAAACAGGAGCTGGAGGAAAGCTGCTCGCCGCCCTGTCACCGCGCGCACGGGGAAATAATGGCCCCGGAGTGAATTTAGATGTTTCAAAAAAATGCGTCTTTTATGGAAGTAGGCAACGGAACTGCGAGCGAGCCAAGTCGACGTGAGGCGAGTTATTAAGTTGATAGACGTACAGTATTCGCCGCGAGCGCAGATCTGACGCGGGACAGTGATCGTGACAGTTCTGAAATGGTGGAATTACGTAAGACGCAGCGGAGGAATGATCTGGCCTTTCTTATTGACAAAAGAAGCGGGAATCAGAAGCAACAATGGTCATTCTTATAAAAAAAAACTCTTAAAATGTAATGTTTGATGCAATGCACATGTGAGGATTTATTTAGATTAAGTGTTGTTTGTGGTAGGACACATCTATTCGAAATGGCTCAGTCACGTTTGCTGCCCGATCACTAAAACCTCACGTAAAATCATGAAGAACGTTTAGTCAGTTTTAAATACAGTATTATCTTTGAACTCTGTCACTTTTCTGCGCGATTGTCCGGAGAAGATGAAATTGCTTTGCTTTTGTACCGCACTGGTCTTATTTTGCATGTATTCAATTACATGTGTTTTTACTGCCCCCCCCAAAACACTTACGTCATCCTTACTGTGAGTGGGCTCGCCCTCTCCGCAGATGAACCAGAACTATCCTAAACCAGATCACAGTTGGAAATGAACCAGGTCTAAAGCAGGTCCAAACACGGTCTGCGCAGGATACTAAAGCAGGACCGACCGGTAAACGAGAGAATGTGTGTTTGAATATGTGGAGTCATGAGTGGATTAAGCCTCAGTTTTAGGTTTGTCTCCGGCAAACCTCCTTTTCCCTCCGTGTTATTGTGCCGTGATTGCGGAGGCCCAACGCGGTTACGGCGATGCGAGAAGAGAGGAAGAGGAGGAGGAGGAGGAGGAGGGAGGAGGAGGGGCCCGAAACCTACTTATCGTCCCGGCGGCCTTGTAAAACCGCGCGCGCCGACACACTTCTCTATCTGTTTACTCTTATTGTTTCTCCAATCATAAAGTCTCACTCCTGGCAGCTACTGTGCGCTTTCCCCTTTCGAGCGCCCCTTTCCCCCCCCCCACTCACACACACCAACACACACACACCATTTTTCCCTCTTATCGCGCGATTTATGCGTCGAGCCTGCATGATCTGTATCTTTAAATTTGATTGAGGGCATTTGCGGGCGCCTGTTATTGCATTTCACTTTTATTGTCTCTGCAGCTCTTTTCTTTTTTTTTTTTTTTTTTTCTTTTTTTCTTCCTTCTTTCTGTTTCACTCCCCAGCTTGTTTTTAATGTCGGGTTGAACGTATCCGAGGCTGGAGCGTGATCTTTTCTCATAACGCTCATTAGTCTGAATTCGAAAGCCGTTCTCTCCGCCGCCGCCGCCGCCGTCTCTCTCTCCCTCTCTCTCTCTCTCTCTTTTCACCCGTTCTCTCGCTCTGCCACAGAAACCCGTGCGCTACAGCGTTGGTCCAGCCATTACCCGGTTTAACAATGTGCAGCAGGCAGAAAAGTCCATTATTTTGGTAGCTCATCATCATCTCAAGCATCCACTCGAAACAAAAGGGCTTCATTGCGGAGGACCATCTATCACTTAAAGTCAAGCGAGAGGGAAAAGAAATAAATCCAAAACACACACAGAGAAACAGACCGGGCTGGGGATCGTTGTTGAAATTGGAGGAGAAAGAGAGAGAGAGAGCGAGAGGAGGAGGAGGAGGAGGAGGAGGACATCACTTTAACAGCAGCGAGATGAGGTGCAATGAGGAGCGAGTCGCACCGCCGCAAACCGAGGACTCGTCATAATGGGGTGTAACTGAACTAAAGTTGCTAAATTGGAGAAAAGTGGGGCTCCGAATGCTTGTGCTGAGAATATGTGGCGATCCTGAAGTAGAATTTGACAAGTGATATCATAATGCGTTATAGAAATCGTGTGAAATACTGCAGTTCGTTTGGCGCAAAGCTGTTTCAATAACGGCGACGCTGGAGTTTAAAACCGGTAAAGTGGTAAAAAATACCTCTGGTTCAATCGTGTGGACAGAAAAAAACATGTCACTGTTTTTGTTTAATGCGGATGGTTCCAGAGCTTAACCGTAACCCGGGAAAAGACACTCGCATTAGGACAATATCACAATAAACTCTGTCACATCATGAAGAAATAGTTTGAATTGTTCTTTTTTAATTGCAAATATTGACAGTGATTTCAGGTTATGTGTCAGTTGCTCCGCCGACATTTCCTTTTTTATGTGCAGTACCATTTCTACTGCCGCTCCGATTGTTGAGCAAATGTCAAATTTGACTAGGTGATATTTAGGTTTCATGAGTGAAACACGAGTCACGCTGCATAAAATCAACATTCCGCCCCCCAAAAAACCCCCTAAAGTGTGCCGTCGTTTATGTGGATGACAAAATACAGCCCTGTCTTAATTAAACCGCAAACAGCTCTTGTAATTCTCAAAGTGCGGCGGTAAAATAAAAAGAACTGTCCCAAAATCTCTGCGCGTTTCGGCTGTAGCCAGCGCTCGTAAAGGGTGCGATCGGGAAACAAAGAGCGGCGCTTGTAAAGTTCCCCGGTGCTAAAAGCAGCTGCTTCCTTAACCGACCTGTCACGGACACAAGACACTAATCAAAATTTTATCAATTAATTGATCTTTCCTCTTTGCCACAGAGATCCCCCAGACTCCGACCCCCCTCCGCCCCTCTCCACATAAACTCTGTTCATTAGCGCTGATCAAACAGAGCGCTAATGCTGCTGAGCGCGCTGTGATGGCGTTTCCCCGGGTTCTCGTCGGTTTTGCCGGACAGGTCTCCCCCGGTGCGTCTCCCCCGGTGCGTCTCCCCCGGTGCGTCTCCGCGGCACGTTCGGGATCGCGCCGCTCTTTGAAAACGCTTAGACCAGTCAAACAATGGACTCCAACTTTTACCTACAACTCTGCTCAAAGTGAGGCCGCCGAGACGTCCCGACCCGTCCCGACCCGTTTGGATAATACGCTTGATGTGCCAGAAGTGAGAGGTCTTTTATCTCGGGAGCAGCGCTTCAAACGCACATTTGCCTTGGCCCAAAGTGTGTGTTCACTGTTGCTTACTTGGTTTGAGTTGCTTAGTTTTAATGTGAGGTGTAATATCCTTTGATTGACGCGTTATGGCGCGAGTAGCTCGTCTGAACTTGGCTTTAGATTGGTTAATTGTTTGTCTGTTCTATCGTTTGCTCACAACAAGCTTCGTGTAACGAGGAAAAACATTATTAGTTTAGTTTTACAAGAAAAGGTTTTTCACTTTATTATTCTTTGACTTTTGTTGCTTTTATTGATGCTTATTTTTGGACTGCAATGCCATGTAAAACAAACGTTTGTATACAGCCGTTACCTTTGTGATCACATTTATTTCAGATGTTGTTCGTTTTTAATAAGCCTGAAACGAATGCTTTTAGATGACTTTAGTAGGTAATTGTTTCAAACTATCATTTTTTACATGAGCGACTTACATGAGACTTTTTCAATACATTATCAACCAAATAAACATAAATGAAATTTGGTGACTGACGGCTTCTAGATAATATATATAAACGGTGTGTTATTAATGAAAATCTGAAATTGTTTTTCTTTTTTATTTAATAATGCCATTGTCTTTGTTATTAAAAAAAGGTCTTTGTGTGCTCTTTAGGCTGTTCACACTTCGGTCCATGTTTGAGTCTGAGTCTTACTTTTACTTACTTTTTTTACTAGGTTTAGTCCTGTTCTAGTTCAGGTTTAGACCTGTTCTAGTTCTGGTTTAGACCTGTTCTAGTTCTGGTTTAGTCCTGTTTCAGTTCAGGTTTGGTCCAGTTCTAGTTCAGGTTTAGACCTGTTCTAGTTCTGGTTTAGACCTGTTCTAGTTCTGGTTTAGTCCTGTTTCAGTTCAGGTTTGGTCCAGTTCTAGTTCAGGTTTAGTCATGTTCTGGTTCAGGTTTAACCCTAGTTACCTAGTAACCCCAGTTTCTAATATCGCTCTAACCTCAGTTGTGTCTGTGTCTCCTCAGGGTAACCAAGAGGCCACCAACCCTCCGGAAGCGATGGCCCAGCCGTACACCCCTGCCCAGTATCCCCCTCCCCCACAGAACGGCATCCCGGCTGAGTTCGCCGCGCCGCACCCGCTGCCCACGCAGGACTACACGGGCCAGAGCCGCGTCCCCGAACACGCCATGACGCTGTACACGCCGGCGCAGACACACAGCGAGGCGCCCCCTACAGACACACCCACGCCCAACACCACGAGCGCACCGGTCAGTGTCCTCCACCACCTCAGCACCTCATGCTGTCAGCAGCACATGCTCCAAGTACGAACTCATGATTACTCCTCCATATCCTCCATCACATCGCATCACATGTTAGAAGCTTTTATTTGGGTGGAACAGGATGTGGCCACGCTTGTCCCGGGTTAGTTCTGGGGTCTCATTTATAAAACTGTCACTAATGATTATTTTAACACTCTACTAAATTATTGTTTTGATTAGTTGACTAGCCAAACAATTATTTCTATTGTACTTATTGATAAATTACATTATTTTACTTTTTTTTAATGTTTTGATCTAAAAATGTCGCCGTCTTTGTTAAAGAGAAGTGTTTCAGAGTCTATATAGTCCAAATAATGAATGATTGTTTTCTGTTGCGTCCCATAAACCTCCTGAAACGAGCTAAATGTGAATGCGTTT
Source organism: Chaenogobius annularis (assembly GCA_015082035.1). Taxonomy (NCBI): domain Eukaryota; kingdom Metazoa; phylum Chordata; class Actinopteri; order Gobiiformes; family Gobiidae; genus Chaenogobius; species Chaenogobius annularis. The sequence goes on along the minus strand of BJKM01000567.1, from coordinate 232,741 downwards.
GAACATAGATCGGCTTATTCCTCATGTAAGAAATGCACAAAGCTTCGTATTTTTGGACCAAACGGCTCATTTTCACATTAAAATGTCGTTTTATAGATAATAACTTCATGTGGAAAGTCACGTATGTAACATTTGTGTGCATACTCGTGTGCTATATAAATGAGACCCCTGGTTTGTCCCAGTTTATACTGATGTAGATTTGGCTTGAACCTGTTCATGTTATGATTTAGGACTAAAAGGTTTAGTCCCATTTGGATGTGGCGTGTGCAAGTGTGAACACAGCCTGGATCATTGTACCGCTCCAAACCATTCAAAAGTCATGTTTAAATGTGTCAAAAGTCTGGACATCGTGTAACAACCATAACGGACAATAACATGAATGACTGTGGTTAGCACTTTTGCCACACAAATGTATGCAATTGACACAAGACCATGTAGTAGTGTTGGTTTATTTTCTGTTGGTTTATCTTCTTTAACTTGATACAAAACATCTACAGTGAAACAATGACCGACAGGATTTAGGCCGACGTAAACCCCACTTCCTGATGTGTCTCACAGTCGACCAATTTTGAGCTTTCTGCAGTCGTTTCCTTACAGTACATCTGTGTATATTTACTCACGTCTCTATTTAGAGGCTATGCTAACAACTGGACTTATATTATGAGTCATTATAAGTCTCTATCAGGCTTGTGTCCTACTTTGAGCTAAATGACTAAAATACGATGGTCCATCTCTGTGTTGTTTTAAAATGGGACTAGTATTTTAGATTATAGATGAAAAATGCATCCTTAAAAATATCTCTCATAATAAGAAAGGATAGTGAATATACATTGGCAAAATCATGACTTTTGAAGGCGTTTTTGCTGACTGTGCTGTGTAATAAAATCCTTTTTTCTGATCCTTCTCGTTTGGAGCCAGCTGTTGGTAGTTTTGCATGACTAGCTCCAGATTACATATTGCCTCCGTCGCATGTATGATTGTATACTACAGTGGATATTTTGAGGGAGTAATGGTTGTCATAGGACCAGAAGACTGTGGTCCGGCTCACTGGAGGGAGGTGGGAAAAAAATATGGTGCAGGATGTGAAAATGTATTGAAGGTAATAACAGGGGATATATTTACAAGATTTACAATTAGATGTTGATGTAAAAATTGGCTCAATATGACGTGAGAGAACGTTCCGGTTGAATGTTCAAATGTCCAGTTATTGTGTCACGCATTGGTTCAGACTTAGAGGCACGGATCTACAGGCAGCCGGCGAGGAAAAGGCAAGGATGTGGCCGTGATTGGTAAAAATGACCCGGGTTACACCGCTGCCAGTGGAAGTTAGTTTAGTTTAGTCTTTATTTGTCAGGAACCATGTACAAAATCATCAAGAGAAAAGTCTGTACAGTTCTGATTTAACTTGGAGGATTAGTCAGATGTAGGGCCAAATCGTTCTTGTTTTGCGGGTTCTAACATTCCAGTACAGTGCAAATGTTTTGTTGCCATGTAGCGATCTATTTTGGTCTGTGCTTGTGAAAAAGTGCGTGTAAACCGGCGGTGTTTTATTCATGTCGATGAGGGGCTCCGACAGGCTGCGCACATGAATGATTTAGCTTGTCTGAAAGCAGGACACGCCCTCCTCCCCCCCCCGATCGTTTGACGCTAATTTACTCAAGCTAAATGAGAAATGCACTTTGAGAGAACCTGGTTTAAACCGTCTCATCTGGTAAACGTCAGCCTTTGACCCATTTTATACAGGGCTACTTTGGATTAGTTCACTTGCTTGTTTGGTTAACTGACATTTGACGTTTTGTAGATAAAATCAGATGTGTCCAAAAAAGACTGCAGCATCGTAGTGATTCGATCTGATACCAAGATACTATGATATGGCGATATTGATCTGGTACTAATACCAATGAGTATCACCCTGCTTCAAATAATGTAAAAAGTAGTGAGCTGTGAACCTAAAATATAAAAAAAATTATTTCAACAACAACAAAAAGATACATAAAACAATAAACTGAACTTTTTTGATATTTTTGCACACGTTTAGCGATACATAAACAAATCTAGTCGACAATTAAAACATATTGTAATTGTATTTTGATACTCCTAATCCATCTGGACTGTACAAACTCTAAAACAGTGGTTCCCAAAGTGGGGTTCGCGGGGCACTTAGCTTAGGGTTGTGAGATGATTTAATTGTATAACTTTAACATTATGACACTGTATTTAATATTTAAAAAAATAAATCAGCATAGTTTTGTGAATACCACAATAAACTATTCAAATAAAAATATTAAACCTGATTCAACACATTTTGACACTTTTCAATGACACAAAATGATTCAACGGTCTGGGTCGAGAGTCGATGTTGCATTGTCATTTGGGGGGTCCCGGCCTGAAAAGTTTGGAAACCCCTGCTCTAAAACACATATAAAACTACTTTGAAAATACAAATACAAATATAAATTAGTTATATCCTTCCACTATAGCATTCAGTCCCCATATTTCAACCTTTGTTTAAAATTATCAGTCAAATTATCGCTTCATGTCTCTTATTCGTGACGCCAAATTGTGGTGGATTTTCTATTGAAAGACGTCAAGAATAAAGTCTTTAGTCCATTCATGATCATTTATTTAGTTTATAAGTCACACACACGTAAAACAAATGTGTTCCTCCAGGAGTCCCATCTGTCCCTCAGTGAAGTCACAACAGGAAACACACATTTTATACCAAACCAGGAGGCGTGAATGCCACGTCTGCAGTAAACAAACCAGTTACACCAGTTAAATGGGAAAAGGCCTTGCAAGATTAGCTTCAGAACAGATCAGTTGTTGCTTGTCCTATCGTAACAACGTAATGTTCATCTCAGCAGATCCTGTGATATGACAACGGGAAGCCCACATTTAGTACCTGGACATTGAGATTTTGAAAGAACACAAGGGGGAATGACATTTTTCCACAGTAGGTACAGATGAGGGATGGTGTATACATTGGTAGAAGGTTTTGCGGTCAGAGATGTATTTGGAGGTGAAGAAAGAGGATATAAAGGTAAATGGATGAAATGGAAAAGAAAGGGTCAAATGGAGTGGAAGATCCTTTAATCTGCCTACCAATTATCAAATTGTGAAATTAAATTAAACAGCAGAGATTGTCTGTTTCTATATATAATCTTGACCTGGGATTTACCTTACAAAAAGGCGGATGAAAAGCTGAAAATAGGTGTGCGTTCACGGTGAGGTGGCGGCAGATGAAAAGCAGTGGCTCTTATATCTATGCATTAGAGCGAACACACCTGCTGGGGGGGGTCACGGCGAGGCCACGTCCCCCCAGGAGAGATGTAGGTCAGCCATAAAGAACCTCTTAATAACTCCATTTCACTGCCAACAATTACACCGGAACAGGAGGAGCATGGGAGGGAGGAAGAGGGAGAAAAGAGGGGAGACAGGAGAAGAGAGATAGAGCTTTGACGCTGATAAGATCTGAGCTGGACGCCATCTTTTTCACATATCGTCTCTCATTAGACATCATTTACACATGTCTAGTTCGGTCTACTCGGCAAAAAGTGAATATCTACTTTACGGAGGCGAGATTCATCAGAACGTAATTGCAACTGTCGCAATCCAGCAAATAGCAACGGATGCTTGTTACGTGCCGCGAGGTTATCCAGAAGAAGAGAAGGTCTGAGGTCAAGTAAAACATGATCAGTCTTCGTCAGATCAGATTATGTATCAAACTGACCCTTTACAAACATCTTCTACAATGCATGTTCCTGTAGCAGTTCATATTTTAGTGGTTGAAATTAAAGGATTTTGTAATAAATGTAGATTTGAGAACACAACACAGAAATATTACTAACACTGTTGTAATTGTTCGACTCCAAAATACAGTTAAAACGTCTTGAATTCTGAAAAACATTCCTGTTTGATGAAAATAAATGAAAAAGCACCATTGTTAGCAGTTCAGGGGCAGTTGGCAAGTGAGCACTGAGGAACCCTTTAAATCTGAGACCACAAACTGAAACACAAATGAGGAGAAAGGGCTGAGAATCATTGGCATTTGAGTATTTAAATTAGGTAAAACTGTGCACCACATTTTATTCAGCCTTGTATATTCAGTCCCTGCACCAAAAAGGTTGTTTTTGTTGACAGAGGATTATTAAACTGAATTATTAAACAGAATATTAGTGTACTGTCTTTGGTAGGAAGGAGGGCTGAAAAACCTGGTCTACTCTGGGAACCCCTGCTTTAGATCTTATCCAGTTTCGTCTCTCTTACCCTTTTCCCTCCCTCATCCCTTCTTCTTCATTTCATTAGATTACATTGACTCTTAACCACTTCTATTGGTCTTTATGTTACCGTACAGCTTTCTTGTATACCGTCTTAAGCTTTATTTATCGCCGTCTGTCAACCCCGTCCTCCCGTCTCTTCTCGAGGACTCTTTCTGCCGGCGTGGTCCTTTTTTTTCTTCTCCCCCGTCCGATCCACTCTCCTGTTCTCACTAATACCTCGTACTTACAGCTCCGTAATGGCCGCCGCTCAGCAGAGAGGAGCGAGTTAGCAGGAGGCTCTCACTCTCTGTCTCCCCCCTTCACTTCTTAGTCCTCTTCATGTTCTGGTCCCGCTGTGAAGAAAGCCCAAAGACGCGGCCCCTCCATGGAGAGATGAGAGCTCTCCTCCCTCCTCCCCTCTTTCTCTCCAATCTCTCTCTCTCTCTCTCTTGCTCGTCTTCTATGCCTGTTCTTCTTATGGCGTTTCTCCAATCGTTAAAAAAAATAGCTAACGCAGGAACAGAGCGTATCAAAGGGAAAGCGAACGCGGCGATGACGTTACCCCCCAATGGTTCTGAAGTCTGAAGTTTGGCATATTAGGGTCAGGCTGAGGAAGCTAATGCTACTGTAAACATCCTGAACAAAGATGGCGACGGCGCACAATCACAGCATCTGTTAAACTTGTGTCTGACTTTGTGCTTTCTTCCACAAGTACTTGACAATGAGGCCTTTTAACTTTTTAGTAGTAGATTTTGCTGCAGCCGCATTAACGATGTGTGCAAGAGCATTTCATATCGTGTTCTGTAAATGTTGTGTTACAAAAGCTCAACTACAGATACAACAGATATTCAGAAAGCGTTTAATATTCATATATGACAAGGGAAACTATTAAGATATGCTTTTATATCAACTTTGTTCATATTTCACATCTATAAGTGTTTACTGCTGTAAAATACCTTAAAATACATGCATTTTTACTCTAAGCAGTGTCGCCACAGATCTGACCTGTAACCTCATTGTCTTTATGAAGATGGATAATATTAATACCATACCGTGGAACATCTCCATAGAGACAAGCATGTGTCACACCGTGAAGAAAAAGATTCATACGCGCACCTCTACAGGGGTAAAAAGTAACTAAAACCAATATATTACTGCAATTGAGTGGATTTTTTGGAGGGGTAATTTGACTTTATAAAGTACATTTTTAAACCTGTACGTGTAATTGGATAAATGTGTTACAGTAAATATCATAGAAGTCTGAATTGTCCCAGTGCAAATCTCTGTTTCTGCTTCTTTCTAAACCGACACACGTAACAACACTTCATGACACCATGATGCTACTAAATTTGCGTTCAATAATATAATAATAATAATTGTTGTAGTACTTTTAACATGCACATTCAAATTTATAAGGTCAAATTTTAGAAGCAGCACTTTTATTGGAATTGAGTACGTCTCTAGCCATGTAACTGTACTTCTACTTGGGTACAAAGTAGCAGTACTCTTTCCACCGCTGCAACAACAAGAGAAGAAAAGTGCATTTGAATGTGTTTGAAACAAAGCTGTGTTTTCGACGTAAACACTGGTAAACGACATGTAGAACGTTCCCCGCGGCGCCGTGTTAAACTGCAGCTTGAAACAAAAGCTTTGAGAGAAACCTTTGTTCCTCCTGAAGTCCCATTCTGTCATAACTCTGGCCGGCTCTCCTCTGTTGTCATGCCTCCACTGACAAGCCCACCCCCATCGTCTCCCCTCCGCTGTGTCCCTTCAGCTCACAGTTCAGTGGGGTGTAAACAGCTTGACCCATGGGGGGCGCTGGTTCGGTGTCGCCCTCCGCTGCGTTCCTCACTTTTAATGACACCCCCGGTCCGCTCGCCTCGCCTCAGCCAGGACAGGGGGGGACGACTTTGATTGGGAAACCCCGCGGAAAGCCCCAGATCGAGGGGACACATCTCAGCGGGCTCCCCTCCCCCTCTCGTCCATCTCAAAATCCAGCGCCTGCATCTCGCCGCTCCAACAACCCACCAACACGCCTTATTCCCAAAGATCTGAGCACAGAAAGCCAGTGTGGAACGTACAGAGAATTCCCCGAAGAGACTGGTCCACGCTGTATGTTTTAATGAAGCGCGGCGGAGATGTTTTGTTCCTTGGCTGGCAGCGCGTCGCAAAGGTACGCCGTTGTCCAGAAACGAGCCAAAAGATCATCTGGGACGCAGAGAGTTGAAAGAGAGCGACTTGTGGAAAGAAGAACTTTTTTTAGCGAATCCGCCGAGACGTGAGGGCTGCCAGGGACCGAGAGAGAGGGGGAAAACGAGCTCGTTATCCTGCAGTTCAAATGGTCCCCGGTTTGGCAGGATTTCATGAGTAATCATTCTGGTTTCAGATAACAAATTAAAGGGGTGAGAGCCGCACTCAAGCGCGCACACACATGAGCTGTAACGGACTTTTCCAAAGGCCAGACATGTGCACATGTGCCGTAGAAGTGAGGCCAGAGACTGTTCTTTTGTATGAACTTAACAGAAGAATGATAGTATAAACAAGGGTTAATATGGTTAAAAGCTGAAAAAAGTCAATATTGCATTTTGTATTCTGAACACTTATAATACAACTTAATATGAAAGTATTCTATTATAGTGCAAAAAAAAAAAAGAAGACATGGGGTTTTCATTGATCGTCTGTTATGCCCTATTTATGATTTATGATTTATGACACTAGAGCTGTGCCTTCATTTTTGAAACACAAGAACAGCAAAATATTCCTTTGATTTTAGGAAACAAACTGTATTCTGAATACTGCCAAATGAAACTGGACTAGAAAATAATTAGTAACGCGAGTGTGTGTACGAGTTGACACACCCACCGTCCACATGGGGCAGTAAACTGTTAGATGTCAGACTGTACAACTGGTTTTGAATGACCGCATGACCGTGAACAGAGTGGGCAATGAGGATTAGTTTAGACTTTATTTGACAGGACGACGTACAGGGATATAGTTCGTTTCAATCTACAGTCCCTGAAGTGTCTGTGCTTCAGGTTTGAACCCACTGCACTCTGCCACCAAACTCTGCTTCAGTGTTCAGTTTCAATCGAACGTTAACCAGTTTTTCTTACATCTTCCTAAGATGTTTTTTTTTGCATAGGCAGTAGAGGCTTCGTAGTAGTACTAAATCCCGTACGTGCAGTAGCATGTACAAATACCCCCACCGGCTCCCGCAACACCGGTCTGGAGTCTGGACTGGATCACAGCAGGAGGCCGTGATAGAAGCGTGTCGCCGCCATGAAACTGCCCGTCTGTACTTTATCACTGAACTACCGCGGCTCGTCATTTCAAAGACACCAGATCTCTGCCTGCTTCTCTACCTCCCCTCGCTCTCGCTCTCTCCATCCCCCGGGGGACGCGGGAGAGGAGCGATACTGCGCCACTCGGCTCATTGTCGGCTAATCCGCGCTAAAGGGCCAAAACCAACAACGCGACAGATCTAACAACGATGTAGGGTTTAGTGAGAAAGGGAAAGGCTTAGTAATTTGGTGAAACAGCTGACTGCGATGGTGTAGGCAAAAATGTAACCTGCCTGGGAAAAAAACGCGGGACTATTTTTAGCACAGGGGGGAGGATTTTTGCTCCTGAAATAAGTAGGCTGAAGTAAAAATAAATTGAGACAAAGCACGTAAAGTGCACAGAGGTTGTGCAATTGACATCGCAACATTTGCAAGTTTAGCATTTGGGGCAAAACTGTCTGAATGTCAATCGAGTCATGGAACTGTCACCTTTAAAAGATCAAAAAACACCTAAAATGTGTAAGAACTACGACTGTCAAATAACAAATGTAAAAGTCTACAACTCTGCTAAATATAAAAAAAAAAACATGTATGAAGTAAACAGCTGTAGTAAACCAGATAAACACTAGGAACACTACAGACTGTGATCATACACACTGGAAATGATTAAATGAGATGTTTCTAATTCTGTCTGTTGTGGACATTGATAGTGTTGGGGTGAGTTGAAGTGTCCTTTATCACCCCCTGCCATCACCAATGAAACTAGCTACGCTCTGGACAGTTTGTTTATTGTTTATTTGAGCTAAACAATAGCTCCATGGACAAAAAGGAGGCCAACTAAAAGCTGAAAAACATATTCTATCAGTTCATACTCACTTTGACCTGGATATGTTATTTTCCCCTTTTCGTCTTGGTGTAGTCTCCAGGTGCCGATTTACTCTTTTACGTATCATATTTTTAAGTGCATTCTGAAAATTCTATTTAGCAATAAAAAATGGTTAAATACAATAAATGACTTGTTCAATAGTTTAAAGTCTTCATAGCCTTTTTCATACTTTTTTTATTACAATTTCTTTGCTCCGTCTTATGTCCTGTTTAAGACTAGCTCTTCTGCCTGGTCTTTGTTTAGTCCTTTGCATTCTCGCCACAGTTTCCGTTATAAACTCCACCGACTGTTGCAGTTTCACAGCAGGCCAGACTTTTTACTAGTTCTTTGTCCAAACACTCATTTATAATTTTTATTTCTGTTTGGGGCCCCTCCACATCTCATTCTCAGTATTTGTTTTTCATTAACCTTTATGGCGCCGCAGTGTTGTGGCTAGTGTGCCATTAAGTAAAATAACCACATTCTTAAAACCAGTGTCTGTTTATAAAGGTTATTCCACGTTGGTTTTGTGCAATTCTTATGGGCTTATTTTAGAATGGAGAAACTTAGTATAGATCACTAATATTGGGCTTTTTAATAGACGTATCCTTTAAAGTAAGTGTAACATAGGCACAGTTTTAATTATCTCTACATTGCTGGGGATATAATGTTACGATGCCCACGAGGACGGAGTCCATAAAGAGCGGGAACAGCAGGGAAATGAGAACTACACGTTTTACCTTTGCAGAGGAAATGTGGAGGAGAAGTCCATTATAGTGACCCCGGGATGAGGACAAGTCTGCAGGGCCAGCTCTCTCACACAATGGAAACGGTCGGACGAAATATACTTTGGCTGCGTGGAGGATTCAGGATGATGCTCCTTAATATAAAACATATATTATTATTATTATTAGAATCTAGTGTTAAGTTAAGGCATATGTAGATCATTATTGTATGTGTATTGTTCATTATTGATCTCAAAACAGCTTAAAAACAGGTTTGATGAGTGTCGCTCGGTGAGTTCGAATCCGGCTCTCGACAGTTTGCTGCAGTGTTCTTGTCCAGTCTTATTCTTACTTTTGTTCTTACTATACTATCCTGTCTAAAAAAGCCTACAAACCAATAAATCCTTTAAAATAAAGAATAAAGAAACAGCTTCAGTGACTCCTTGTTCAAAACTGCAGAATAGTGTCGTTTTAACGTAGCATTCAGCAAATTTTCATGGAATGTTTAAGATAATAGCAAGTGAAGATGTGGGTGGGGATAGGGGGTAGGTGAAAGCAGGTCTCAAAAGCTCCACAATGCAGCATTATTCAAATATATGCATTCAGTAATAAAAAATACAACTTTGAGTGAACTAATGATAAATGAACACAGTTATAACATGGTTAAAAGTTCAAAAAAGATGATTATGTAGGTTTACTTTAAGAATGAAAATAAAGCAAAACGATGGCAACAACTCATTAGACTCTGGCAATATAAAGATGTTGTATGTAAAATGTGTTATTGTATGTAAAAAGATAAAAAATAATTCACCGTTCAATAACAGCTTTTGACCTCATTCAGTAATTATAAAAGTTTAATTTAACATAAAACATATGAAAATGTTTTGAAAGTGACATAAACCTGAATGCGTCTTCAAAAAAGTGGATGTTTTGCTTGGAATGTTCCACAGTATGGCATTAAATATATATTTTATTTAATTACACCTGTTTTAATTGCAAAAAAAAATAAAAAAAATAAAAAGCCTTTAAAACATTCTTCTTCTGAGTGAGGCAAACTCTACAGCACTGAAAGCGTCCTTGTCTCTATAGCCATTAGTTTAATGCCGTACTGTGGAACATTTCTGGCAAAGCAATCCCATTACATAGTGCACTTTTAAGAAATGTCTACTAAACGATTCTACAAAATAAGACCACAATAAAACTACAATTTGGAAGATTTATATTGCAATATCTTTTCCATTGGCTGATCATTAATTGCCGTTTTGAAATGGAACATTATTTCAAGTTATTTAAAGATTGCAGAAAGTGCATCGATTCAGGTCCAAGCCTCGTTACAGAAGTCGTCCGAAGTGGAATGGCTCCTAAACCGAGGCTTGTGCTGACGGGACAGTATCCGGCGGGTCTGTGGCTCTGCATCGCCGCCGTGTCCCAGAATAACTCCCCATTGTTCCTCGCGCGTGAACTAGTGCGACGTGGGAGTGACAGCCCCCTCTGCTGCGTTGGAGGGGAAGTCATTTAGATCCGAACCTTTTAGAAAGTGAAAAACAAACAGCAGAAGAGCGCGAGGAGGAGGACTCGAGCGTTATGATTCTCCCTGTACGTTTAATGGCGTCTAATCTACCTTCCTGGCGTCGCTCCAAGGAGATATCTTCATTTATGCTTCTGTAATGCCACCGCGCGCGCCGCAGGGAAAGTGCTGAGGTGGACACTTTGCAGACGATTTGCAAATAACAGCGAGCGACTGTTTGAGAGTCGTAATCAAGAGGGGCAAAGTTTACGCAGTTGGAGTTTTCTGGTGGCGCTCGCTCCCCAAACGAAGCGCAGTTTGTCCATCCAAAAGTTCAAAAGGTCGTTTAGGTAATAGTAGCTCAGCTGATTGAATGCAGATGAAAAATATGAATATAAAAAATGATTTAAGTCAAATGCAATCCATCAAAAAGTGAAAATAAAATAAGAAACACAGGAAATTAAGTTTGAAAATATGAAGTTGATATTTAGGCAATAGAAAAGTGATTCATTTAGGCTCTAAATGTGTCTGTTTCTTATACGGCACTGTCACGATTCTAAAAGTGTATGATTTTATATAACAGAAAATCAAATATATATTAAAGTGGCTTTATTTGGCTTTTAAACATGTTAATGCTCACCATGGGATTTCACATTTTCTAACTTGAAATAATGTCTACATTTGGAGAACACACTTAAGACTGGGGATGAACAATGAGAAGATAGATTCTATACAAACGGAGCCATGTGTTCTTTGTGGGCACAATTTGACCGCACAACGAGTCCGGTGGTTGTTTCTGTGGTTGTGACGCAACAATCCAGAGGAACGTCTGTGACCTGTGAGGCTCAGAGAAGACCACCTTGTAAACATAACGGATTAATGAAACAAGCATGAGTGACTCTAACACACCTCCAGGTATGTTTTGGACGAGGGGACAACATTATGAAATGGTTCAAAGCACAAAAAAGTCAATGTGCATCATGTGTCCTTCAGTGGTTCAGAGAAGACAAACGTGTACCCTTAAGCAAAAGTCCTCCTTGTTTAAATAACATTAACCGTTTTCCATCTGTGCCCCTTAAACTTTTGACTCCCCATTTCCTGTGCGCTCAGTCTGAATTGACGAACGCCCTCGTCTCACTTTCCTCTGTCTAATTGTTCTCCTTGTTTCTGGAGACCTTCCTAATTCTCTTATTATGCTGTGTTTGAGAGGAGCTGAAGTGCTGAGGTGGGCGCTTCTGCAGCCAGTTTGCAAATAGCGCGGTGCGAGGCTCGTAGCGAAGTGAGTGTGGAGTTTGTGCCGCCTGACATCTCCCTGGCGCAGCTTTCGCTTTTCTCATCTGTGTTTTGCCCCCCTCCTCCACGCTCTCCGCTGCTGTTTTTTGACAGTAAAGTGCCAGTTGGGTGGCCTCCTATGGTAATACAGAGGTAATTATTTTCCCGGCCCCGTCTTGAACATAGGTGCAGGGGGGGAGAGCGGCAGGTTGGAGCCCCCAGGACGGCGCGTGGTGATGAGGAGGCAGTGACACTGGAGTTATTGAGTTAGCGGGGAGCGGCGTCGGGGCGCTTGGCCTCCGTGTCAGCGCCTGTCGGAGGGAGGCGACTCAAAGTTAATCTGGAGCTTTTGCAAACACAGCCCTGGGAGCGCGATGACGCCGCCCAAACAAACACTGGAGTTTGGCTGGGAGGACAGAGAAGAGCAGGGAGCAGACAGGAGCTAAACTCACGTACAGGTGGGCTTCCAACTGCACCAGCGTCTGCACCGGCTTCTGTGCGAGGTTGTTATCAGAGGTGGAGAGTAACTAGATGTAATTAAAGTATTTGTATCGTTAGAAGAAGTCCCCCGTCTTGACGTGTTGTTAAAGATACAGAGTGCTGTTCCCTTTTATACAAGTAAATGTTTTAAAAGTCAAGCCATATGGTGTTTACTACCGCGAGGGGCTCTACTGTCCTCAGATTCATTTAGGTTTATGTAGTAGTAGTAGTTGTAACATATTCTGACCCATCAAAGTACTGTAGTCTGAATGCTGGGAATACTTTCACACTGAGTTGCATTAAGTTGTAGTTTTACATTTTTATGTTCATTGTACCGTTTGTTGTTTACTAATTAGACAAGGAAACATTGAGCAGTTTCTATTTTTCTGACAAATGCTGTACAGTTTGAGTTCTGAATCGCACCAGATGAAACCGGAATACAGTTACTCAAAATGAGTATCCCGAATATGTAGTTTTGTGTTAAGTTACTTCCTGTTCTGCTTGTAGTAGTAGTAGTAGTAGTAGTAGTAGTAGTAGTAGTTAGTTGTAGTGGTAGTAAAAAGTGAAACTCTTAGTGAAACCATATAATTCTAATCTAGAAATCCACCTTTGCCTTGGGAGTGACGTCTGATGTTGCTTTGGTTTTCCTGTTCCGAGGCAGAGTCCTGATTGGACGGCTGTTGCTGGTTTAACCTATACGTCACCAACACCAGACAACACCTAAACACTGGAGGAACATGCAACGTTCTCAGCGAAATACCCCTTGCCCATGAAACAAACTGTAACTGGGCTCTCACAAACTGCACTTTTGTCACACTGTTCGCGGAAGTAACTCACAGACTTTAGTCATAACTCAGTCCTTTTGTTCCTTCCTCCCGATCCAAGTGAACGGGACGTCCTCCCCCAGCTCCTCATCCTCCCCCCAGCTCCTCATCCTCCCCCCAGCACCTCGTCCTCCCCAGCTCCTCATCCTTCCCCAGCTCCTCATCCTCCCCCCGGCATCCTCGTCTCCCCCCAGCTCCTTCACCTCCCTCCAGCCCTCTCGATCCTCCCCCCAGCTCCTCATCCTCCCCGCACACCTCGTCCTACCCCAGCTCCTCATCCTCCCCCAGCTCCTCGTCCTCCCCCATTACCTCTGCCATGACCTCCCAGTCTCCTTCGCCTCCCCCCCAGCTCCTCGTCCTCCCCCCATCAACCCTCCTCACGTGCCCCGCCAATGCACACCGTCCGTCCTCCCCCCAGCTCCTCATATCCTCCCCCTAGTACTCTCGTCCTCCCCCAAGCTCCTCGTACCTCCCCCCAGCTCTCATCTCCTCCCCCCAAAGAGTCTCCTCGTCGCTCCCCAGCTCCTCATCTCCCCCATCAACCTCACCCCCCCCCAGACCTCGGCGCCTCCCCCAGCTACTCATCGTCCCCCCCAGCCTCCTCATCCTCAGCTCCTCGTCCTCCCCCCAGCACCTCGCCCTCCCCCCAGCACCTGCCGCCAGTGTCAGCCTGTCTGGACAAAGTGACTCTGGATGTTTGCGAAGCCGCCGCGCCGTGATAAAGAGCCGGGACGGACTCTGGCGTCGGAGGCTCGAGCCGCCAGTCCGTTAACATACGCGAAAGGTCGCCGGTGTCGCGTGTGAGCGATGAAACGGATTGACCCGCGGGGCTGCTGCCGTGGCCAGTCTCCCCCTCCTCGCGCTCTCTCACCCGGGCATCTGTCCGCGCACTGTCACCCCCGGGGTCCAACATGGCGGATCAAGCTATTAACCTCCAGCGGAAGGGACACAGACGGGGGCAGAACCCTCTCTCCGCTCGCCTCTCGCTGTCACAAATCCACTCACGCTGTCGGCCGGCTCAGGGTGCAGCCCTCACGCCTTTGTCCAGATCTGGTGCCCGGTAACACTTGTTAACCTGCGCCGCGTCCGGCTCAACAAGGGCTTTGCAGACTTTGGATTCCGCTGCCTGTTGGTCACGGCTAAGAGTGAATGCACTGGACAATATTTAGAATCGGACATGTGCGTTCCACAGAGCCATTCTTCTGTGATGATGTCGTTTTGGCTGCATTTGTAAATTTGTTCCTGCCTTTCGTCGCCTCTCTGTTGCTGTGCCCAGTCCAAACTGAGTATAACCAGGACTAAAACAGTTTGAACGAAGACTAAACTATGTCTAAACTTTGATTAGATTTGGACTAAACCAGGCCTTAAATACAGGACAACCAAAGACCCAAAGCGCTCAGTCAAACCATGTTAAATGCACTCATCTGAATGTTTTTGTGGTCCTTGGTTCAAAAGGTTGTGTTTCCATGACATCACAACATGTCATGGAAACACATGACATGTTGTGATGTCAGGCAGGTTGGGGCCCCCAGGACGGCGCGTGGTGATGAGGAGGCAGTGACACTGGAGTTATTGAGTTAGCGGGGAGCAACATCTCTAAAGCCTGTAGTTTAATCTGAACTGGAGACAGGTCAGAAGTCGGTGCAGATTTGTCGACCTGGTTTATGGTTCATATCTCATCCACATGAAACAAAAACGAATCCAATACATTCTAACAACATTTTTCTTTGTCAAACCGCGACCTGCGCAAACTCAAGAAGAAAATGCGGCAATTTTAATCATCAAAACGGTCAAAAATGTCACATGTTTTTTGTGTAGACAAGTTTCCTTTCTTACAACGACCAACAAAATTGTAGCGCAAAATTATACCAAAAATGACTCGATACAGCAGCCCACGATGTCGATACCGTATCACCAAATTTAGTATCACGATATTTCGCTATTTCGATATTTGGCCACACCCCTAACGTGAACGTGGACCTTATTGCAGCCGTTTGTGAGAAAAGAAACGCTGACAGCCCTGCAACCGTGAGAGTTCAAAAACAACATGTCGGAATCCAACCCACAACCTTCAGGAGGCGGGATTCAAACGCATGTAAAAGCTTCACAGACGGGTCGCGGTAGTCGTAGCAGTCGTAGTGTTAGCCGTAGTACTTTGGACACGACCCCTTCTCTCGGCTTTGCTCTGATCGAGACAAAGTGGGACCTTGAATCAAACAACTGTCAGGCGAACAGTGCGTGTCAGCGTGTGCGAATGGGCCATAAAAGCCAAATAGATGACAGCCATTACAGTGGAGATTGTGGTTATGATAATGAGAATAATAAAGGCGATCATCATTACCGGCCCGATGATGATGATAATACTGCCGTGATGAATTAGAATGAATAAATCCCTCGCCCATTTCCTAAACGCCGCCAAATGTATCACGAGCGCCGGGAGCCGAGTGGCGGCCCCCCGAAGCAGCGCCGGAGGGGACTGGACCGAGCCCGGGTTAGACCAGATTAAACCGGAGGGGAATGGACCGAGCCGGGTTAGACCAGATTAAACCGGAGGGGACTGGACCGAGCCGGGTTAGACCAGATTAAACCGGAGGGGACTGGACCGAGCCGGGTTAGACCAGATTAAACCGCAACCGGAGGGGACTGGACCGAGCCGGGTTAGACCAGATTAAACCGGAGGGGACTGGACCGAGCCGGGTTAGACCAGATTAAACCGGAGGGGACTGGACCGAGCCGGGTTAGACCAGACATGGGAGTAAAGCTAATGTTTGACCGACGATTATACATCAGATACTGGGTTATACATAAGTGGGGTCCCGGTGGGCTTCAGCAGACAGGGCAAGTGTAACTGTGAAAGGAGTTGAAGAGTAGAGAGACATTCAGCGAAATGCCAGAATCCTGATACTTTAGGCTAGTGCAGAGCTGGGTACATGTGCTCCGGACTACACTGTTGTACTTGGTCGACCGATATATATCAGCGCGCCGATATTTGTACTTTTTAGCGTATCGGCCGTCGACGTAAGTCTCAGTCAAGCGCCCGATATTGAGATTGTTTTGGCCGACATTTGTGTAAGGCTTTTATTGAACACTTTTATTGAACACTTTTATTGAACACTGTTGGAACTGGTTTGTGGATGGGTTCATAGTCAATCAAAATCGATCCTAAAATATCGGCAGAACTTCTCGTTCATATAATCGTGGCTCGCTGTTTTTTAACATCGGATTGTGGAATTTCGATATCATTAAACACACATTGACTTCTGCATAGTTTGACCTTTTGACTCACATCCAGAGAGGTTCAAGTTTAGGTTCGGGTTCAGTTCTTAGACGATGGTGCGTTTTTTGGTGCCGTTTGCTTGGTTGGTCGCCCTTTGCCCGGCTTGATTTTCTTGGCGCAGTAGTTTCTCTGTCAATGTAAAATAGCCTTCTTGACAAATTCTCCTGCAGCTTCAGACCTGCAGAAGAGCCTGCTGCACTCACCGTCCACCGCTCCTGAAGTCCTGGCGTTGAAGGATGGGTCTAAAGCGGCGACAACGTGTTCTTAACGTTATTATAAACTCAGACCCGATTCAGGTCCAGTTTCCTCTCTCTGCGTTCATGTTCACGAATCGAAATTGCAATTTAATCTTAAGCGCACTTATCAGGACGCAAAGGCTGCAATTTACTCAGATGATGGAATGTCCTCTGCAAAGAACAAAAGATGGTGCAGAAAACTCTTGCTGTACCTGTAGTTCAGACCGTTACTGGTTCTGAAAAGACATAGGATCTTTGTGTTGGTTTATCAGTTCATGTTTGAGTCCTTTGTCGAATGTGAATGCTCCTGGAGTTGTTTTCAAAGTGTAGAATGAGCAGAATCCTACTTTATAAACATGCATATCGCAAAATCTAAACCCAGAACTGGGCTCTGACGGAACCAGGACTAGAACAGGCCCAAACACGCCGCGTGACCGCTGTTTGCGACTGTATCTACATCGATTTCACGTCCACGGCCTTGTCAAAAAAACGTCCGTCTCAAACCTGTGTAAAAGATTGCGATCAGTTGTTGAACGCTCGGATCCGTGTTGTGTGAACCAGACTCGAGGGAGCGGGCCCTTTTCTTCCCCGCGTCTGACGGAGCCCGCCCCTGGGACCCCACAGTTTACATATCGCATCCAAACAGGTTTTTTGTGTCGCTGCCTCCTCCTCCTCCTCCTCCTCCTCAGTCAATCCCAGCTCATTCTGCTCGGTTTTAATCACTCCACGCTCCGCCGAGACCCCAACACTCAGACTACATGTTCCCGGCGAGGGGCCTCTAGTGGTGTGTCAAGTAATTGCATTTTTTTCCCTTTTTTTAATCAAGAGGAAACCTGAACAGTTCATTACAGAGGCTCTTTACAATGTTCAAAGTGTGCTACAAACGCTGGCATCTTATTCAGACACTGAATAAAATGGAATTATAGTTTTAGGTTATTACAATTGAAAATACTACTTTAGTAATGGAATAATCTTTAACATGCATGAGCGGAGAGAGGAGAGTTTATGACTCAGACAAAGAAGAGGTTGTCAAGTCATCAAAAGGACACGTGTAAATTGTGGTTTTTCTTCATGAAAACTCATCCATGTGTAAATACACTCCGGCAGGATGTCCTCAGGCCGAGTCTCTTCAGATTTATTTGAATAAAATGTTATACAAATCTCACATTCTAAACAACAAATCGATGAATCCAAAAATATAATGGGTTTGCAGTGTAATCGTTAGTTTGTGTAACGTGTTAGAAAGATAAATCATGCTCAAGGGTCCGTTTTAATCCAACCTTTCATGCATCACAACAATCCTTTTTAAACCAGGAGTACTTTTCTGGTTTAGATTGATATTGAACTGAACACTGTTATATTTGGATGTAGTTTGGTTGGGTTTTGTGTGTTTTCGTGTGTGTTTTGTTGTCCTTATGACACCCTCTCTCTTTGCCCACTAAAACATTTCTCACGTTGTTTTTGAAAATGAAACATCTTATTTTCCCGCGCTCGATAAGTTGTGTCCGAACATGAAAGTGTTCTTGGGCCTGACACGAATCAATACGACACGTTTGGTCTGTTTGGGAGGATTCACAGGAGCAAACAAGACCAGGCCTGGTTTAGGCCTGGTTTAGGCCTGGTTTAGGCCTGGTTTAGGCCTGGTTTAGTCCTGGTTAGTCCCGGTTTAGTCCTGGTTTAGTCCTGGTTTAGTCCCGGTTTAGTCCTGGTTTAGTCCTGGTTAGTCCTCTTCCAGTCCTGGTTTAGTCCCGGTTTAGTCCTGGTTTAGTCCTGGTTTAGTCCCGGTTTAGTCCTGGTTTAGGCCTGGTTTAGTCCTGGTTTAGGCCTGGTTTAGTCCCCTTCCAGGCCTGGTTTAGTCCTGGTTTAGTGCCTGTTCAGGCTGGTTATAGTTTCTGGTTTAGGTCTGGTTTAGGCCTGGTTTAGTCCTGGTTTAGGCCTGGTTTAGTCCTGGTTTAGTCCCCTTCCAGGCCTGGTTTAGTCCTGGTTTAGTCCTGGTTCAGGCCTGGTTTAGGCCTGGTTTAGTCCTGGTTTAGGCCTGGTTTAGTCCTGGTTTAGGCCTGGTTTAGTCCTGGTTTAGTCCTTATCCAGTCCTGGTTTAGTCCTTGATCAGTCCTGGTTTAGTCCTGGTTTAGTCCTGGTTTAGTCCTGGTTTAGTCCTGGTTTAGTCCTTATCCAGTCCTGGTTTAGTCCTGGTTTAGTCCTGGTTTAGTCCTGGTTTAGTCCTGGTTTAGTCCTGGTTTGATGCTTGTGGCACATGTGCGTTCTTCAATGTGGCACAGTGTTCTAAGTATTTGGCATCATCACAGAGAGGTCATGAGTTTGATTCCCTGACAGTGTCGGGCTCTTTCTGTGTGGATTTGCATGTTCTCCCTGTGTCAGTGTTGGTTTCGTACTCAGCTGACCCAAATGTCTCCATAGTAACCTAACTCGGGCCGTGCTTTCACTGGGCTGGCTCAAGGCCGGCACCAGGGCCCAAGTGTGTCAGGCGACACTTCTGACCGACGCACCGCACATTTCAGAATCATCGTAAAGATTTAGAATTTTGTGTGTTCACTCCTTTTGTGCGTTTTAGTTATTTACCTCATTGTTCTCCCTCAGACCTTCTGAGACGGACACATTGGAGCGGCTTTGTGGTGACCGATGAGTTCTGACACGTTTCCCCCCCAAAAACCCCAAGAGGATGGGTAAAACATGAGACAAGACGGGAGAAAAGTGACATAGTGCACTTTTGGTTGTCGTTGTTGTTCAAACATAAAAATGTCCCAGAATCTCACGTTCGAATCCAAATGAATCGTTTTGAAATGATTGTTGAACCAAAACCAAAACCTCCAGAATCGTCCTGACGCCGCGAAAAGCGTGACAAACGCCTCCCGCGCCGCTCATTGACGCGTGATTGAGCCGCTGACCAGCGAGTATCCACGGAAACACATCACAACGAGTCGAGTCGGTCTGAGACGACACGCTCAGTCCTGTCCTCAGATCCATCATGGCCGCCTCAACGCCGCATCCATCAGCGTCTTCAGTCGCCATCGTTTGTCATGGAAACATCAGCGTCGTGTTTGCATAATCATGTGTGCGCTGAGGGGGGCGCTGAGGAGGCGCTGAGGGGGGGCGCTGAGGGGGGCGCTGAGGAGGGCGCTGAGGAGGCGCTGAGGGGGCGCTGAGGAGGGTGCGTCTGAGGAGGCGCAGAGTGGGGCACTGAGGGGGGCATGAGGGGGGCGCTGAGGAGGCGCTGAGGGGGCGCTGAGGAGGCGCTGAGGGGGGCGCTGAGGGGGTGCTGAGAGAGGGCGCTGAGGATGGGCTGGGGCGCTGAGGCGGGTGCTGAGGGGGGGGTGCTGAAGGGGGGGCGCTGAGGGGCGGTGAGGGAGGGCGCTGTAGGAGGGCGCTGAGGAGGCGCTGAGAGGCGCTGAGGGGGGGCCCGCTGAGGGGGCGCTGAGGGAGCGCTCGAGGGGAGTGCTGAGGTGGCCCTGAGGAGGCGCTGAGGGGGGGCGCAGTGGTGAGGACGCTGCGTGCGTGACGGGCCTGAGGAGGCGCTGAGGTGGCGCTGAGGGCGCTGAGGAGGCGCTGAGGGGGGGCGCTGAGGGGGGCACTGAGGGACGGTGACTAATCATGGTCCAATCAGTTATGTATTCTGAATACGAAATATATCCATTGAGTTTCAATATATTAATACTGTAAAACATATATATATATATATATATTTTTTTACTGTTTATGTATTTCTCTAATCACACCGTCTCACCAGAGTAACTTTACCAGATACAGTTAGTTACTTCCCAACACTGTAAATGTTTTAAAAAGTGCTTTATTTCTGTTTCATAATCTCCTGCAATGTCCCTGAGATTTTATTTACGAATCCAGAATTAGAAAATGACTTCATTTTATTCATATATGTATTTATATATTTATATAGGCACCGTGCCATATTTAATCTATAAACATACTCAAATAAGAGGATGTTTTGTCAGAAGTCGGAACACTTTATCCATCCCTGAGAATGTTCCAGAGTGTGTTTTAACTTCCCGTTTGCACATGTTTTGCAGTGCAGCGTTGGCCGCGCTCTAAAGTGCACCAGATGAATGAGTGGCTCTGGAATGCACCAGCTCAGAACCATAAGTCACCGTCTGTTTGTCGTCAGCTCAGGCCTGAGTGAAAAATGACACGCTCCTACTTTTATTATTTATACAATTCACAGTTCACATTTGAGTGGATTGGATATTTTAGCTGATGCCGGGGGTCTGCGACGAGGGGGACGAGTTCGGCCAGGAAATCCACAGCGGCTCAAATGACGTGAATTCAACATATTGGTCTTGTACTTGGACCCGTTCTGAAAGGGTTGAATTCATTTGATTTGTAGGTTTCGAGGTCATTTGAGCATTTGGATATTTCAGGCAAACGTTCTGACATTTCTGCTCATTAATGAACTAAATGTGGATTAACCTGTCAAAACAAATTCAAACTCCATGTACTGTATTTAAGTAACTAGAGTATTTAATCTGTAAAAATTGTTATCATAATGTATTCATATTTTAACTTTTGCAAAATAACATCGTCATAGCAACCATTTTGATTCATATTTTTGGCTGTTTGGTTTAGAAATATAATATACACAAACTGGCCAAATAATCCCATGTCTTTATAACTGTGGACGTTCCACTCAAAAACGTTGTTATTCATCATTCAGGATCGAGGTTCCCAAGTCTGGCCTAATATTGTGGCCTTTTGGTGGACGTGTGGAACCAGGAAGTACCGACTTTAATCCGGGTCATGAAATCGTCACATTGACCCCACGTTCGACCATAGAATCCTGACTTTATCTTCGACTGTTCATGTGGTTCAGCTTCTCGTTTGTTGTTGAGGACTTTTCATGTTAATCGGTGTAACAAATGTCTAAACCCACGTTCTTCACCGTCCTCATCCCCATGGCGTCACCTTCATCCTTCTGCACGTATATGTGATGTTCCCGCACGTGTCCCGGTCCGAATCGCTAACCCTCGGCCCCGTTCTCGCTCTCCGCAGACAGATGACGTGACACAAACGGAGGGTTCCCAGCCTCTGCAGCTCCAGCACTCAGACTCCTCAGAGAAACAGCAGCCCAAGCGGTTACACGTCTCCAACATCCCCTTCCGCTTCCGGGACCCCGACCTGCGGCAAATGTTCGGGGTGAGTTTCTATTTTTTCTTTTGTATTTGTGTTTGCTGTCGGTAAATGAGGCGCGGTTTGTGGATGTGATTACTGCGACCAGTTTGGAATCATCAGAGGATCAGCTCGAGTGAATGTTTAGGACCCTTGAAGGTTTAGGATTCCTGAAGCTTGGGGGCCCTGAAGGTTTAGGGCCCCTGAAAGGTTTAGCACCCCCGAAGGTTTAGGGCCCCTGAAGATTTAGGGCTCCTGAAGGCTTAGACACCTCTGAAGGTTTAGGGGCCCTGAAGGGTTTAGGACCCCTGAAGGTTTAGGACCCCTGAAAGGTTTAGGACCACTGAAAGTTTAGGGCCCCTGAAAACTTAAGACCCCTGAAGATTTTAGACCCCTGAAAGGCTTAGGACTTCTGAAGGCTGAGGACCCTTTAAGGTTTAGGACCCCTAAAGGCTTGAGGCCCATGAGGGTTTAGGACCCCTGAAAGGTTTAATGCCCCTGAAGGCTTAAGACCCCTGAAGATTTAGTACCCCTGAATGCTTAGGACCTCTGAAGATTTAGGACCCTTCTAAACATTTTTGACTTTCAAGGTTTAGGACCCCTGAAGGTTTAGGACCCCTGAAAGGCTTAGGACCTCTGAAGGCTTAGGACCCCTGAAGGTTTAGGACCCCTGAAGGTTTAGGACCCCTGAAGGTTTAGGACCCCTGAAGGTTTAGGACCCCTGAAGGCTTGGGGCCCCTGAAGGCTTGGGCCACCACTGAGCAGGAGTCACAACGTTCAGGGGCCAAAGCTGCCAAAGTTCTTCAGTTTTAAATCTGCGGCGTTTTTACAAAACAGATTCTGGAGTTTTGCGTTGGAACAACTTTGGAAACGCTTTTCTTTCTCCGTCCAAAAGACCTTTCACTTCGCAGAACTTTTTGTTGGATGGATTTCATGCACCGGCTTTAGAAGACCCACGCTCAAGAGTTAAGATGTTAGAATTACTGATTTGAAAAAGAAACATCCAAACTGGAGCTTCTGATTTGTCATCTTAAGGCTAAAAGTCAACGGCTCCAATAATGGCACCGTTTTCAGAAGCTACAACAAAATCATTTCACTTGATTTGTGGCAAAGACGTGGCTGAACTCTGTTTTTGTTTTAAGTTTATCAGCCCAGTAATGACAGAGATACTGACCGTACAAAAAGTTAAAAACATCTGCTTTTGGACGGTTCAGAAGCAAAATTCATCGATTTCTGACGAGAGCGAGACCTTTTGATGAAGGGAAAGCGCTAAAACAATATCTCCAACACAACTCTGAGTCTGCTTTTGATGAAGAACCCACTTTCGAACATGGCAGAAGGCTCAGTTTTGCATGATATTCCCTTTACTGTGTTCAGAAGTTCAGAGTGGGTCCCCGGGGGTGGGATTGGGAGTGCAAAGTTCCCGGCTTGTCCGCGCGCAGACAGGATTTATTATTCAGAGCCGCGCGACGCCAGAGGAACCCGGGCGTTTGCACCATTATCCAACACTTTCTTTGAAACGCGACGGCAACAGGAAGTGGCTCTAAAACACTCTGATGATGGAAAACAAAAAACAAAAAGGCCGGCGCTCTGAAGGGAACGGGGGGGTGGGGGGCTTTTTAAGACACAGGAAGAGCGAGTGAAACGCCCGGACCAGATCAAAAACGCAGCGTCTCGGAGAAGTTTGTGCAACGCAAAGTCTGTTATCGATGTTTTACACGACGAGAGGATTCAGGACACTTCCACGTCCTCCAAAGCATGATTTAAATGTACTTTTACTGGGTTTAAATGGACACAACTATCAAATGAACCGATGCAATGCTGTTTATGAAGGACGCAAACAAGGAGATGACAGAGTTAGTCCAAAATATACAACATAAACACGAGAAATGTACGAAAGAGCCTTTAAGAAGAAACGGTTCAAAATGACAGAATGCAGGTAAACATAAAGCATTTTTGATAACTAACTTGGCATCTGACATATTTGCCAATCATTTTCGGTAGTTTATAACATCAAGTTGAATTGTCATGGTGGAAAAGTGTGTTTTATGTGAAAAACACTAAAAACCCTTAATTAACAAACCTTTAACGGGCAAAAAGTCATGACTGGGATCAGATCCGAAGCCTCGCGTTGCTTAAGCTTTCTGATGGAACGCTCCAGAACCGAAGAGTCAGATCAGAGGAGAGCCTCTTTACAGGAACAACACATGTTTTTTAGGTTTTATGGGCTTTTGTAACATCTGGTGGCACGTGGAAACCTCTGGAACGTGGAAACCTCTGGAACGTGGAAACCTCTGGAACGTGGAAACCTCTGGAACGTGGAAACCTCTGGAACGTGGAAACCTCTGGAACGTGCCACAGTACGTGGAGTACGTGGAAACCTCTGGAACGTGGAAACTCTGGAACGTGGAAACCTCTGGAACGGAAACCTCTGGAACGTGGAAACCTCTGGAACGTGGAAACCTCTGGAACGTGCCACCAGTACGTGGAACGCACGTCTGAAAAACCTCTGGACGTGGAAACCTCTGGAACGTGGAAACCTCTGGAACGTGGAAACCTCTGGAACGTGGAAACCTCTGGAACGTGCACCAGTACGTGGAAACCTCTGGAACGTGGAAACCTCTGGAACGTGGAAACCTCTGGAACGTGGAAACCTCTGGAACGTGCCACCAGTACGGTGGAACGCACGTCTGAACCGTGTCGTCCACTCGCTCCACGTCTGTTAGAGTTCCGTCCAGAGCGACTCTTCTTCCACTCAGATGTATCATTGTAATCGAGTAGCGGTGCTCAGCGGAGGCCTTCGATGAACCGCTCATTGAGGCGGTAATCGGGCACGGGCAGGTGGGCCGAGAGCGCCCCCGGTGTGTCGATACCGAGGTCTTTATGATTCATGTGTCGGGGAACTTCTGATGGAGTGGATAATACGCACCATTCATCCAATCAGGAGAGCAGATGATGGGCCACGGGACGTGCCTGGGATGGGCCTCGGGGGGAAGGGCCTCGGGGGGACGGGCCTCGGGGGGACGGGCCTGGGGGGACGGCCTCGGGGGGACGGGACGCCACCGAAGGGCTTGTCCTGAGAAGTCTGGGTCACATGGAGCAGCTCAGAAGGACAAGGTCAAATGCAGAAGTCGTCAAAGCACTGAGAAGCAAAAGGACTAAAACTGGACTCGGGACAGGAAAGGACCAGAACTGTCTCCAGTTTAAATGGGACCGGTCGATACTCGTGTCACCGGAACATGGTTAAGATATTTAAGGTTTTACTAAAAAGCTTCTTTAGTTTGTGCTCGTTTGACAACAAAGGGTTTATAACTTCCTGTTTACCGTCGACATCAGAAGACTGGGAAATTTGGAACTGAGTGTTTTCTGAAGCTCAGAGCTTCAACAGAATGAATGAGAAAAGCGTGAACGAAGCTGAACACAAGTCCAGGTGTGTTTTGATGTTCTACCGTGGTTAAAAGCTTGTATAATCTGTGCCATTTAAAACTAAAATATCTCAAACTAAGAATAACACTGAGGTGGAAGAAAAGAAAGTTATAAAACAGGTTAAGCCCACATTGATAAGATCAGTGCTGTGCTTGCCCTGGTGCTCCTCGCTGCCCCCTGCCCCCTGCCCTGATGCCCTGACCCTCTGACCCTCGGTTTTGATGCTGCCCTGATGCCCTGATGCCCTGATGCCCTGATGCCCTGATGCCCTGATGCCCTAATGCCCTAATGCCCCGGTGCCCCTCTGCCCCTCTGCCCCTCTGCCCCTCTGCCCCGCTGCCATTGGCCCGACTCTGGGTCACAATGTGAAGACGAGCCCTTAACGAGGCTCTGACTGAAGATCTCATTAGAAAACCACAGTGGACCTGAAGCCCTCATTACTGTGTGTGATCTCAGACACTGGCGCACACGTCACGCTCCAAGTGCGATATTACGGCACTTTCATGTGGTGTGGTATTCAGTATTGTGTATTTTAGTGTTTATTTCAAGGGCAAATAAGCGAAAAGTCCTTTTTTGTGTTATTTATCTTGATT
This sequence comes from Chaenogobius annularis, assembly GCA_015082035.1. NCBI lineage: Eukaryota > Metazoa > Chordata > Actinopteri > Gobiiformes > Gobiidae > Chaenogobius > Chaenogobius annularis. The sequence continues at coordinate 206,860 of BJKM01000567.1, read as the reverse complement.
TGATTTGTGTTTTTTTTGTTTTGTTGCCATTTTAAGTGACAAAATACTTTATCTCATGACAATCAAAACATGCTCAAATCAAGATAAACACTGCTTAATTCAACCACTTGTGCAATTCATTATCTCATTTTAAGATTGCCCTTTAAATGTACTAAATGTGGCCCGCGGCCGGCCGTCCGGGCGCCCGCGGCTGGTCGCCCGCGGCCACTGTGCACTCTTGTTTGGGAGATTACACTCGACGTTTGCGGTCATCTTAATAGTTTTAATGATCGACGACACACTCGATATTGTCATGTTTCCGATAAACCAAGAGCCCGTCGTCAGGGTAAAACATCATTAGCTGAAATGTATAAACATGTTCATGTCCCATAATTCCTTCAAATGAGATTAGTTTCAACATTGGAAAGTCTTAATCCCAAACGCGTTCTTTCTGATTGGCCGCTCTCTTCCTCTGACATCACTTCCAGTTAAAGACCGCTGCGTTTGTCACACGCCGGATTTGGTGGATTCTGGGTGAATTAAATTACGGGGACAGCGTGGTCTCCGAGCCCCTCGTGTGGGGCCGCCAAAGCGGTGCGTCCGGTTTTGATTGGCGCCGATATCTGCCGGGGTCTTGTAATTACAGCGCGGCGGCAGAGGCCTGTGGGGGGCGCTTTGACACAGACGCGGCTGGGAAAAGGCGGTCGGACGGTGCAGTGGAAAGAGAGAAAAGGGAGAAAAGAGAGGAAAGAGGAAAAGAGAAGAAAGAGATAAAAGAGAGGAAAGAGAGAAAAGGGAGGAAAGAGGAAAAGGGAAGAAAGAGATAAAAGGGAGGAAAGAGAGAAAAGGGAGAAAAGAGAGGAAAGAGGAAAAGAGAAGAAAGAGATAAAAGGGAGGAAAGAGAGAAAAGGGAGAAAAGAGAGGAAAGAGGAAAAGAGAAGAAAGAGATAAAAGGGGGAAAGAGAGAAAAGGGAGGAAAGGGAGGAAATATATAAAACGGAGGAAAGAGATGAAAGTGTGGAAAGAGAGAATGGAGAGAAAAGAGATACAAGGGGGAAAGGGAGGAAAGAGGGGAAGAGATAATAGAGATCAAAGGGAAGAAAGAAATTAAAAGGAGGAAAGAGGTAAGAGATGAAAGGGAGAAAAGAGGGGAAAGAGAGGAAAAGGGGGGATTTTATAATGTAGTGTGAGTACACAGCCGGAACTGTAGTACAAGTTTAAAAATCTGCCAAGAAAAAGTATTGTATTATTGTAATGAGTATTTTGAATTCGTCACGTTCCAACCCTGAATGACAGGAAGTGAATAAAGCCATGACCAAATATGGCCTGAACGGTCTGGAATAAAAACAAAATATTAAAAGAGGGGAAAAAAACACTTTTGCTAGATTTAGTCACCGGAAGAAATAAAAAATAAATAATAATTAATTAATTAATTAATTAAAATAAAATAAAATAAAACAAAACAAAACAAAACAAAACACTCAACAGCCAACAAATACTTTTCCAATAGTTCTGCTTCTGTCACTTTTTCTAAACATCCGTGTTTGGTGCAAACGCTGGTTTTAAAATCCAATAATCTGTGCTTTTGTGTTTGAAATGCTGCTCTTTTTATCCAACTTTATTCCACTTTGTTTTAAATGAACTCATAATTATTAATAATACTATTCATAATTCTGTATTTTAGCCTGTTTCCATGGACAGAAACACGCGCCGCTCTCACAGGTCAGAAAGAGACTCGTGATTAAACCTGACGCCCGAAACTGGCCTGATGTTTATGGGCCGTTGTGTGACGTCAGCGCCCCCTGGAGAGCGCTCCCCTCACTGCGATCGAGCCCGTGTTTATGGGAGTCGCTGATGCTGCAGTTTTGTGTGACTGGAAGAGAGAGAAAGAAAGAAACGTTATCTATAAATGAGTTTCCGTCATTTACACTTCGATATTAGACTCGTTTAAGTTTAGAGCTGTTTAAAGTATTTTTCTGGCATGAAACAAAATGTCATTAAACCAGGAAATATCTTGAAATTAAATGTATCATATTCTGTAAACGTTTGAATTGCAGATATTGGGCCAAAGTACATGAAATAATTGTAAAAACGCAATAATACTTCAGGGCATAATTACAGTTTATAATTGTAAATATTTCATCAAAAGTAAATTTGTTTTATTCATCGTTCATAAACAAGGCATCAAACTTTATATAACTGAACCCAAGGAGGATTCCGCTGACCCGAGCGCCTCCTTTTAAAGACACATTGTGCAACATTTACTTTTTTTTTTTGAGGTTTTAATAGATTCACGGCAGTCCTCTTCTCCGAGCCTCACGAAAACATTCCGTTTCAAATTTGCGACGTCAAAAGTTAGAAATTCGTTGTTTTTTCAAATTAATATTGAATAAAATATTGTCTAAAATGTGTCCTTTAGTAAAGAACACGTCTGATAATGACACGCAGCTCTCATCCAACAACACGGCCTCTGATTGGTTGCTTCTGTTTAACCTCCAGAACTACAGACTTTGAGTGACATCGGAACATTCTATCGGCCAATCATATTTCATCCTGAATGAAATGATCACAATGGGCACAAAATCCTGATTCGACACCTAAATAACAACGTGCGTAATGGACGGTGTGTCTAAAGCGTGGCAGGGGGACAGAGTGTTCGTCCTGGTCTCCGAGGAAACGGTCCCACGACGCCGCGCGCAAATCCTCCGAGATGACTTCCTCGCAGAGTAATTAATCGGTGCCACCAGCCCATTACGCGCGGTTAAAACAATTAGCATCTGTGCATCTGTGTGTGAGGGGAGGGGGAGGGGGGGGAGGGGGAAAGGGGGAAAGGGGGAAAGGGGGAGGGGGGAGGGGGAGAGAGTTTAATATGTGAGTCCGTTTTGGAAACACTGGGCCACATTTTAAAAACGCAGTCAAACGGCGACACAGAAGGTCAGTAAATGGTGGAAAATACCGTTACCTTTAATCGCCTTCTGGGAGTTTCCATGGCGCCGACACTAAGTAATTGTACCCCTCTTTTAAAACAATAAATAAGCCGTACAGACCAAGCAAAACCAGCCGGAGGAACAATGCAGCGTTGACTTGTCGGTCGCGCGAACGTGGAACTTTTCACACAAAGATACTTTTCCTTTTCGTTTCGTTTGCAGAAGTAAAAAGGTGAAATTGTCTGGCAAAATTTGAAGCAAGAAACATCTGAAACTTGGTGGTTTATGACGTGTAGAAGTAGCAAAAGCAGTCATTGCATCAGTTCAATACCAGATTACATTCTTGTTTTACGACACACACAAAAAAAGAGAGAGAATGTCTGAAAAAAACAAACAAAACTTTAAAATAATCCAAGTTTTTACATGTAGTTTCTTTATTTTAGGCGGATTATGACTTGTTCCTTTGATAAAACATTCCAGTCTTTCTCGGAGGTCGCATTTTCTTCATTCCAGTTTGTAAATTCTTCAAACGAACTCTAAATTTCTACTGGAAAATCCCACAAAAGTTCCTGTGTCAACGATAAACCTCCGACAGCTCCGTGAGTGACGCGGCGAAACTGTGATGCTAACGTGGGAACTATCGACACTGAGCTAACGTGGCCTAATGCAAACATGAGCGCACTGTTTTTCTGACTTAACGAGAACACCGGAACTTTGAGTTCCAACATCTGAGCTCCAACGTCCGAGATCGACTGGAACGCAGCTTCAGACGTTCTCAAATTAGGAAAAATACCGCGTCACGCAAGAGTTTTCCCCTGCGTCCGCGCTTGTGTTCACGAAGGCCTCGCCGCGTCCACTCTTTTGATGACTTTTGTCCCACATTAAGCCCCTCCTCCCTCCTCAGAACCGCGGTCAGCACATTAGCTCGCGGGACGGAGTGCAGTTTTGGACGAGGTGCGAGTTTCTTTATTACCCGCGGAAGATACGGCGCGGGCAAAGTGCATTTTAAATACGAGTGCACTTAAAGGCAGCGCACTCAGCTCGTCTCCGGAGGTGCGGCGCTCGTTACCCCGAGGTCATTTAGACACGTGCTTTTCCTCACAACAATGATGTGTTTGTGTAACGTGGAGGTAATGTTCATCGGCCTGCTGAAGGCGTTATCTCACTACAACAGAACACCTTTGGGTTCTTAAGATGCTTGTGTAGAGTTTTGTGTACAATATGTGTTGTGTTTTTTGGCCTTTTGAACAACAAAAAGGAACTTTGAGGGTTTCAAAATGTGGTGTATTCTTCCCACCAAAAAGGGTTTGTGTTTTGGCCCCGCGGTTCAGCTGGGGCCTCTTTGGCAAAGGCAGCTGTGGCACTGGCTCAGCCCTTCCTTTTTTACTTACAATCATTTTCTCTATGATATATATAATTAGTGGAACATACAAACTATATATGTATATATAATATATATACAAACTATATATATATATATATATATATATATATATATATATACAAACTATATATATATATATATATATATATATATATATATATATATATATATATATATATATATATATATATATATTTATAAATATAAATAATACTTGTCAGCAACTTACTGGACTTCCCCCAAAATAGTGGAGTAAAGTAAAGTGCGGATGTAAAGTGTGGGCATGAAATGTGGGTGTAAAATGTGGGTGTAAAGCGTGGGTGTAAAGCGCGGGTGTAAAGTGCGGGTGTAAAGTGTTTGTGTGTAAAGTGCGGGTGTAAAGCGTGGGTGTAAAGCGTGGGTGTAAATGCGGGTGTAAAGTGCGGCGGGTGTAAAGTGCGGGTGTAAAGTGCGGGTGTAAAGTGCGGGTGTAAAGTGCGGGTGTAAAGTGCGGTGTAAAGTGCGGGTGTAAAGTGCGGGTGTAAAGTGCGTGGGGTGTAAAGTGCGGGTGTAAAGTGCGGGTGTAAAGTGTGTGGTGCGGTGTAAGTGCGGTGTGCGGGTGTAAGTGTTTGTGTAAAGTGCGGTGTAAAGCGTGGGTGTAAAGCGCGGGTGTAAAGCGCGGGTGTAAAGCGCGGGTGTAAAGCGCGGGTGTAAAGTGCGGGTGTAAAGTGTGCGGGTGTAAAGTGCGGGTTGTAAAGTGCGGTGTAAAGTGCGGGTGTAAAGTGCGGGTGTAAAGTGTGCGGTGTAAAGTGCGGGTGTAAAGTGCGGGTGTAAAGTGTGGGTGTAAAGTGTCGGTGTAAAGCGTGGGTGTAAAGTGTGGTGTAAAGTGTGGGTGTACAGAGTGGGTGTACAGAGTGGGTGTGAAGTGTGGGCGTGTGCTTGTCCTTTGACCTTTAGACACAGGCGATAAGCGGTCGCCCCCTCACCTCTATTAGACCCCGCTCAAACCATCAGTCGTCCCGTTCTCACTGAGGGTCCACCGCGCGGAGAGTCCATTTCTGCCCCGTCGTGCCCAAATGAAGGCGATGCGGCCCGCTTGACAGAGTAATTACTTTTAATGAAATAATATGGCCACTGTAGACACCAATTAAAAGTGCCTTTCACCACAGTCATTAGAGGAACTTACAGTTTGCTCTCATTGCCCGGTTTTCTAATGATCCTCGGGAAAGGCGGCCGCCGCCACTAAATCGAAAAGGGCTGGAGCGTGAGGGGCCCCCCGGGACACGGCCCGCGGGTCGTGTTGACTGTGAGCGCTCCCAAACAAAGGCAGAACAAAGAATGGACAAGCGGGACGGACAAATGAAGAGGTTGAGAGGGGTGAGGAGGAGAGGAGGAAGTGCAGAGACTTAGTACCTCATCACCATCTGTGAAAACGTGGTTCAGACGCAGACGTGAACTACAAACTACTGCAAACGCGTCATCACACGTAGTTCTTTAAATATATGTGTATTTCTAATTTTGCCGACATGTTTCTGTTCTGATGCAGTTGAAGCGCTGGCGTGAGACAAATAAATGTTCTGATCTTCTCTCCCTCAGCGAAACCAAAACCAACGTTGACATTAGCTGCTTTTTTGGTCTCATTTCAACTCTGCTCTTATTTCCTTCTCGAGTGCGCTTCTTGTTTTACTTTTCAATCGCGTTGCACAATACAGTCTCCGTGAACCTAACGCCTAAAGAAAATTGGACCTTTTAATTGCGCCTATTACGAGAAAATGGAGTTGGTGCGCCTGGTATTTAAGTATTTCCATTCAGCTTTAAAGTTGGTGATCATTATAACGCCCAAGCCACTTCTCAGTCCGACCATTTGGCTGATTCCTAATGATTTCCTCAACGACCTGTCCTGATCTTTGTTTGCAGAAAAAAAGGACTGGAACGCCGTTAAAATCTAAAAGTCATCGCCGTATCGACCGCGACGCCATTAGCGCGGCTCGGCTCTTTGTGCACACGTGTTAAGCGAGCTCCATTCCTAACGCTGCTCTCCGTCTCCTCTTTGTGTCCGCAGCAATTCGGGAAGATCTTGGACGTGGAGATAATCTTTAACGAACGAGGATCCAAGGTGAGACCCGACCTCGGCAGCGGCGGCGGCGGCGGCGGCGGCGGCAGAGTCGTTACCTAGATCTGTTTCCCTAACGATCGCCGGACGAGAAGACGACGTCGCTCGCTCTGCCGCCGATCTCCTGCAGCCTTTTCTCTCCTCTTTTTCTCTGTCTTTTTGTCTCTTTTGTTGTCGCGGCGCCGAAATCGCGAATCGCCTCGTTAATTAAGCCGATACGGAGCGGTTTTTACGATGAATGTAATTTGCTTTTGGCAGTGCTCAAAATATCGTCGCGGCGATACATCGTGAACAGTAATTGATTGTAAATTGCTGTTGTACGTTCGTTCTCCTGCTGGTGACTTATGGTACTCTGATCGTCAGGTGAGAGTCCAATACGGTCCGTTATGCCACATCATGAAAACATATTTTTCAACTGACTTTTACCACAGATTTGAACGTTTCTCCATGTGTCAGGACACGTGGGACCAGGACACTTCAAGTGTGTCCTTTAAAAAGAGTGGAAATGGAAACGGAAGAGCAATTAGGATAAAAATATGTCTTTTTTTTAACTTAAGTAAAAGGTTTAATTGTGCTCTTTAATTCCGCTTGACATAAATCTGTGCTTTGCTCTGGACTTAGATCTGGATCTCACCTTTGACCTCTCATTCCTGAAAAGGTTTAACACATAATCACACATTTAACACTTCTTTCCTGGCCAAAGTACTTGTAACTTATACTCAAATGCATGCTCAGTTACATAAGCGCAAACCCACAACTCCACAAATGTGAAATGTGAAGCCTCGCCGGTCTCCAGTGGTTCCGAAGCCTCGCCGGTCTCCAGTGGTTCCGAAGCCTCGCCGGTCTCCAGTGGATGTGTTCCGAAGCCTCGCCGGTCTCCAGTGGTTCCGAAGCCTCGCCGGTCTCCAGTGGTTCCGAAGCCTCGCCGGTCTCCAGTGGTTCGAAGCCTCGCCGGTCTCATGTGCGGTTCCGAAGCCTCGCCGGTCTCCAGTGGATGTGTTCCGAAGCCTCGCCGGCTCCTCCAGTGGTTCCGAAGCCCTCCGCCGCTCTCCAGTGGATGCGTTCCGAAGCCTCGCGGTCTCCGTGGATGCGTTCCGAAGCCTCGCCGTCTCCAGTGGATGCGTCCGAATCCGGCCGTCTCCAGTGGATGCGTTCCGAAAGCCGAGCCGTCTCCAGTGGATGCGTTCCGAAGCCGACCCGGTCTCCAGTGGATGCGTTCCGAAGCCGAGCCGGTCTCCAGTGGATGCGTTCCGAAGCCTCGCCGGTCTCGTGACAGCCAGGTGCGCGTCTCTATTGACAAACCGGGTGAAAAACAACCCATTAGTCCGTCTCGCTCGGTGACTTCTCGACCTGTGGCCTGACTCGGCGCTCCTCAAAGCATTTCTAAACATCCCCCACCGCTGGACCTCGTGCTCCCACATATATTAAACCCACGAGATGCGCTTAAATTGGACAGAGATTCAAACATATCATTTCGGAGCAGAGGACGCAAATAGAATGAACGATTTGGCGATAAGTTGGAACGTGTAGAGCTATTGAAACATGGGAGACATGTAACATTTAAGTCCAGGAAAATGAACAGAAAAGAACTGATACACCATACAACCATCCATCCAGAGATACAACCATCCATCCAGAGATACAACCATCCATCCAGAGATACAACCATCCATCCAGAGATACAACCATCCATCCAGGATACAACCATCCATCCAAGATACAACCATCCATCCAGAGATACAACCATCCATCCAGAGATACAACCATCCATCCAGAGATACAACCATCATCCAGAGATCAACATCCATCCAGAATACAACCACCATCCAGAGATACAACCACCATCCAGAGATACAACCATCCATCCAGAGATACAACCATGCCATCCAGAGATACAACCATCCATCCAGAGAGTCTCAAATGTGTGATCAAAATGAGATCAAATTTAAACAAATAGAATAAAATGTCATTGAATTAAATTAGATTATTATTATTATTATTATTATTATTATTATTATTATTATTATTATTATTAATAATAATAATAATATAATATTATTATTATTATTATTATTATTATTATATTATTATTATTATTATTATTATTATTATTATTATTATTATTATTATTAATTATTATTATTATTATTATTATTATTATTATTATAAATAATAATAATAATAAAAATCAGTAATAATTTAAATAATGATAATAATAATATAATAATAATAATAATAATAATAATAATAATAATATAATAGTTTGGAGTTAAATTTAAATATTTGATTGAATTCATAAATTAAGACAAAACAAACCTCCTCAGTCCAGCGTAGATATTTATGATCAGCTCTTTCCATTTGATCCTTTTTTTTTTTTTATATATTTTTATTGAATTCACAGACCTGGCTTTTGTGTTGGCCTCTTCATGGGAATTGTCAACAAGAGAGAAGTCGTACAGCGTAATGCCGCAGTTCCATTGAAATATATGTACCGTAATATTACCAGCGTCAGCCTTTAGGAAGCTATAGCTCGGGAAATCTTTCAGAATGGATACAAATCAAATCCTGCCTCTTCAAATCTAATTCTCTGGGTTTTCATTGCACATTTTTGATTGTATATATGTACCTCCGGGGAAATTTGTGTGGCGCGGCTGTGGAAAAGCGGCGGGAGACGTGGAATAATGTGTCAGGGCTGTTTCGGTGGATTCTCAGGGGCAAACAGGACAGATGCGAGACGCTAGAGACGCCGCGGATGCTAACGTGCGACAGTCGCCTGCTGTAAGGGGAGATGGGCACGTTAGCGTGGCATCGTGGCGTGGCTTCGTGGCGTGTCATCGTGGCGTGGCATCGTGGCGTCGCACCGGGCGTTAAAGAGGCACCAAATGAAGCGTTTCTGGTGAGGGGCCGGCCTCCTGCACCTCGGACGTGTGAAAAAGGCCTCGATAAACGTGCTTTCTTAATGTGGGCGGGGCCTGGCCTTGGATAGGCTTAATGCCATACCATGGAAACAAGGATGTGGCAAACCCTGCGCGTTTAAGTGTTGCCGAGAGACCGCAGTAGGTTTAACTCTTGATGGTAGAACCGGCGTTAGATGGCCCTGCCCTGTGGGAGGAGCTACAACCTGAAGCTTCACCTGCTGACCTCACGCGGCTCGTTCCGCTGACCTCTTCGCGGCTCGTTACCTTTAACAATAATATTTTAATTGATGGCTAAAATTGATATTAGTGTCTCGTTACTTGAAATAATCCAAACTTTTACCCACAAAATATGCAAATACAAATATGAATAATGTGATGATTATTTAAAATTGAATCAGATTATAAAAGAGGAAATGTTGTGTCTCTGTTAAAAATGATGTTCACTAGACACTTTATCTTTACTTTAATCCTCCGTGTACTTTGGTTTTTACTATCTATCTTGAAAGTAATTAGAAAATATAATGCCTTTGTACCTCATTAACGAGCGAGTACTCTGTATCGTGTTTGCTAATAGACCAACGCCGCGACGCGTTACCTGCAGATGAATCGTACTTGAACCTGTTTTGTCTCGCGCCCTTCGTCGGTGACTGGTCGTGTAACCGCGGCGATGCCAGTTAGGCTGATCACATTCCGGGTCGGACTTCACTTTACCAGTAACGAGCTGCTGACGAGCGCTTCCCGGACCTTCTAAAGTTGGTACGCTAACGGTAACGCCCAGCCAACGCCTAACCAAGACACTCCCCCCTCGCTCAGACACTCCCCCTCGCTCGCTCGCCGGGCAGGTGGGGGCGCGGCTAATGACCTGCAGACGAATGCTGATCACGGCGGGGGAGAGAGAGAGGGAGGGAGAGAGAGAGAGAGGGAGGGAGGGAGGAGGGGAGAGAGAGGGAGGGAGGGAGAGAGAGAGAGGGAGGAAGGGCAGAGGAGGGAGGAGGGGAGAGAGAGGAGGGAGGGAAGACGAGAGGGGAGGAGTGGGAGAGAGACGCGGAGGAGAGAGGAGAGCGCGGGGAGGGAGAGAGGAGAGGGAGAAGGAGAGGAGAGGGAGGAAGGAGAGAGAGGGAGGAGAGGGAGAGAGAGGGAGTAGGGGAGAGAGAGGAGGGGAGTCCGAGGGAGCGATGAGTGGAGGGAGGGCGGGAGTAGAGATAGGGAGGGAGGGAGAGAATGGGAGGGAGGGAGAGGAGGAAGGGCATAGCAGAGCATCCGCAGAGTTGCAGCAGTAATTCGTTGTGATTTCATCGGACGCGGCGCGTAGTTAGCTGTGGTGGCATTTGCATGGAATAGTGTGAGAGTTAGATAGACGAGGGATTGGGGAAGGGAGAGGAAGAGGGAGGAGCGTAAGGCATGGTGGACAGAAGGAGGCGCAGTAGAGATATAGGCGCGCAAGAACACGCGCACGGTAGGTAAGCGTACACTCGATGAGGAAGATGAGAGAGGCGAGGGGAGGGAAGAATGAAGACGCTGTGGACGGGAGAGGAGTGGTAGCAGAGGGAGGAGGCTCGGGGAGAGATGGTAGGGAGGGCGGTGGGAGAGTAATTGACAGAGTGGGAGAGTATGTGGTATTACGCGCGCAGAAGGGGAGGTGAGAAGAGGAGAGGAAGCAGAGGGGAAGATAGGTGGACCGCGGCGGATAGAGGGTACGTGGAATTGGAGAAAGAGGGTGAGGAGGAACAGGAGGAAAAGAGGTAGAAAATACAAGGAGGGGAGGGATAGAGGGGGACGAGGGGAGACAGAGGGGAGAGAGGGGAGACAGAGGGGGAGAGAGGGTGGTACATTAACAACACCAAAATCTAATCCTCTTCGTCGAGCAGTGTCTAAACGTATGCGCATCCTCCAATCCTCGCTCGCCCTCCTTCCTCTCTCTGGTACAAGTACAAATCTCTTTTCCACTTTCTCCTCTCTCCCCCTCTCTGCCCCTCTCTTTCTCCTCTCCCCCCTTTGTCCCTCTCTCCCCTCCTCTTTTTATCCTCTCTCACCCCCTCTGTCTCCCCTTCTCCCCCTCCTTGCTCCTCTTCTCCCCCTCTATCCTCTCCCCTCAATTCTCTCTTCCTCCTCTCTTTCATCCTCATTCTCCATCCCTCCTTCCCCTCCGTTCCCCGTCCTCCTTCTCTCCTCTCTTCCCTCTCTCCCTCCCTTCCATCCTCTTCCCTCTCTTCTTCCTCTCTCACTTCCCTCTCTCTCCCCTCGCTCTCTTCCTCTCTTCCCTCCTCTCTCTCTCTCCTCTCCCTCCAACCCTTCTTCCTCCCCTTCTCTCCTTTCCCTCCCTTCCCTCTCTCCTCTCTCCTCCTCTCCCTCTCTTTCCCTCCCTCCCCGTCTCTCCCCCTCTCTCTCTCGTCTCCTCGGCCTCCTTCTCTTCCCCTCCTCCCTCTCTCCCTCCCCCCTTTCCCCTCCTCTTCCTCTCTTTCCTCTCTTCCCCCTTCTTTCCCTCTCTTTCTTTCTTTCTTCCCCTCTCTTTCCCCTCTCTCTTCTCTTTCCCTCTCTCACTCCTCTCCTTACCCCTTCTCCTCCTCTCTTTCCCCTCTTCCCCTGTCTTTTCTCTCCCCTCTCCTCTCCGTCTCTTTTCCCTCTCTTCCTCTCTCTCACCTCATCTCCATTCTCTTCTTTACGTTCTCTGTCTCTCTTCTTCTTGTCTTCTTCTCTCCTCTCCTGTTCGTTCTTCTTTACCAACTTCACCCCTCCCTATAAAATATAAATAACAAACATTGGCCCTCTTTTCACTTCCCCTTTCCTTCCTCCCTCCTACCGTAAATTCCCCCTCCTCATCCTTCTTCCTCTTCCTCCTCCCTTTTTCTTCTTCTTTTTGCTTTGCTTTTCCTTTCCTCTCACTTTTTCTCCCACCGACTCGTTCCATCACTTTCTTCTTTCTCCTTCTCTTCCATCGTCCCTCTACCATCCCTCCCCCGCCATGCCACGTAGCCACCTTCAGCTCTTTTCTTCCACCCTTCCTCCCCCACCTCCCTCCCCCCGCTGCAGCAGTATCCGTCTCTTATCACAGACCCACTCTTTCTTCCCTCCTTCCTTCCTTCTCTGTGCCTCCCTCTCTCCCCCGCTGCAGTAGCCACCCAGCTCTTCCCCTCCCCTCCCCCTGCCTCCCCCCCGCCCTCCCCCGCTGCAGCAGTATCCGTCTCGTAGTCACCCAGCTTGGACAGGTGAGGCCCGCGGCGCAGTGAGCAGCCGAGTGCGCCTCATGCAGCTGTTTCTTTAATACAGTGTCTAAGCTTCACGGCGCTCCATTCATAACGCAGACAGCCTCCGCTCAGCCGTGCTCGCTATTGATTCCATTCAGTCGGCGGGGGGGAGTGTGGGCGCGGTGCATGGCCCGGTGTGGCGCGGCCCGGACCCGCTCCCAAATTACACCTGTGTAACATTTACGGAAACGTGCGACGGGAGGAAAATATGATTGTATTTCACATGGAGCTGGTGCTGGAGGAGTCAGGTGATGTCACTGCAGAGGCCTGTAAAAGACACTGTTCACCCATCAAAACATGCCTTTTTAGCTTTATTTTTATTCAGGATTGTTTAATTAATCCTGTTCACGAGGTCATCTTCTCTGAGCCTCAGAGAAAAACACAAATTCCCCACCGGTTTCAAAAGTACAGGTCTGAAGGTCTCGTTCTGAGCATTTTCCCTTCAAATCAAGTTCAACTGCGTGCGGACGTTAGCAAGCTAGCTTTTGTTGTTTGCTTTTTCCCCATGGCAATTCCCTGAGCTGCAAGTAGATGGCGTAGATGCCTAACTTTTCAATGTTCACATAATTTTAAGTTCTAAAACATGAGGAGCCAAAAGCTTTCGTCCAAAGACTCCTGAGGCCTCTGGCAGTACGACAAATCAAAGTGTGCAACGCATAAATATGACATCATTATCCTGCACTAATTAACCAGCCACACTTTGAGTCCTGGTTTGCTGAATGTCTCCCTCTGATCTTTACCCCCATTTTACACAACTTACAATCCTGACCGCGTGCTGAAAAGAACATGTTTAATGATTGTAAAGGGAATAAAGTTTAAAGAAGAAGCTGAGTGGAGATTCAGTACTTCCTGTTTACGTGTCAGATCTGGACTGGGGCTCTGGTTTCGCTCGTCCTCTTAAAACACGCCTCGTTCAATCCCAAACTCTCCAGCCTCGAATGCAAGCACACGCTTCCTGACTCGGAGCAAGGGTTTCATCCAGAAAAACACATATTTGAAAACAGGTTTGGACTTGAAAATGCTCCGTCATTGCGTCTCTTTTGCGCCTCCGAACCCGAGCGCAGACGGAGCCCCGGATAACCGGCTGCCGATCGGCCCTAACAAGTATTTATCGTGTGTGGCCCCCTTCGCTCTTCTTCTCCCGCCGCCGCCACATAATCAGCCCACCTCGCCATTAATAAACAATCTATTTCCTATGAAGCTTTGGCAATTTGCATTCAATATGTTTGTCTGCTGTGAGGAATGGCGCCCGGGTGCTCCCATCGTGTAAGCTAATTAGTTGCGTGTGATAAAAAAAGAAGAGATAGGAAGGGGGTGGGGGGGGGGTGCTGACTGTCCACAGCAGGATTAAATTTTAGCCTCCTAATTCGTGGGTTTTTTTTGAATGCATTTTCTTTATCTCCCGCTTCCCGGAGGACAGGCCCCGTGTTACTTATGTGCTGGAAATAGAAAGTTTCCGCGTGTGCCATCGCCTGATCGCTCGCCCATCTCTCCAATCTTAGTTATTACAAACCGCTCGCAATTATAAGCCAGCATCGCGGCCATTTGTGGCTTTACTTACTTTTTTTTTCCAAGTCCACAACCCTTTTATTTTCTGCCCGTACGCGCCGCCCTAGTTATATACTGCTAGTTGTGTTTATATTTTATTGGATTTAAGGTTTTATGACATTTGTTTGTATATAAGCCGGCCCGAGGAATGAGACTTGTTTGGCCAGCATTTTCTTAAACGCCGGAGCTCGAGTGGTCCAGATCCCTGATCACATAACTCAAGGCGGTGACAAAGCCATAGGAGGCCAGGCTAAGGTGCAGCAAATACGGGCGAGAGCGGCGAGAAAAGGGGAGAGAAAAGGGGCGGCAGGGGCATTGGAAATGAGCCCCCCGCCGTTGGATTGTATATTCATCGGTCAGTCAATATCCCTAATCACTGCATTCTGCACTCGCTCGCGCTGTGAATCGATGAAGCCACATTACGGCGCGGCGATATTCTTTCATCACTTCGCGTGGAATTCCGACGGACCATGCCTCAATCCGGCTTAGTACATCTCCCGCAGAGTACCAACGGTTGTCAACCTGTCTGAGCCGGTAGGGTACGGCGTTTGGTCAGTATGTAGCAGCTAGAAAAGTGTTTTAGTTTACATACTCTAGGTTAGTACTATTTTTTTTTTTTTCTGTCCTGTAGCAGAGGATAGTACTATAGGTTACTGGTGACAGAACACCAGGAGTACTACTGTCTGTAGACAGTAGAGTAGTAACACCAGGATACTATGTCTTGTAGCATTAGGAGTTACTACCAGGAGTTACTACTGTATCTGTAGCAGTAGGAGTTATTACTACCAGGAGGTTTCATACTACGTCTGTCGCGGAGTAGTCCGGAGCTGTAAACAAGAGTATACTACCAGAGTACTTTCTTACCTGACTGTCTGTAGCGTAGGAGTAGTACTACCAGGAGTACTACTGTCTGTGGCAGTAGGAGTTATACTACCAGGAGTTTACTACTGTCTGTAGCTAGTAGGAGTATACTACCATGGATAAACTACTGTTCTGTAGCGTAGTATATACTACCAGGAATTTTTACTTTACTGCTGTAGCAGAATAGAGTAATACTAGCTCAGGGAAGTACTACTGTCTGTAGCAGTAGGAGTTTATACTACCAGGAGTACTACTCGTCTGTAGCAGTTAGGATTTAGTACTACCAGGAGTACTACTGTCTGTAGCAGTATGGAGTAAATAATTCCTACCAGGTTAGCTCCTAGCATGATGTACTACTCAGGTCTGTTGATCTGTGGTGAGTTATCGGTTACACTGTTAGCAGTAGGAGTTAATACTACCAGAATACTACTGTCGTGTAGCAGTAAGCAGAGTACTAGACCAGAGTACTACTGTCTGTAGCAGTAGGATTATAGCTACCAGGATAGATTTACTACTTGTCTGTACAGTTAGGAGTAGATACTGATCCAGAGTATCACTGTCTGTGCATGTAGGAGTTAACTACCAGGATGTACTACTGTCTGTTAGCAGTAGGAGTTTATACTACCAGGAGTACTTACTGTGCGTAGCAGTAGAAGTTATACTACCACGGGAGTATACCTGTCTGTAGCAGTAGGAGTAGTACTACCACGGAGTACTACTGTCTGTAGGCAGTAGGAGTAGTACAACCAGGATACTTACTGTCTGTAGCAGTAGGAGTAGTACTACCAGGAGTACTACTGTCTGTTAGCAGTAGGAGTTATACTACCAGGAGTCTACTACTGTCTGTAGCAGTAGGAGTAGTACTACCAGGAGTACTACTGTCTGTAGGCAGTAGGAGTATATACTACCAGGAGTACTACTGTCTGTAGCAGTAGTAGAATAGAAGTATTAGGTGTGAATAATGAACTGTTATGAGCTGCAAAAAGAGAATCATCAAAATATAAACCGACAGAAACTCTCTGTATAATCTTCAAACAGATTTAGGGGGGTTTCAACTTTAGGGGTTTACACATAGAGGTGGTTTACACATTAAGGTGGTGTTTACACATTAGGGTGTTGTCGACTAAAGACACGCCCAGTGCATTATAAAGTCCAGAGTTTTTCAACCTGATTGAGCTGCAGCACTTTGGGGTTAAAATGTCACCACGGGACCCTAAACATGACCAAATCAATGGACTACATCAGGACACCACAAACCTCCAGGGCACACAGTGTTCCCCGGCACACAGGTTTAAATCAAGGGGTTAGTTTGAGTGAAAGGTTGTGACACATCGTGCTTAATCACACTCTGATCACAACCCCCTGAAGAACTCACTCTCCCATTACAAGCCTTCTCCTTTCTGCTGTTTGTCCAAATCCTTTATAATTACAATAAAAGAATTAGTCGACTAATAAAGGTTTGACTACGACACATTCAGCGACGAAACAACAAACGACGTGATTATTTCTGCACCTTTTTCGTTTATTTAAAGGTTTGCTGCTTTAGCATTTTTCAAACTCTGATCAGATTATTGGATGATCCCAGATCGTCAGGAGAATCCAAACATCTAAATAATATTCTGTATATAAAATTATACAAGTAGAGATGTAGGAACGTACATTTCAATGGGTCATCCTGATGCGCTCTCGTTAGCTTTATGTTGAGATATCACACCTGCCTTTGTCCTCAGATGAAACAGACGCTTCCGATTGGCCGGTTCACCCCATCATTAGCCTCGCATTAGCATAAACTGTTTGCTACGGCATTTTTTTCCCCCCCTCTCCGCCACAGCGTTTAGCTCATCAAAGTTCAGCGGGAACAGCTCCCCTCGCCGCTCCCCGTTTGTGCGCCGCGCTCAAAGGTTGTCCGTTTTCCTCAAAGTCGTGTCGGCTAATTATCACTCCATTACAAAGCGCTCACCTGGTGTTTTGCCGGTGTAATTGCGGGCAGGGTGTTTGGCGCGGCTCTCGGGGTCGCGTCTCCTTCTCTCATATGTTTGCCTCGCTAACTGCTCACAATTAATCTAAAGTAGCTAACAGCATCGGCTAACCTCCCTCCTAACCTAACTTTCTGTCTCTGTCCATCTCTTTCTCCTCTTTTTTTCCCCCCTTCTTCGCCGCCGCCGACTCTTTCGCCTAAAGGGCTTTGGGTTTGTAACTTTTGAGACAAGCACAGATGCGGATCGCGCACGGGAGAAACTAAACGGTACAATCGTAGAGGGACGCAAAATCGAGGTGCTTCACTTTTCTACACTTCTACTGCATTTTCCTTCCACTTTACTGCCTGCTTCTACTAAACCCACCGAGACAAAGAGATGTTCTAACCTTTCTGGGGATGACATGGGATGTTACTTTGGAGAACACCTTCAACAGTGGTCACAAAACCCAATATAAAGCTGTTCAGTTTGGATCAGGATAAAGTTCCTTCACAGTATCGTCACTGGTTAAATGTTTACTGTCTTAACAAATACAAACTCATTCCAAACGTCCTAATTATTCACACAGATGAATTCATAAGCACTTTTCACAAGTTCCAGAGGCGGAGTTTAGCCGTCACTGCAAAGCTACAATGATATTGATAGTGACTCTTTACAGCTCCACTGCTGTCTTAGTTTGTGCTTTGCCTTATGGCGGATACTCTGTAATATATCTGCGCTGTGGCAATCAAACGCCACCAAACTTTATTTGTATCGTGCTTTACGACAGCAACAACTGGACCAGCTCCATGGACCAAACCCTCTAAAGTCGTCCGAAGAAGACACTATTATTCAACAGAATCACACAAATGTCTGATCTCAAAAGACAGGGGTTTCTGTTTTGCTGATGGAAAATGTGTATTAGTCTTTTGAACATAGACACATTTTGCTACTATATGTAAGTGCCACATGTTTACATAAAGTGTAGGCCGACAGTGCTAATTGACAGTAACATGCTAATTGACAGTAACATGCTAATTGACAGTAACATGCTAATTGACATAGAAACGTGCTAATTGACAGAGAAAGTTGGCCACTGTTTTTTTGTGGTGTTTTTCCAAAGTAAACCCACGTGATCCACAGGAAACCGCATGAGTCAGACTCTGTCCGACCCAAATGTTTCAAAACGCATGTGTCTGAATGTGCCTGACTGTCTGAGGGGCCAGGAACCGGGGGGCCAGGAACCGGGGGCCCCCTCCCCCATTTTCTATTACAGCTTGGCCCCCGACGAACGCTGACACTGGGCCTGACGAGGAGTGTGCATGAGGCGTGTGCATGTGGCGTGTGCATGAGGCGTGTGCATGTAGCGTGTGCATGTAGACGACCACGGCAGGGGCCTCGTCGCCATCGTTTACCGTTGCCATGCTCCAAACGGGGCCCCAGACTGAGCCCCGCCCTCTGTCCCTCCCATCAAGCTCGATGCAGAAAA
Source organism: Chaenogobius annularis (assembly GCA_015082035.1). Lineage (NCBI taxonomy): Eukaryota > Metazoa > Chordata > Actinopteri > Gobiiformes > Gobiidae > Chaenogobius > Chaenogobius annularis. The sequence goes on along the minus strand of BJKM01000567.1, from coordinate 188,462 downwards.
TCAACACATTCGTTCTTCTATCTCTTTGTTTATTCCAGCAATTACTGATTATCTTCTGGAGAGGGATGCCGTTTGATCTTATTCATATGTGTCAGTAATTGGTGCATGCCCGGGCTCCCACGTCCTGAGTAATCGTGAGTCGTCCGTACCAAATCTGAAATGCTAATGCTCGTAAAAAAAACAAAGAAAAAAAGAAATCCATTATGTTTGTTTATCCCTTTGTTATGCCGTGGACTTGCTTGCCTGCCTGCACCGGGAGCCCAGAGTAAATGTAGTGAACGGCGCCGAACGTAACGTTGACTGATCGCCGCGCTGCGTTTTTTTTCTTCCCCCCCCCCCCGCTTCGAAACAGGTGAACAACGCGACGGCGAGAGTGATGACAAACAAGAAGGTGGCCAACCCGTACACGAACGGTGAGTGAGAACGAGTCCGCTAAGCTTCGTCCGACCCCCGGGGGGAGGAAGAGTGGTGCTGTTTTCATCCCAACTTTGTTCCTTTTCCTGTTTCGATCAGGATGGAAACTGAATCCAGTGGTGGGAGCTGTCTATGGTCCTGAACTCTACGCCGGTAAGAACTGAAAAAAAGTAATAACCCAGTTACCCAGGCCAGACCAATGCAGTTTCCTTTGAAAACAGTACAGACCTGTCTCTTTTCTCTTCCCATGGTCACATTTTAGGTGGACAAAAACTGACCATCAACTAGGCAATTAAAGCTCAAATAATTATAGTTTAAGGTTGGATAATGCTCCAAGTGATAATGTTGAACTCGTACAAAGCCCTCCACGACATCTCTTGGAAAATGTAAACAAATCACGATAATAAAAATGGCGTATGTATTTTACCATTTTTAGTTTGAAAAACACTGGAAAACATGTAAAAACATTTAAGAAATTGACATAAACAAAACAATTCAAGTCCCAAGTGACATTTGGACACTGAAATTAACAGTGTAAAATCATAAAACATAAACTGTAATCAGGGCTGGGATATCGGCAGAGGGCGTTGTAGACTGCGGCTCAGACTTGTCAGAGGATGCTCTCAAACGCTGCCCCCTACAGGACGGATTCACAGAAGTGTGTCTGTGACGGGCTCGATCAAACCGCTCCTCCATCTCTGCGTTTTTATTCGTTTATTGATATATACATCTGATGGCCGTGGAGTCGTTTTATAAGATTACAGGCCCAATAAACGCCAATGTAAATGCATCAGGACAAAATGGAAAAGCGATGGCGGCGATCAGTCACCGGAGAGACATTTGGCAGTTGATTACAATGATTTTATGGCCGTAACGTTTTGATAAATGTTTGTCGTAAATAGTAGTAAAGTCTGATGAAAAGCACAAGTCGCATCAGAATCCCAGCTGTTCTGTGTTGACGCGCGATGACAGAAGATTGAACTGCGCCGCCGACGCTCTGGTCATTTGGATAACGCCGACAAGACCTTAAATCCTGAACATGAGCGCGCCTTGTAGCCGGCTCCGGGGCCCAGACTGTGTAGGGACATGTGTAGCGCTTCCCTCTATCAGCGGCAGCCAATCCCAGTGTGGTGTGGTGAGTTTCCACAATCGTGTTGATCCTGAAGAGGCTGAACATGAAATTCCCTCCGAATCAAAGTGAATGCGCGCGCGGCGACGATAAGCAGTGGATGATCCCGCGGCTGCGAGGCTGAGCGCCGGTGCCATTGTTTGCTCTGTGTGCAACTGTAAGTCTGGAAAAATGATTTCAAGAGCAAGCGCCGGCTCTTATCAGATTGTGAGCCGCTGCCTTGGATGGATTTGCCAAGTGCACCAGATTGACTTTTACAGAGCTAACCGAATAAGGGAGATTGAGTGAGCGATATTGTTGGCACCGGGCTCATGGAAGGGCCTGTTCCTCCTGCTGCAGTAATGGAGCGGCGAGATGAGCTCGGTGGGGTTTTCCTATCTCTCCTGCCTGCACATGCCAGCTTTATTGCTCTATGTTATATGAACCCTTTGCATTTTAATGAGGGGGAAATGGTACTATTTCATTTGGAAGAAGTGCTGAGCACATCGCACCGCTTTAACGGCTTTCCTTTCTGCTCATTAGACTAAAATCTGTTCATTCCCCGGACAGCTTTACAGCCAACCTCTAAATAACTGTCCATGACAGAAAGCACTCATCTATCATTTTTATTCCACCCCAGCCCCTCGGCCCCAGAGCCGCCCCTGCCATCTCACTCCCTCCAACACTTTCTTCTTTCAGTCTCATCATTTCTCTAAACATACACATATAAACATACAAACAGAGGCCTCATCCCTGTGGTGTCACGCTTTCTTATAATTCACACAGGACAGAAGCTGAAAGAGTGAGAGAGCTGTCCACGGTCCTGAACTAGATGAATTATAGGATCATAAGAATTTATGTTGGAGCCGTCCATGGTCCTGAACTGTATGAACCATAGCATTGGTTTTCAAACTTTTTTCTGGCGACCCACTTTTTCTAATTAGTCACAAAAATGTATTCTTGGGAAAAACTGAAAACTGATACAAAACTCAAAAACATCCCCAATCTTTAACTAATTCACAATCCTCACATAGAGAGGGAGAGAGAGAGCGAGGGGGAGGGGGAGGGGAGAGGGAGAGAAAGAGAGAGCGAGGGGGAGGGGGAGGGGAGGGAGAGAAAGAGAGAGCGAGGGGGAGGGGGAGGGAGAGCAAGAGAGAGCGAAGGGGAGGGGGGAGGGGGGAGGAAATGGAGCCGTGTGCATGGAGCTGCAGAGGAGCAGCAGAAAAACACTCATTCACTTTGACAACTTCGTGTGACCCTAAGTTTTAGAACCAATGAACTATAGGACCAGACAAACATGCAGATATTGGAGCTGTCCATGGTCCTGAAGTGTATGAACTATAGGACCAGACAAACATGCAGATATTGGAGCTGTCCATGGTCCTGAAGTGTATGAGCTATAGGACCAGACAAACGTGCAGATATTGGAGCTGTCCATGGTCCTGAAGTGTATGAGCGATAGGACCAGACAAACGTGCAGATATTGGAGCTGTCCATGGTCCTGAAGTGTATGAACTACAGGACCAGCCAAACATACAGGAGCTGTCCATGGTCCTGAAGTGTATGAACTATAGGACCATACAAACTTACAGGTGTTGGAGCTGTCCATGATCCTGATCTATATGATCTACATTTTGGTTTTGGAGCTGTCTATGGTCCTGAAATCTGGAAACACAATGAACTCATGCCCTAAAGTTTAAAACTTACAACACCAACGTCTTTTCTTCCCCTCTGACTGCTCTTCAGTTCTAGTCCATTGTCACATGTTATAGTGTTTTGGTTTAGTTTTTTTGTTGGTAAATTAGATTAATTCATTTCAATCACAGCTACATTTGACTTTGCATGCAGAAAGACTGGAGGGTTAGACGCTTATGTGTATTAGCCTTTATACTCTAAGTGTGAAACTGTTCATAATTTGTTTAGAAAAAGTGACAAAAAGTGATATCGACACATGCAAAGTACAATAATGTCACAAACTAAGACTCAGACTAAGACATTTATCTGCTGAGGCTCATTCAAACTCTTTTAATGCTTCTCATGCTTAATAAGCAAGACGTAAATTTCAATGCGTGAACACTATTGTTGAGATTCCTTTTTGCTTTCAATATCCTTCAAAAGTTAATATTATTTCCTCTCTTTGTCAGGCCTTCTCTAAACACCGCTGTGATCCTTCAGAATACATTAAACCTATATTATTACATATGGCCCTTTTAAGAATCCCGCCGCAGAGAACCCATGTGTAACACCGGCTCTAACACACGGCCCCAGTTTCTCTTCCGCTTTCCACCGCGCACACACTTCTCCAAATCATGTCATAAATCAGAGGCGGTGTGGTCCGGCACTCCAGGCGCGGGAAGCGAGGGGAGGGCGCCCGTGATTTATTGGCTGCTAATTTTTCAAGTCGTCTTAACATGGCGCCGGAGTTTGCCAAGCCTAAACGACGACATATGCTCGCCAGCTGCGGAGACGGAGACGGAAATAAGATACATTTTTAAAAAAGGGAAAAAACAGGAGGCGAGATGTGAAGAATGGGAACGGGAGCGATGTCCGCGCGCCGCGGCGTCGGCCCTGATTCTACCACCGAGTGTTGCTTCTACGTCTGAATATTTATATATATATATATTTATCTGAAGGAAATATGCAACTGGAGTAGAACGTGAACGCCAAAAAGTATTAAAGTATTAAAACAACACGCGTTTAAATAAAGTAACAAAATATAGTAATAAATGCATCAATGAAATGATAACACATTTTAAGAAGATTATAAATTGTAGTGCTATAAAAGTACATGTATTGATTAAAGTATTGATATTTGAATTTTTAATTTATTTACCTTTTGCCAGATAAGTAAAAATATTATTAAAAATATATGTAAACAAGTGTAATTTCTTAAATATATTACATTTGAGGGATGTTGAAAATAATTCTAAGCTTATTATTTGTTCAACTAAAATATTTTTCAAAAGAAATAATGCGAGACGAGTTCTTTTATGAAGCACAATTCAGTGTTTTACATAAATATTCATTTAAAAAAACGTTCAGAAGGGAAAATGGAGACATCGATTCAGTGGCTTCTGTTGACCAAAAACTCACGATTAATCCAGACTACACTCCACCTGTTAATACTCTTAATAATCTGAAATACTTTGACTTTAGTCCTGCTCATTTCTCTTGCAGAACGTTCTTTCGTTCTGTCCTAATTCCACAGATCCGCAGCTGATTACGACAAAACGCGCTTTTAACTCGAGTCATTTCAACTCGTTTCCTCCTTTTTGGCGGCCGCGGTTCCTTCGTTTGTGCGACCCCTCCGAACGCGGCGCCCGGATTCATTCGGGAACAATCCCGGCTACAGTCAATACACTTTTTGGCGGGAGCAAAACGTCGTACAAAAGCGATTAATCACCGTTTATCAGCGCTCATTTCTGCGCGGGAGATGGCTGGAATTGGGAGTCATAAATCGCGGCCCGGTGACAGCGCACTTCGTCTCCATTCGTCCCGCGCGCGCTACAGGTTTATTGTCCTCAAAACCTATTCAGGAAAGAATGACGGATGAGAGCGGCGCGGCGCTATGCTAACCTCAGCGCAGGCTCCTCCCACCGATGCAGGGAGGGGGAGGAGCCAAATGGGGGTCTGTAAAAAGTGGTTCTGAAGCAGATTTGTTTCTCCAGTGTTTTCGGACCTGAGAGCGCTTGGAATGATTGAGGATTGTAAAAAAAAATAATGAAAAAGACGTCTTGGTAGAACATTTTATTTCCTCGAGAATGTTTTGGGAGGAAAATTGTGGACGTCAATATTGTTAAAGTAAGAAAATCGAACGGTAAAAAGTTTGACGATTGCAGATTTATTTGCGCAGAAATCAACTGTATTTGAGCCACGGCGAGAGTGAGACGATGGCTTTAGGAAGTGTTTGTACACAATACATAAAGGGGGAAATGTATTCGCAGAGGTTGGTAAAGTTACTTACGAAATAATATCATCAGAAGTAGAAGTACAATGTGGTGGTCCAAGAAGTAAGAGTAAAAAAAAAAAAGTATTTGTCGAATTTTCAGTGAAGTAAAAGTAAAAAGCTGTCACACTTCTTGTTCTTGTCGGGTCTTGGTTTGTGTCCAGTTTAGTCCAGATGTGGGGCTTGGTTTGGGTTTGTTCTTGTCCCGGTTTAGTTCTGGTCTAGTCCAGGATTATTTTCCAAATGTAGTCCCATTTTAATTCCAGTTTCGATGTTAAAGCGCCTTAACTGTCTGAACATGGAACATGAACGTATTTAGCAGAACAAAACGTTGAATAAATCACAACATTTTTCAAAGTTTGGACACAAAACGACTCCCAAAAAGTAAAATTTTATTCTAAAAGTCTCTAAATAAATGTAACTGTGCCGTGTTTTTGCTGCAAAGTGACACCGTTTTCAACATTCAACATTAACATCTGCAAATCGTGCGGCGCTGTACGATGTTTGGTGGATGCAGAAGCTGGTTGTGTTGTGTGGGTTTTGGGGCGAACCGGGGCAAACGTTACGCTTCCCCAGAGCGCGGTGGGACGGGAGAGGGGGGAGAGGGGGAGAGGGGGGGGAGGAGGAAAGCACTCAAACCCAGCGATTGGTCATAAAAGCCGGCCAGGAACAAATCACTGAAGAGACGTTTCCAATGGGCTCCGAGTCACACGCTCCAGAAACAAAAAGTCTGATCGCTCCAAACACATCTGCAGCCGGCGCCGGAGCTGGAGCGAGCAGAGTCCAGAGCCCGAGCTGGAGCGAGCAGAGTCCAGAGCCCGAGCTGGAACGAGCAGAGTCCAGAGCCCGAGCTGGAACGAGCAGAGTCCAGAGCCCGAGCTGGAACGAGCAGAGTCCAGAGCCCGAGCTGAACGAGCAGAGTCCAGAGCCGAGCTGGACGAGCGAGTCCAGAGCCCGATCAGAACATGCAGAGTGGGGCTCAAGCTCGAGGTTCTCTGGCTCTCACTTCCTCCAATCGTCTCATTTACAGATCTAGGAAATATTTATTGGTTTATGTATAAACTACGCTACGGTCCGGTCTGAAATCCTGCCCTTTTGTTGATGGAGACACGTGACAAGAGACGCCTCCAGGCCAAGTTACAGGTCAGAGCTATGGAGAGGAGGCCTGATTCGGAACATCCTTTCAAACGGCGCAATCGTCTGCAATACTCGGGACCAACCTAATTTTTCATATTTTCGTTTAGTCAAATTTACCCTTGGAATATAAACTGACAAATACTTGCTCAAAGTCTGTAAAAAGAATGCATTTAAATGTCAGAAAACGGAGCAGAGCTGAGTAAAGTCTGACTCGAGTCTGACTTCTCCCTTTGGTGCTAATGAGCTAAAACAATCACTTGTGTGTTCTCTTTCCAAGAACAAACTCGGAGAAACTGTCAAACGTTGATCCAACCACATTTAAGCCGAGCTCTGCTTTGGTCCACGGCCACAGAATGAACTCATTTGAAAGCTTTAAATGAGCCGGATAGAGCCCTGATAATGGGCCTCTTCAACTACAAAACAACAGCCTGATCTTGAATGGGCAGAAGTGTAACTCTCGCCTGACGTCACCCGTTCCCCATGTCGCCCTCGCTGTCCTACTTCTCATCCGCCTCTAATTGGCCCAACTTTTGCCTCTCGCTTCCCCGGCGCGCTCTGGAACCGCCGACAGCTGCCACCGGGAAATCCCTTCTAGTGGCCAGTCGCCCCGGGGCATCCTCGACCCTCCAACGCGGCTAATTCTCTCTCGACAGGTGATGACGGCGAGCTCTCTATCCCCCCCCCCCCCCCCCCCCCCTCGCGGTGGAGGGATCTCGCCGCGTTAGAGCGACTTGGCGAGCTGTGCAAATGACAGAAAGCGAAAGGCTAATTGCCGTCTTAATAAAGTGGACGTGGATGTGATCATTGTTGGAGTGCACGTTGGGGGCATAATTAAGCACTCGACTCTTGATTAGATTAAGCTGTTTTGGGGCCCCAGTGCGTGGATTAAGTGCTCATTGGCTCCGTGTGTTTGAGCGCGGAAGTGTTCGAGATCAACCTTGTGGAAAATCAGATCTTTCTTTATGGGAGCCGGTTATGACCCCATTGTTTAATAATGGCCCTGCCCCCTGCCATCGGCCCCTACTATTGGCCCCTCCCATTGCCCCTGCCATCAGCCCCTCCCATCGGCCCCTCCCATCGGCCCGGCACTTCTTCACAAAGTGACAGGCACTTTCACTCATCACTGACCAACTCCGGACAAATTGATTTTTGGATTTAATTGAAACAATGGAGAGAGTGCGATAATAACAGTGACGTGAGAACGAGGAAAGGGCTCGATGAGCAAAGGATAAGGACTGAAAACGGAAGAAAACAGAGGAAAACAAAGAAAACAAACCAAAAATTACAACATTTAAATTAAAAATGTTTTTCACTACAAACAAGTTGTCCGTCTCGTTACAGGAGCGAGCTGAGACGTTTCACACCAGCGTGAAACTAGAACATCAGGAACAGCAGTGCATTGAAAAAGCCTTGAATCGTTTCTGCGTGAAGCAACTTAAATAAGGCCAAAAACATTAGCTGTCAGGGTTGAAACGCATGGTGGAAAAAAGATACTTTTTTTGTATTATTTTAATAATTATGTTTTATTACATTTTTCTTGTTAAAATCAATGTAAATTTTTTTCAGTATTCATGAACATTCTTTCTTTTTTTAATTTATTTTTATATTCACTCAGTCTTTTATTTTTATTCTAACTGTCTTTTATCCATGCCTTTATTTCATCATGTATTTTACGATTCGGTCAACGCCAATAAAAACCCTTTTCTCCTCCTCCGAAGTGCCCGTGCTGATCGCTCACAAGCTGAAAGTGGGACTGGGTTACGATGCGACCCGTTGCAAAGTCATTGTATGGACTTTAAAAACAGAGAGGAGCGCGTCCTGCAGCTCGACACGCGATCAGAACACAACACAACAACGCATCGTGAGCTCGAATGGCCCGCTCAAACCCCGCGCTCTGCTCTCATGAACCCTCGGCGTTTCTCGTCCCGCTTTTCTTCAAACCGCCCGCTCGCTTCCGCTCATGTCGCGTTAGCCTTGTAGCCACCGGCCCCCTTTCAGTGCCGCCCTGCATCCGCACTGTATTTCACTCGCCGCGCCTTTGTCCCGCCGCCTTTACAACGCTCACACGATCCCTCACTTTTATTCACGATTAGCGCCCGAAAGCTAATTGGCGTCTTAGCGCGGGGAAGACAGCGGCGCTCTTTGTCGGAGCGGGGCTAATTAAGCGCTCGCCTCTTGATTAGATTAAGCTGTTTTGGGTCCCCAGTGCGTGAATTAAGTGCTGATTGGCCCCGTGCATTTGAGCGGCGAAGTGTTAGAGGGATCAACCTTGTGGAAAATCAGATCTTTCTTTATGTGAGCCGGTTATGACCCCATCGTCGGCGCCGCGCTGGATTACCTCGGGGTTCTCGCTCGTGCGGTTTGGCTTTGACATGTTTGACGTATGAGGTGTACGGCGACCCGCGCGACCTCTGTCTCCCAAGTCATATTTGGCGCCCCCGCTCGCCGGAAAAGAGGTTGTTTGGCTTTTCGCAGGCTGCTTTTGTTGCGTTCCACGTTCCTCGTTCTCCAGGTGTGACAGAGGCTTTGATTTATGGGGTATTATTGGAGCACTGTAGCCTATCGCCGACTCATTATGGCTTTGCGTTCGCATACATCACCACATGCAGATCGCATACAAATGGCCACAAAGGAAGAGGGAAATAAATAAATATCATTAAAAAAAAACACTTCTGAGAGCGGGAACTGTCTGTGCCCTTTTGAAAATGTCCGTCCTTTCAAAATAAGAGACTAATTTAAATGTCAAGGTCAGATTGATAAAAGATAAGAAGTGGAACAAATCAAAGTTTGGGTTCATTCCTGCGTAAAGGTGCACTGTGTAACTTTTCTGGTGGAGGGACCGGCAGTGAACTCATTTATTACCATGGAGACGAGCAGGTTTTGAACTCTTAACCGCCGTATGACATTGTTCCCTCGTCACAAACACAAGTGGAGTCGTGTTTAGCTTTGTTCACGTTTCTTTCGAGAGTCCTGTTTACGAGCTCGTCTTCTCCGTTCCCTCTCTGAGCCTCACAAAGACACTTTTCAAACGTCACACATTTGTGTCAAAGATCAGAACTCCCGTGCTGTTTTTAAGTCCATAGATCGTCTGTAGACTCGTTTCGGAGCATTTCTGTCGCGTTCTTACGTTACCTTTATCGGGGTGAGCTAGCTTTTGTTTATTCCTCAGATCGCTTGTGCTACAACACGAGACGTCGAAGTAAAGGTAAAGTCAAGAGCCTGTTAAAAAGCAACACAAATAAAGCATAACATGTCAACTTGAATTCCTTCACAAAGTTTGGGCCGATGGTTTAGGTTCAAGACTAGAAGGTCGCCAGTTCTAACCTCACGTGTCGGCAGTACACGGCAGCTAAAGCCGTCCGTGGTGAAGTTCTGGTTGCATTATCCATTTTAAACCAACAGTAGCAAATGTTCCAAGTATTACCGTAAAAATAAAACGCATGCACTTCCCGTTATTCGCAGCGGCCCATGATTCAGTGCCAGGCTCACGGCTCGGTGGCACAAATGAGCTCTTATGGGATCAGCCTGGACCGCATTAGCCAAACGCGCCTTTAAGAGAATGAACATTAGATCCAGATGTAGTGGAGCGGGGCCCTGGGTGAGAGATGCATCGTGGGTAGTGGACGGGGAGGTCTGAAGATGTGGTGCGGACCCTCTAATGTAGCGTGATGCTAATGGCAGAAGACATTAAATACCTGGCACGGTGTGTTGTTTAAGAGCGCTGCTAATCTGTCCGTGTGTCAGCTGGTTGTTCGGCGTAGCGCCCGGGCGGGGCCATTAGCATAGCTGGCTGCTCGCGGGCGCCTCGCAGGGTTAGCGCTAGAGCGGCGCCGAGCGGGGCTGTCACCGCTCTGCGCCCGCACACACACGGCGGACCAGGTAAACGCGGCGAGCGCCGTAGATCTTCATTTGGTTTAACTGGAAGGACCTCGTCTGCATTCTGTTACGCTCCAGTGTAAAGCCGCATTCAGGCACATTACAAGGGGTGTTTCATGTTGTGTGGCTTCCATTGATGGCTTAAAAGCACTAAAGAAGTCGTATCATATTCAAATGTAGACGCCGCAGACGCCCAAAACCACAGCAGCAGTTGCCTCGAGGGGCGACAGTGGAAAAAACAGAATAAAATCAGAATAAACAATGTTCATAGGGACTTGGTAATGTCCCAGCGTTAGACCCTCAGTCCAAATCCGTAATGCTCCTGGGTGTAAGTCCCGGCACATGACCGTAAGAGTTAATGCCATTCCGTCCCGGCAAAACCGTAACATGTCCACGAGACGAACGGGTGAAGGACCTTTCATCTTTTCTCTTCATTTCTAAACAGACGTTGCATCTCTAATCAGTGCTGCGATCGAATTCTCGCCATTCTCGCGGCCATGTTCCGACTGCCCTCGACCGGTTCCCCTTTGACATTGAAGAACGGGTCAAATGCAGCGGACAGTCAAAGTCCGCCCTCCCCCTAATCCCCCCCGGCGTTCCATAACACACACAGCAAACCGCTCGGGGGATGAATCCGCCCAGAACGCCGCCCTCCTTTTTATTTATGCCCCACATTTACATACAACACTCTGATGGAAATGCGCGCGCCGGAGAATAGAGGTCAGAAAACCCCGCGGATAACCCTGAGATGAACCCGAGCGCTGCGCGTTCAGCCACTGCCGCGACTCCGACCGTCCGCCGCCGTGCCGAGCGCTCCCGTCAGGCGAGGGTCGCGTTATTGTCTGTTCATTTGAGAGCGGTCGAAACAGTGTGGGGAATTATCCTTTTTCCCGCCGCATTTCCATAAGGCGCAAGAACGAGTTATGATAATTCCAGCTAAAACAAGTCAAGTGCACACGCTGCTGCATTTACATACAGAAGCGTATGTTTAATGTATGCGCGGGGAGGTAGAGGTCAGGACGCAGCGGCGGAATGGGACAGATAACCTCGAAGTGAAGTTTAAAATGGAAATGCACTTCTGGGAGTTTGTCCGTGACGTAGCGACGAGCTCGTGTCCGTCGGTCGGCCTGGAAACGTAGAGACGGGAGTGAAAAGCCATTGTGCTTTTTGGTAAATGTTTGACTGAGAACCTCGGCGATACTCGTCGACGTCAGCGTTCGACAAACAACACTCGTGCGTGACCGGCTCCATGACGACAAACGTGCTGAACCGTAAAGTAAAGTTAATGTGACGTGAAGAGACATCGAACGTCACATGACTCGTGTTTTGGGGCGTCGTGGGTTCTTGACCGTTTGCTGAATGTCTCTACTCTCTCTCTCTCTCTCCCCATCTCATTCTACAATCGTCTTTTGGTTCTTCTGCCTTAAATATCTGAAGTGAGGAGCTGACGAACCTGGAACGAAACACTTCGAGTTGTTTACAATGAGGAATATCTGTTGTTATTATTGTAAACAATGAGAACGAGGGCGTGTCCGCGTAGTTTGCTCCGCCCTTTTGGCAGATATTTAAGCCAGAACCCTTCAGAACCCGGTCAGATGAACTGAAGAAGTTCCTTGGATGAGTGGCTAAAGCCTACTGTACTTAAAAACCAGTTTAGAATTAAATGTTCTTTTACGGCGTTTCTTTTGTCACTTACGGATGCATTTCTTCTCGCTTCTAGAATGATCACAATTGTTACGTATTAGTTCTTACGATTATCCCTTCAACAAAAGTCACAGGTTCTCCCACAGGTGGAGCTTTTCTATTAGCATCGCTTACTGTTGCCGTGTCCCTGTACATTTAGTTTATTAGTGATTGTGACAGGCTGTAAAAGTATTATAAAAACAGCAGAAATCGTGTCTGATTTTTGTCATTATTTTAGGGCGAAACTGAAGTAGGTTTTGTTGCTGCGGATGCTCCTCCTCCTCATTTAAATAAGTCTTCTGTATGTAAATAAGCCGCAGCGAGAGGTCGAATGGGTGCTGGAGGGGTCAGCGAAGGAGGGGGGGCGTGGCGGAGGCGTTTCCTCTCGACTCTGCGATTGGCTTAGACGTCGGCGTGTTTTGTAATCAGACGGCGCCGGGCTGATCGAAGGTGAAGAGGAAAGTCGATTGGGGCGTCCAATCGGTGGCGCCGTGTCGCGACTGACCGTCTGGACGAGAGGCGTCTTCACCCGCGACGCCGCCTCGCTCGTTTGCCCGCGTGTCCGCCTACAGGACGCAGCAGGAATGACAATGAGCCGCCGCACATGGCCACAATAAAAACAGTTACTAAAGCGCTAAAAGTGTGTCAGGGTTAGTCAGTTTGTGTCGATGTTTTCCTTTGTATTATGCCTCAATACTGGCGTTAGCGTTAGCGTTAGCATTGAGACACACGCGCACCTTTATAAACACACACAAAATGTAATCTAACAAATGTAGAGGATATTAAGTCTTTAAACTGTATTTATTTATTTTAGCGCAGCTCGTTAAAAAAACAAAAACAAGAGATGCACTTGGACAGGAAGTAGTGATGCTAACGGTTAGCATCCCTCACCTTTGTGCACAGAGCCTATCGTGAAAAAAGAATAATACATAAATAATAATAAGTATTACAATAGTACAATTATATTAAACAAAAAGGACTTAGCACCTTTTAGTTTTCAAATAATGGTTTGAATTATGTCTTTAAATTATGAATTGTATCGACATAATGAAGTTGTACAAAGAAATCTACAACTTAAATCTTCTTAATTAAATAGTGTAGAGTTTAGATTTGAAATATGATGCCGTATTATGATAAATATACTTCTTATTGTACTTTTTGAACGTGTAGAAGTAGTTGTTTCTTCGCTTATGTCCGTAGCAGTGAAGCCAGTGTGATTGTAGCGTAGCGTAGCGTGTGATTGTAGCGTAGCGCCGCTGGGCACGGCTAACGTCAGCGGTGTAGTAACGGCCCCTGTGATGTTTACTCTGGGAATCCGAGCGTTTGCTTTTTATTCTCCCTCTTGTTTGCTGCGTGGCGTCCTTTGCGATGCCGGTCCCTGAACAACAATGTCAGTGAAACATCAGAGACACTCGCCGCGCGCGCCGGGGTCACTCCGCGGCCCCCGACAATCGACCCACACCTCTGCATTTCTGCTTAGGTCAGACTCTCCCCCTCTGCTACCCATCAGCCCGGGACGTCCGATTGGCGCGCTGCGATTGGCCGCCGCTCTCCCCGGTGGGCTGCGAGAAGGCGGGGTCACACCGAGGTCGCGGGCCTTGGCTGCTCTGCCCATCTGCTCCCCGTTCCCCTTGGGGAAGTTCCAACACGGCGTCGGGGTGTTCAACAACCTTCACCTCGCGTTTGTCTGTAGCGATGCCCTCTACCTCTCTGGTTGATGTCCTCCCCCGCCTCCCACCCCTCACCCCCGCCACTCCCCCATTGTGTTTAGAACTATGCAGACGCCATGGTGCGAGACTAGTGGTACTGCATTTATTACCCGCGCGCGCCAAGGCTAACGCTCGCCAGCTTTAGCGGAGGAGAGTGTCTGTTCTGCTGCGTTCACACTTCCTGGTTTGTAGACTTGGTTTGGTCCTGTTCTTGGCCTGGTTTGGTCCCTTTCTAAGCCTGGTTTGGTCCCGTTCTTGGCCTGGTTTGGTCCCTTTCTAAGCCTGGTTTGGTCCCGTTCTTGGCCTGGTTTGGTCCTTTCTAAGCCTGGTTTGGTCGCTTCTCGGCCTGGTTTGGTCCCTTTCTAAGCCTGGTTTGGTCGCGTTTGGCCTGGTTTGGTCCCTTTCTAAGCCTGGTTGGTCCCGTTCTTGGCCTGGTTTGGTCCTTTCTAAGCCTGGTTTGGTCGGTTCTTGCCTGGTTTGGTCGGTTCTCGGCCTGGTTTGGTCCCGTTCTCGGCCTGGTTTGGTCCTTTCTAAGCTGGTTTGGTCCCGTTCTTGGCCTGGTTTGGTCCCGTTCTCGGCCTGGTTTGGTCCGTTCCTGGCCTGGTTTGGTCCGTTCTCGGCCTGGTTTGGTCCGTTCCTGGCCTGGTTTGGTCCCGTTCTCGGCCTGGTTTGGTCCCGTTCCTGGCCTGGTTTGGTCCTATTAAATTACCCAGTGCAACACATTTATGGCTCAACCCTTTTCTAAGAACCATATCATAAAGAATAATATATTAGCAGAGTAAACACACAGATGTTAATTAGAGTCGAAAACGAGTCATTGAAGCGTGACATGAAACTGTGTCATCTCCAAAACAAAGCATGTTCCTCCTCTCCTCCCTCACCCCTCCTCTCTCCCTCACCCATCTCTCCCCTCACCCTCCTCTCACCCCTCCTCTCCTCCTCACCCTCCTCTCCTCCTCACCCCTCCTCTCTCCTCCCCTACTCTCTCCCTCATCCCTCCTTCCTCCTCACCCCCTCTTCTCCTTCACCCCCTCTCTCCTCTTTCACCCCTCCTCTCCTCCCTCACCCCTCTCCCTCTCACCTCTCTCCCTTCACCCATTCTCCTCCCTCACCCTCCTCTCCTCTCCTCCTCACCCCTCCTCTCTCCCTCACCCCTCCTCTCCTCCCTCCCTCCTCCCTCTCTCTCCCTCACCCCCTCTCTCCCTCACCCTCCTCTTCCTCATCCTCTCTCCTCTCCTCCCTCTCCTCTCTCTCCCTCACCCTCCTCTCCTCCCTCACCCCTCCTCTCTCCCTCACCCTCCTCTCCTCCCCTTCCCACTCTCTCCTCCTCTGTCCCTCACCCGCTCCTCTCCTCCCTCACCCCTCTCTCCTCCCTCCCTCACCCCCTCCTCTCCTCCCTCACCCGCTCCTCTCCTCCCTCACCTCCTCCTGACACGCCCCAGGTTTAGCGGCGGGCACAGCGAGCGCGGCTCTGTGCTGAGAGCGTCATGGCGACGGCAAACGCGCTGCTGTTCGATGAGGCGCGCCGAGAAAAGATGAAATCTATTGTTTCCTTGTCTTGCCCATAATGCATTCTGTCTGTGTCTAATGTGGTTGTCACGAGGTAAGCAAAGCTCTTTGTGCTCTTCTCCTTTGCAGTGACGGGCTTCCCTTACCCAGCCACAGGGGCCACCGTCGCCTACAGAGGGGCCCATTTGAGAGGCCGGGGGCGGGCCGTGTACAACACCTTCCGCACCGCTCCGCCTCCACCGCCCATCCCGGCCTATGGAGCGTGAGTGTCCCTGCGTGTTTTTTACTGTATTTTCATTAACGTTGTAGATTCTCACCGACTCAGATCCTCCACAAAAGAGCTCTCGATCTCAGGGGGTTCTGACCCGGTTAAATAACGGGTTATAAATAAATATAAAGTATGCATACAATGTAGAAAGCAGTAAACATAAACACACTGAACGAGGAGGCGTGTCCAAACCTTTACCTGGTGTTTCACGATCGCACGAGTCCAAACCCCTGGAAAATGGCAAAAGAACCGGGCTGCGGTGGACTTCACAGGCCCAGGATCAGCCCAGGTTTAAAGTGGTACTTAGCATTCATTCTCGGCCGTTTCCTTTGAGACAGAATAAAGATTAGAAGACAATTCTGTCCTTTATCTACTTCTGCTCGAATACATCAGCACGTATTAAGTGTTTGCACAGTTCTGCTCGGCGGCACTGGAAACGCACACAATCTGCAGGAGCTGAAGGTTAGTTTGTGAGTTAGGTAGGTAGTTAGTTAGGTAAGTTATTTTTAACCACATTAGAACACATGCCATGTAAAACATGCAAGTGACATAACACTACGTTCTGAATGTGTTTAATTCTTTGGACTGTTGGTTTTTTCAGTCAGTGTTTTAGTCGGGACAAAAACAGTTCGTCAAAATGAACGTTATCGACATCTAGATCTTTGTTTCAAGTTGTGTTTGTAACACGTGGAAGAACAGTTTGAAATACCAAAATATAGACACGTAAGTAAGAAACTGCTGACGTAAAATGAGAAAAGAGATTCAAGTCATTTTAAGCCAAAAATAATCTTTGTGAGAAATACATTGAAATAAAGCAACATTTAGACCAGCTTCTGACTTCAACTAGTCCAAGTCAGATGTAAATGTGTGTCATTCTGTCCCATTTGTGTTTGCTTTGTAGACATTTGAACTTAGATCAAATATTTGAGCTAGTCAGAACCTGGAGGTCATGTGATCGCTTGTAATAACCCAAGTCTAAACTGCTCAAAAGAAAAGATCATTTCAATGTGTCCAACTCTGACGTGTGCGACGCATCAAGAGTCCGAAACCACACACGTATCTGCAGTATTTGCAGTATCTGCAGTATTGGCAGTATCTGCAGTATTTGCAGTATTGGCAGTATTTGCAGTATTTGCAGTATTGGCAGTATCTGCAGTATTTGCAGTATCTGCAGTATCTGCAGTAATGATAGTATCTGCAGTATTTGCAGTATTGGCAGTATCTGCAGTATTTGCAGTATCTGCAGTATTTGCAGTATCTGCAGTATCTGCAGTATTTGCAGTATTTGCAGTATTGGCAGTATCTGCAGTATTTGCAGTATTGTATTTGCAGTATTGGCAGTATCTGCAGTATTTGCAGTATTTGCAGTATTGGCAGTATCTGCAGTATTTGCAAGTTTGCAGTATTGCAGTATTTGCAGTATTTGCAGTATTTGCAGTATTTGCAGTATTGGCAGTATGCAGTATGCAGTATTTGCAGTATTTGCAGTATCTGCAGTATTTGCAGTATTGCAGTATCTGCAGTATTTGCAGTATTCTGCAGTATTTGCAGTATTTGGAGTATTGACAGTATTGACAGTATTGCAGTATCTGCAGTATCTGCAGTATTTGCAGTATTGCAGTATTTGCAGTATTTGCAGTATTTATTTGACAGTATTGCAGTATTGCAGTATTTGACAGTATTGACAGTATTTGCAGTATGGCAGTATTTGCAGTATCATTTGCAGTATTTGCAGTATCTGCAGTATTTGCAGTATATTGACAGTATTTGCAGTATTTGCAGTATCTGCAGTATTTGCAGTATTTGGAGTATTGACAGTATTTAAAGTATTTGCAGTATCTGCAGTATCTGCAGTATCTGCAGTATCTGCAGTATTTGCAGTATTTGCAGTATTTGCACTATTTGCACTATTTGCAGTATTCTGCAGTATTCTGCAGTATTTGGAGTATTGACAGTATTTGCAGTATTTGCAGTATTTGCAGTATCTGCAGTATCTGCAGTATCTGCAGTATTGACAGTATTTGCAGTATTTGCAGTATTTGCAGTATTTGCAGTATCGGCAGTATCGGCAGTATCTGCAGTATTGACAGTATTTGCAGTATCTGCAGTATTTGCAGTATTTGGAGTATTGACAGTATTGACAGTATTTGCAGTATCTGCAGTATTTGCAGTATTTGCAGTATTGACAGTATTTGCAGTATTTGCAGTATCTGCAGTATTTGCAGTATTTGGAGTATTGACAGTATTTGCAGTATTTGCAGTATTTGCAGTATTGACAGTATTTGCAGTATTTGCAGTATTGGCAGGATTAGCAGTATTTGGAGTATTGACAGTATTTGCAGTATTTGCAGTATTTGCAGTATTTGCACTATTTGCAGTATCTGCAGTATCTGCAGTATTTGGAGTATTGACAGTATTTGCAGTATTTGCAGTATTTGCAGTATCTGCAGTATCTGCAGTATTTGGAGTATTGACAGTATTTGCAGTATTTGCAGTATCTGCAGTATCTGCAGTATTTGCAGTATTTGCAGTATTGACAGTATTTGCAGTATTTGCAGTATTTGCAGTATTGACAGTATTTGCAGTATTTGGAGTATTGACAGTATTTGCAGTATTTGCAGTATCTGCAGTATCTGCAGTATCAGTATTGCAGTATTTGCAGTATTTGCAGTATTTGCAGTATCAGTATTTGCAGTATCTGCAGTATCTGCAGTATTTGCAGTATTGACAGTATTTGCAGTATTTGCAGGATTAGCAGTATTTGGAGTATTGATTTGCAGTATTTGCAGTATTTGCAGTATTTGCAGTATTTGGAGTATTGACAGTATTTGCAGTATTTGCAGTATTTGCAGTAACTGCAGTATTTGCAGTATTTGCAGTATCTGCAGTATCAGTATTTGCAGTATTTGCAGTATTTGCATCTGCAGTATCTGCAGTATTTGCAGTATTTGCAGTATTTGCAGTATCTGCAGTATTTGCAGTATTTGCAGTATCTGCAGTATTTGCAGTATTTGCAGTATCTGCAGTATTTGCAGTATCTGCAGTATCTGCAGTATTTGCAGTATTTGCAGTATCTGCAGTATCTGCAGTATTTGCAGTATCTGCAGTATCTGCAGTATTTGCAGTATTTGCAGTATTTGCAGTATTTGCAGTATTTGCAGTAATTGCAGTATTTGCAGTAATTGCAGTATCTGCAGTATTTGCAGTATTGCTTGTATTTGCAGTATTTGCAGTATCTCTGCAGTATCTGCAGTATTTTGCAGTAGTTGCAGTATTTGGCAGTATTTGCAGTATTTGCAGTAATTTTGCAGTATTTGCAGTATCTCAGTATTTTGCAGTATTTGCAGTATTTGATATTTGGCAGTATTTGAGTCTGGGCCTTGCGTTCTCAGCTTGCAGTTAAAGTCCCTGGGCAGTCGTAGTAATGGCGCGTGTGTTTTACGACCTGGAAAAACCCGTTAGCGCGCGACTCTGAGTCTCAGGTCTAAACCAGGTCTAAACCAGGTCTAAGCCAGGACTAAAACCAGGGCTAAACAGAGCCGGACATAAACCAGTCTAAGCAGGTCTAAAGCAGGTCTAAACCAGGACTGAAGGAGGTCTAACCAGGTCCAACCAGGACTAAAGGCAGGGTCTAAACCAGGACTAAGCCGGTCTAAGCAGGTCTAAAAGCAGGTCTAAACCAGGTCTAAAAGGTCTAAACCAGGACTAACCAGGTCTAAGAGGTTAAAGCAGGTCTAAAGCAGGTCTAAACAGGTCTAAATCAGGTCTAACCAGGTAAAGAGTTAACGAGGACTAAAGAGTTCTAAACCAGGACTAAGCCGGTTAAACCAGTCTAAAGCGTCTAAAGGCTGGTCTAAACCAGGTTAAAAGGATCTAAACGCAGGTCTAAACAGGTCTAAACCAGGTGCTAAACCAGGTCTAAAGAGGTCTACAGGACTAAAGCAGGTCTAAAGCAGGTCTAAACAGGACTAAAGCAGGTCTAAGTCTAAAAGCAGGTCTAAAGCAGGTCTAAAGCAGGTCTAAAGCAGGTTAAACCAGGACTAAAGCAGGTATATAACAGGACTAAAGCAGGTCTAAACCAGGGTAAAGCAGGACTAAAGCAGGTCTAACAGGTTAAACACAGGACTAAAGCGGTCTAAACAGGTCTAAACCAGGATAAAGCAGGACTAAAGCAGGTCCCAACAGACGAAAAGCAGGTCTAAACCAGGTCTAAACAGGACTAAAGCAGGTGTCTAAACCAGGACTAAAGCAGGTCTAAACCAGGACTAAAGCGGTCTAAAGAGGCAGGTTAAAAGCGGTCTAACCAGGTCTAAAACCAGGTCTAAACCAGGTCTAAACAGACTAAAGAGGTCTAAACCAGGACTAAAGCAGGGAACTAAACGCAGGACTGTAAGGCAGGACTAAAGCAGGTCTAAAAGCAGGTCCAAACCAGAACTAAAGCAGGTCTAAACCAGGTCTAAACCAGGTCTAAACCAGGTCTGAACAGGACTAACACAGGATAAAGCAGGTCTAAACCAGTCTAACCGTCTAAAGCAGGTCTAAACAAGGACTAAAGCACGGTTAGAACGGCAGGGCTTAAGCAGGTCTAAGCAGGTCAAGCAGGTCAAACCAGGGACTAAGCAGGTCTAAAGCAGGTCCAAACCAGGACTAAAAGCAGGTCTAAACTCAGGACCTAAACCAAACTAAAGAAGGGTCAAACCAGGTCAACAGGATAAAGAGGTCTAAACCAGGTCCAAAAGGAAAAGCAGGTCTACACCAGGTCAAACCAGGTAAAGCAGGTCTAAAACCAGGTCTAACAGGACTAAAGCAGGTCTTAACCAGGGCTAAAGCAGGTCTAAACCAGCGACTAAAGCAGGTCTAAAGCAGGTCCAAACCAGGACTAAAGCAGGTCTAAAGCAGGTAAACCAAACAGACTAAACCAGGACTGATAAAGCAGGACTAAAGCAGGACTAAAGCAGGTCTAAACCAGGATAAACTCAGGACTAAAGCAGGACTAAAGCAGGACTAAAGCAGGTCTAAAGCAGGACTAAAGCAGGACTAAAGCAGGACTAAACCAGGACTAAAGCAGGTCTAAAGCAGGACTAAACCAGGACTAAAGCAGGACTAAAGCAGGTCTAAAGCAGGACCACTCTGGCGGTCTTCTCCCCCCTCACCTTCCCCCTGAGACCCCCTCTTCATCGGGTGGTCGTGGGAGAGGCCAGTCGCTCCGTCCTGGATTAGCTCGAGATTACGGCGCTGCTCCACAAACTCACACGAAAGCATAAAACGACATTAAAAGTATTTACCAAAGACGATATCTTCGTCAGCGTGTTCAGCGAGCACAAAGACCCTCGTCCATGAGTCGCGGTTCTTTGTGTTTCTCCCACTGAAGGAGCTCGGCCGTGACCCTCCGGACCCTCCGCAAAGGGGGGGGACGTACAGAGTGTTTCAAACTGCAGCAGCTGAACGTACTTTAGACCCCCGACGGACGGATGCCTTTCGGATTCATGTCGGGCCAATGTTCCGCGCTGAATTATTCAAAATTCACAAATCGTGTTTCAACGTCTTTTCATTTCATCTGTAAAAAAGACCGATTAAAAAAAGACCTGATGAACAACAGAAGTGTTTCATTCTGATGGATTTGGATTTCGAGAACGCTCCGGTTTCAAAGGCCACGACACAAACTCTGATCGGAGTTTTCCCTCTGGTTTTTTCACACATATTTGACCAATAATGCCCTAAAGAAAGCCCCCAAATGCCCCCCAAATGCCCCCCAAATGCACACAAGGAACACAAAGACAGTCATGATCTTTATTGACATGTTTTTTCCCTCTTTTTGAAGCGTATAAATGACTTCTGGACCGCTCCACGACTCGTAAATGAATACTTGTGCCAATAAGAAGTGTCGTTTGTCGTTGGTTTGCGCTCGTCTGGCCGAGCGTGCCGAGCGTGCTGTGTTTGGGGTCATTCTGGGACCCCCTTCAGCTCCTGGTCTAACCCTGCTCCTCTTCTTTGGTTTCACAGCGTTGTCTACCAGGACGGCTTCTATGGCGCAGAGATCTATGTAAGTACCTCCTCTCCTCCTCCTCCTCTTCTCCTCTTCTCCTCTTCTTCTCGTCTAAGATGTAACACGAGTCGCGGAATATCTGATCGAAAGCGCAGCCCCCGAGGCGAGAACGTGATCCGCTCCGTCCGGGCCCCAAACCGTGTCCATTAGCCCCGCGTCTGCAGCAGGAGAACCCCAAACCCCCTCGGTGCCGTGGCAGCGTGCACCGCGGGGGTCTAATGTGACTGAACCAGGACTGGACCAGGATTAGTTCAACACGGCTTGATGTAGACCAGAATTTAACCAAGCCTGAAGTTAAAATGCTGTGAATCGAACCCAAGACCACCAGCAGCAGCAGGAGACCACTTTCCCACAGTGCTGACCAGCTGCGTTTGGGGGCTGCTTCTGGAGGATGTCTGGGGTGTCCCCGGGGGCCCTCGGGGGAGTTGGGGAGATAAGAGTGGCTCCTGCTGATGATGAAACGGAATATCGGTCCCACAGGAGCGGCCCTGTACAGAGGGGTCACGAGGGGGAGGGGGCTTGTCTCTGGTCTCCTCACAAACCAGAGCTGTGGAGGGGAAGTTTGTGCGGCGTGTGACACGTCCCTGTGAGGCTCCTGTACGCCGGGGTCAATACTGGACCTGATCTCCGTCTGCGCCCCCTCTGTCTGCTCTACCTCCGTCTGCTCTACCTCCGTCTGCTCTACCTCCGTCCGTCTGCTCTCTCTCCGTCTGCTACCCCTCCGTCTGCTCTTCCTCTGTCTGCTCTACCTCCGTCCGTCTGCTCTCTCTCCGTCTGCTCTTCCTCTGTCTGCGCCCCCTTCGTCTGCGCTCCCTCCGTCTGTGCTCCCACCGTCTGCGCTCCCACCGTCTGCGCCCCCTCCGTCTGCTCTCTCCCTCCGTCTGCCCTCTCTCCGTCTGCGCTCTCTCCGTCTGTGCTCCCTCCGTCTGCGCTCTCTCCGTCTGCGCTCCCTCCGTCTGCCCTCCCTCCGTCTGCGCTCCCTCCGTCTGCATCGAGCCAAACTCAGACAGAGGCGTGCAATCAGATTCGTTTATCTGAGTGACGCATGTGAATTGAAGGAGCTCGTTGGTCATCTAACTTCTAGTTAGATTGGTGGCGCTGGTCCGATGGTGAAGGCCGTCCCCCCTCTGTGTGTGACTCTGAGGCTGGAGGAGGAGCCAGGGCTGATCTACGATTTACAGCCACGCCCTGATAGCACCACATTTTATTGTGGCGACACACACACTTCCTCCAGCCTCACCTGACCTCCACCTCCGCCCTCTCTCTCCATCCACAGCTCTGAGCGCCAGCGAGAAAGTGCTTGACCATGAACTGGAGGCTCGCCAGTTTGAATTGTTATTATCATTAAAGTAGAAGCAGCAGGTTTTTATTTATTTTATTTATTTTATTTTATTTATTTTATTTATTTTATTTATTTTATTTATTTTATTTATTTTATTTATTTTATTTATTTTATTTATTTTATTTATTTTATTTATTTTATTTACAAAGATATACTCAACATATTATTAAACTTGCATTTCACAGCAGTAGTCGTAGTAGTAGTAGTAGTAGTAGTAGTAGTAGTAGTAGTAGTAGTAGTAGAACGTAGTGCCCGCCCCTGAACATAAACCACACCAATAAAATGTAGGTGTAAAAGTTTTCATTGCAAAAGTCCTGTAAAACAATACTTGAGTAAAAAAAAAGTTTCCTCTTCTCCTCTTCTTCTCCTCCTCTCTCTCTTTCTCCCGTCCTGTTACAAGGTCTGCAGTGGCCCCCCATCACTCAGCGTCGAGCCGGGCCCCAGCGCTTTCGGACCATTAGTGGTGTGGGCAGTGCTGTGCCGCGGCCCGGTTCGGTGCGCGTAAAGGTCTCTCGTGTTCCTCTTCTCTCTTGCTCTCTCTCTCGCTCTCTTTCTCTCGCTCTTCTTTGGTTCTCAGTCAGTGAGAGAGAGAGAGAGAGAGATGGGATGGGCGGGTGGGCAGGGGGGACGGACTCTTAGATTAAATATGGCGCCATGTGTCATATATTTACAGAACAGGCGTGTGCGTGATCCGTCATGTCGGTGGGACAGTGTAGTTACAGAGGGAGAGAGAGGGATGTCAGGAGGGAGGGGAGAGAGGGGAGAGAGAGAGGGGGAGGGGAGGGGGAGAGAGAGGGGGGGAGAGGGGAGAGAGGGAGGGAGAGAGAGGAGGAGAGGGAGGAGGAGAGAGAGGGATGTCCAGGAGGGAGGAGAGAGAGGGGGAGAGGAGAGGGGAGAGAGAGGAGGAGAGAGAAGGAGGAGGAGAGAGAGGGATGTCCAGGAGGGAGGAGAGAGAGGGGGAGAGAGAGGGGAGGAGAGAGGAGGAGAGAAGAGGAGAGGAGGAGGAGGGATGTCAGGAGGGAGGAGAGAGAGGGGGAGAGAGGAGGGGGAGGGAGAGGGGGAGAGAGGAAGAGAGAGAGGAGAGAGAGGAGGAGAGAGGAGAGGAGAGAGAGGGATGTCAGAGGGAGGAAGAGAGAGGGGGAGAGAGAGGGAGGAGAGAAGAGGAGGAGAGAGAGGAGGAGGAAGAGAGGGGGAGAGGAGAGGGGAGAGAGAGGGGAGAGAGAGAGGAGGAGGAGAGAGAGGGAAGAGGGAGAGCAGAGGGAGAGGAGAGGGAGGAGAGGAGGGGGAGAGAGAGGGGGGAGGGAGGGGGAGAGGAGAGGAGAGAGAGAGGATGAGAGGAAGAAGGTGGAAGAGAGGGGAGGAGAGAGGGGAGGATGAGGAGAGGAGAGAGGAGAGAGAGGAGGAGAAGAGGGAGGAGGAGGAGGGGGAGAGAGAAGGAGGAGAGAGAGGAGAGAGAGATGTCCAGGAGGAGGGAGAGAGAGGGGGAGAGAGAGGGGGAGGAGAGGGGAGAGAGAGGAGGAGAGAGAGGAGGAGAAGAGAGGGGAGAGAGGAGGAGAGAGGGATGTCGGAGGAGGAGGAGGAAGAGAGAGAGGAGAGAGAGAGAGGAGAAGGGAGAGAGAGGGGGAGGGAGAGAGAGAGAGGAGAGAAGGAGGAGGGATGTCAGTGAGGAGGAGAGAGAGGAGGAGAGAGAGGGAGGAGGAGAGAGGGGAGAGAGAGAGAGAGAGAGGAGGAGAGAGGGGGGAGAGGGGATGTCCAGAGAGGGAGGGTTAGGGTCAGCGTTATGGTCAGGGTTAAAGGTCACATACTCCGCATTATTTGTGTTTGTTTTGACCTTTGAACTTGCTTTTGAGCCAGCTCACGTTTTAGAACCTAAAACAATGAAAAACAGAGTCCGGCGTTCCCATCACCGACTTCAATGTTAGCGCTCCATCTAGTGGCAACAAGGGAAAATCACCACTGGGGAAATATACAAAGCTAGCTTGCCATTGACATGCTAACGTTAGCACACGCAGCTGTAGTTGAACGTGACTCCGGCCGAAGGTTTATGGAGTAAAAAAAAACGACAATTGGGATTTCTACCTTCGTTGGCAAATGTGGGAAATGTGAAATGGAGTGTTTTTGTGAGGCTCAGAGACCTCGCACAAACAGGACCAGTGAAACAAGTGAAATGAAATGTTTGGATGACAAAAAGCTCAACTGTGTACGACCCCATGTGACCAGAGCACTGGACTCTGACCCGCCCTTTAACTGAGTCGATAATTAAGAAAACAAAACACCAAATTAAAATATAACAACGTGGACGAGGATTATTAAGCCTCAGTCGATTAATGAGGCAGTAAAAACAGGAAAGCCACGTTCGTATTTAACACGGATCAAGTCCTGACATTCGCCTCCTTTAAAACAGATTCTAAACAATAGCCACTAAATAATAATATAATGATAATAATAATATAATAATAGATGATAATAATAATAAATAATGATAATGATAATAATGATAATATGATATATAATTATAATGATAATATATTAATATAATATAAATATAATATAATAATAATAATAATAATAATAACATAATAATATAAATAATAATGATAATAATAATATACTTTATGGAACGTCGACACAAACAAGATTCTCTCGTGTCGTGAAATCGGGTCTAGGAGGCCAACAGCTCGGTCCCGCCACTTGTGGGCCTGTTCGGTGGGGGGAGGGGAGGGAGGCAGGGAGGCACGTGGCACCCGGGGGCGCTCCTGACTTCCTGCGGGACGCGCCTGCCCTTCGGGGGACCGGGCTGATTACGGGCGATGCGCTCCTCACAACACGGGGCCATAATCAGGAGCGTTCTCTCTTCTGTCAGTGCGTGCGGCGCGGGACATTTGGTTATGGTGTCGAGGAGGAACGCTCTTCTTACCTCTGACCCTCCCCCTCTCTCTCCCTCAATACTCCCCACCTCTCTCTTCCTCCTTCCCTCCCTGCCCCTCGTCTCTCTCCTGCCTCCTTTCTTCCTCTAGGCCGTCCCCCTATTTCTTCCTCGCTCTCATGCGTTCATCCCTCTCTCTTCTTCCCTCGCTTCGCTTCGCGTCCCAATATTCTTTTATAGACCATCCCTCACGTTCTCGTCTTCCGATCTTCGCTCCTTTGCTTCGCCTTCCTCCCTCTCTCATCTTCTCGGCTGACAGCACTCCATTCGCTCTTTCTGGTCATGAGATCTCTTTCTGGGTTTTCTTTCCCTTTCGCCTCAATTTTCACTCTCTCTCCCTTTTCTTTTTGTCTCTTTCCCAGTCCAGACCCCCTCTCTCTCTCCTCCTCTCTCTCGTCTCATCCCTCTCTGTCTCTCTCTCTCTCTCTCTCTCATTTTCGCCCTGTCGTCCTCCTCCTTCTCTCGTTGCCTCTCTCTCATCTCTCCTCTCGGCTCTCTCCTCTCTCGTCGTCTCTCCCTCTCCTTCTCTCTCGTCTCTCTCTCTTCTCTCGCTCCCTCTCTCCTCTTCCTCTCTCTGCTCTCCCTCTATCTCTCTCTCTCTCATCAAGCCGGCCTCCTCTCATCTCTCTCTCGTCCTCTGCTCGCCTCTCTCTCCTCGTCTTCTCTTCTCTCTCTCTCATTCTCTCTCTATTCCCTCTCATCCTCTCCTCTCTTCGTCTCCATCTACTCTCTCCCTCTCATCTCCCTCTCGATCCGCCTCTCTCTCTCTTCTCTCCTCGTCTTCCTCTTCTTTCCTCCTCTCCTCTCTCACTTCTCTCCTCTCCTCTCTCTCCCTCGTCATTCTTCTCTCTCTCCTCCCTCGTCTCTCTCTTCTCTCTTCTCTCAGTCTCCTCTCTCTTTCTCTCATCCCTCTCTCTCTCTCTCTCCTCTCTCTTCTCTCATCTCGTCTCCTTTCGTCTTCTTCTCTCTCTCTTCCTCCTCTCCTCTCCCTCTCCCGTCTCTTCTCTCCCTCTCTCTCTCTCTCTCTCTCTCACCCACCCTCCTCTCCTCCCTCTCTCCTCCCTCTCTCTTCTCCTCTTCTCTCCCTTCTTCTTCCCTCTCTCTCTCTCTCTCGTCTCCTCCCCTCTCGTCCCCTCTCTCATCTCTCTCCCTCTCTCTCTCTTTCCCTCCTCGTCCTCTCTCTCCCCTCTCTCCCCACTCTCTTCCTGCTCTTCCCTCTCTCCTCCTTTCCCTCTCTTCTCTCCTCTTCTCTCTCTTCTATCTTTCCCTCTCTTCCCCTCTCTCTCTTCTCTCTCTCTTCTCTCTCTCTCCCTCTCATCTCCCTCTCTCCTCTTCTCTCTCTCTCTCTCCGTGCTTGTTAGACCTCTCTCTCTCTCTCTCTCTCTCCTTCTCCCATCCTTCTCTCTCATCTCTCTTCTCTCTTCCTCCCTCTCGTCCTCTCTCTCTCTTCTGCCTCTCTCTCTCTCGTCTCTCTCCCCTCTCTCTCCTCTCTCTCCCTCATCTACTCTCCCTCTCTCCTCTCTCTCTCCTCTCTTCCCTCTCTCTCCTCCTCTCTTCCCTCTCTCCTTCTCTCTCCCTCTCTCTCTCTCTCTCTCCTCTCTCCCTCTCTCTCCCTTCGTTCTCCTCTCTCCCTCTCTCTCGCTCTTCTCTCGCCTCTCTCTTCCTCTTCTCTCTCTCTCCTCTCTCTCCCTCTCTCTGTCCGCTCTCACTTTCTCCTTCTTAATCTCTCTCTTTCATTTCCACCTATCCTTACTGCTCTCTCTGTTTTCTCTTCTTTCCCTCTCCACTCTCCCCGCTCGCTCTCCTCCCTCTCTCCGTCCTCCCTCCTCTCCTCCTCTTCCTCCTCTCCTCTCTCTCCCTCCTCGTCCTCACCTCCTCTCTCTCTCCCTTCTTCGCCCTTCTTCCCCTCTCCTCTCTCCCCTCCACTTCCTCTCCTCTCCTCCCCTCTTCCTTCCTCTACTCCTCTCCTCCTCTCCCCCCTCTCCCCTCTTCCTCTCTACCTCTTCCTCTCCCCGCTCTTCCTTTCTCCCCCCTCTCCTCCTCTCCCGTGCCTCTCAACCTCTCTCTCCTCCTTTTCTCCTTCCCTCCTCTTTTCGCTCCTCTTCCTCCTCTCCCCCTCTCCCTCCTCCTCCCTCCCTCACCTCCCTCCTCTCCCCCCTTCGTTCCTCCTCTCTCCTCCTCTCTCCCTCCTCTCCTCCCTCCTCTCCTCCTCTCCTCTCTCCCCCTCTTCCCCCTCTCCCCCCTCCTCTCTTCCTCCCTCCTCTCCCTGCATCTCCACTCTTCACTCCCCCTCTTCTCCTCTAACTCCTCTCCACCCTCTCCCTCTCTCCCTCTCTCCCTCTCCTCTCGCCCTCCTCCCCTCTCTCTCCTCCTCCTCCTCTCCCTCCTCTCCCCCCTCTCCTTCCTTCTCCCGCTCTCCATTCCCTCTCTCTCCTCCTGCCCTCCCTCTCCTCCCTCTCCTGCCTCTCCTCCCTTCCTCTCCCTCCTCTCCCTCCTCTCCCCCTCTCCCCTCTCCTCCCTCCTTCTCGCTCCTGTGTATAATTCTTAAAAATGATGAAAGCATGCAATTTATTGAGTGGCACCTCTCCTCGGCTGGCACGTCTTCGGGCACGAGACAGCCGCTCGCGACTGGCACTAATAGAAAAAACAGTGGGGGAACCGCCTCATTCTTCACGCAGACGAATCGCACGTCTTAACGCCGTTCTCCGGCGAAAAGCTCACACCGCGCCGGTCGGCAGGCGCTGCTCGGCCTGTCTGGAGCCGGGGGGGCCGTGAGGGGGTGGGGCCGGGTGGCGGGGGGGCCGGGTGCAGATCTACCTTTTCAATAATGTATCGGAGCCTGGGAAAGCACTGGAGAAGCCCCGAGTCGAGAGATGGACTGATGTTTTTGCGGGAGGAGGAAGAGAAAGAGCGAGGTTCGTTTCAATGGATCAGAGCGCATCATTCACAGGACGCCAGCAGAGGCGCCGGGCCCATTCATAATGTATCACAGCTCCACCTGGTGTCCCGGAAGGGGGCTGCGCTTTCAGGAGATGCGGTGGGCGACGAGGCAATGGTTTCTGCTTCGCTCAGCGCCTCTTCACACCGCACAAACCATGATGAGAACACACTTGAGTTCAGAGCTTTTTTTCAGTCTTTTTTTCAAATGGTTTAAATAAAAAAGGGGGGGAAAAGTTCAGTTCAGTTTTGATAAGTTATGTTCATTTAGCGCTGCTTTAGACTGCACACAAGTTGAGAAAACACTTGCAATCAGACCTTTATTTCCTGTTTTGTTGTTTTTTTTCAAATGGTTTGGATATAAAAAAAAAACTGAAGTTCAGTTCAATTTGTATAAGTTAAGTTCATTTAGCTTCTTTACACTGCAAAAATTATGAGAAAACACTTGAGTTTAAACCTTTTTATTTCAGTTTTTCAAATGCTTTAGACGTAGAAGATAGATCTTGCTACATTATTATTATGATTATTATGATGTAATTTTCCCCCAGTTTGTGATCAGTTTGTGATCAGAACCACATGAACGTTCTTGATGAAGTTCAGTTTAAGGAAAGCGACTTCATCCTGAGTTCTGTGGTTTTTGTCGGTTAAATTGCGGTTTCACGCGAACAGGAAACGCTTTTAATCATGATCGCTTCTGTGGTTGTTCCAGGGAGGCTACGCGGCGTACAGATTTGCCCAGCCCACCACCACCGCCGCCTACAGTGACAGGTAAGACCACCACACCCAGCCGACGCCACCGATCCCGCCGCGGGTCCCGGTGACGTTTGTTTTGATCGGAAGAAAGCGCAAAACGAAAGGGGCGGAGCAGCCAAAACATTACAAAGTCTCATCCTTCTCTCCCCCCTCTCTCCCCCTCTGTACCCCTCTTGTCTGTCGGGGGGGGAGGGGGGGGGGGGG
>BJKM01000567.1:115000-154245 GCA_015082035.1 Chaenogobius annularis | reverse complement strand
AGTAGCAGCAGCAGCAGCAGTAGCAGCAGCAGCAGCAGTAGTAGTAGTAGTAGTAGTAGTAGTAGTAGTGGTAGTAGTAGTAGCAGTAGTAGTAGTAGTAGTAGTAGTAGCAGTAGTAGTAGTAGTAGTAGTAGTAGAAGCAGCAGTAGCAGCAGCAGCAGCAGTAGTAGTAGTAGTAGTAGTGGTAGTAGTAGTAGTAGAAGCAGTAGCAGTAGTAGTAGTAGTAGTAGTAGTAGTATAGTTGCACACACAGCCTGATACTGATGTAAATATTCGATCCCATTTATTTTAATAAAGCAACAAAATAAAACCATGAATCTTGTCGTTCGGAGGCAGCGCAGACAAACGGTTTATATATTTGTAACATTTCTCAACGAGCTTCAAGAGTCTTATCTTATTTCTAAATTCCAGCTCTAGTTTCTGAAGTTTAGAAGTAGAATCTGTGGCGTTGATTGTCCAGCACAACGTTCGATTTAAGAAGTGCCTTAAATGAGGTTGTTAGCATATATGCTAATCATTTCAGCGCTGATTGCGTCGTCACAAACATGTTTTTATGTTTTGCATCGAGGCCTCACAGTTTGAGTTTGTCTGGAGGCTAACGCTAACCCACATTTTCTGTCATTTGAGTCTTTTCCACATTCTTTTTTCCCGTAGTTTTCCATGTCAAAAGTTGCCCGTGTGAACAATCAGAAGGAAATCAAACCTCTCACATCAGATGGAACTGTACAATAAACTCAGATCGTTGGTGTGCATGTGAAACCTGCCACTTGTGAGAATGCTAAAGCTAAACTTAGCTTGCATCTTTTCAGAAAGTGTTGGTATTGGTTCAATGCAAAAGCAGAAATTAGCTTCCCAAAGCTAACCCAATATTTACAGTACTTGTATATATTGCTTATAGAGTCATAACTTCCAAAGATGTACTGCAGATTGCATAAATTCTACCATAAGCCAGCAGGAAAGAGGAGCTCGATTAGCTTTAATGTTAGCACCAATTTACACACTTAATAAAAACTTAGTTCCTCTTAGTTACTTTCTAAAATTTGAAATTAATGCCGGAGTCATAAAACATTAGAGCTTAGCACACGGGTCTGTGGGGAGAAGATAAGGCCTCCGCTGACTGAGAGAGCACCAACTCAAGCAGCAACAGAAAACTACGGCAAGAGGAAGACGGATACGGCAAGACATATGGCGGCCATGTTTTTCGGATGAGCGGCGCTGAGTTATGTAAGGTCTTAATGCGGCTCGGACCATTAGAGTCCGGCGGCGCCCAAGGTCAGCGTGGGAGAGGGGGACTTAGAGCGGCGGTGGAGGGGCCCGCAGGGAGAGGTTTGGAGCGGCGAGATGGTCAAGGGTGGGACCCGGAGGTGCTGTTGTCCGACACCCACGGGCCGCCCAAGGATAAGGGATCGAGAGCGAGGGGACATGTCAAGAATCCACGGGCAATGTCACGAGGAAGGGAGCGGCTGAGTGGACGCTTATGGGGAGGGTTAAACATGTGACTTCAGACCCGGAAATGAGGTCAAATGCAGTGTGGGGAGAATTGTACGCTGAACTGTTGTATATAAATGAGATAAAAACTGTTCACGTTTTGACACATCAAAATGAGGACGAAACTGGGACTAAACCCAGAAACCCAGTGGTGGAAGAGGTATTAGTTTTGTTAAGTAAAAGTACAAATACAGGAGCAAAAGATAAGTGATAGTAAAAGTACCATTGCAGTACGTGTTTAAAAGCAAAAGTTCTCCTGTGTTTCACCCGACTCATTCAGATTATTTCAAATTTCCCGAGAACTAAAACTAGCAACACAGCCTTTTCAATAACCAGTTCAACACAAGGAGCTATTGTTTTTAGCCTGATTGCAACCTCTTCTCCCAGCGTTGTAGCCAGCAGAGGGCCCACACACCCATGACTGACTTCAACTTTGACCAAATCACGTCTAGAACACAATCTGGACTTTTCTCTTCCAGTCTTTCTTTCTTTACCCTTCAGCATTTTTACACAACTTTGAATTCTCCCACAAACTTCCGCCAAATAATGAGCCATAATGTAATCACGAAATGAGACTTGTTTTACATAAAATCAATTAGGGATGATAACACTGATGATTATTTAATCTAGAGTTAATGACCTCATTTCCAAAAATAATGACTTCTTCTTTTTTCTGCGAAGTTTTGAATGTTTGTTTACTGCCGCAGATTAAGAGAAGAGTTACTACTTATTACATTCTGTTTAGTCATTTTTTTCTACTAATACTGTAACTACTACTACAACCACTGCAGCTACTTTCTACTGCTATTACGACTACTACTACTATTACTATCAACCGCTACCACTGCTACTTTACTACTTCTTCTATTACTATCGAGCTTTCCAGTGTTAGCTCTAATGCTAATTCCTGACATCTTAACACATTGGTCACTATGTACTTTATGTATGTATGTAATCTAAGGATGTGGCAAGGTTTGGGTGATGATGGAAGCTGGACTTTTGTCCCTGTATTTGACTTCCATTGATGCGTTGATGTCAGAACTATCTGTAATTCAGCTCTTGAAACGCCAACAACAACCTGGATGCCGAGGGAAGGCCTTGAGGAGCGGTCCACACTCTGTCTGAGAGAGCTGGACCTGAAGTGGTCACATTACGTCCGCGTTAGCGCCGTGTCCGCTGTGCATCTCCAGGGAGAACTGTCTCTTCCCTTGCTTCCTTTCTCTATTTTTTTTGGTTCTTTTTTTATTCCTGGTTGAACTAACTGGACGCCGAGGGACACCCTTTTGGAGCGGTCCACACTCTGTCTGAGAAAGCTGGACCTGAAGTGGTCACATTACGTCCGCGTTAGCGTCGTGTCCGCTGTGCATCTCCAGGGAGAACTGCCTCTTCCCTCGCTTCCTCCCTCTAGTTTTTTTTTTCTTTTTTTATTCCTGGTTGATTTGGTGCCCTCAGTCCTTGGCCGGGTGCGCCTTATCTCCCCCGCGCAGACCCTCATTTGCAAGCGAGCGTCGGAGAGCGAAAAAACAGAAAGTAAATAGACGAATATGTGAAGTCGGATAAATAAATAAATAAAAGGCGCCACATCTTGTCCTGTCTAAGAAGGAAATTGGAAGGATTAGTTCCAAACCAGCAACAATGAAAAGGCAGGGGGCGTGGGGCCAGTGTTGCATCGTGGGTAAACAAAGCGGAGAGGGAGAGGGACGACGGCTGCTGCTGCTGCTCCTCTGCGGATTCCCCCCAGCTTTGGTTCGCTCATTAGCCATTCCCTTCACCTAATCAAGACGACAAAGGAACACAGGGATAATTTAGCCACCTTTGAACCAGGCCCTTTGAAGCCCCTCGTACGACGTGAGCGGGCCCCAGAGGCAGCACACACGCAGGGAAACAATGTGACGGTGTTTTACGCTTCATTCATGGAACGCACGGAAATTACAGCCCAAAATATGCCCCGTTTACGTTCAATGATCTGCTCTTTTCTTGGAGTTTGACCTAGTTCCTTTAAGAACTGTAAATAATGTCTCACTTTAGTCTAAAGTGAACAAATTCATGTTATCTTCATTCACTTGTACGTACTTTATGTATAGTTATTGTTCACGGCATCACAATTAAATGTATGAATACATTTGGTGTATAATGTATCGTGGGTCCTTGGGTCTTTGGAATGTTTTACGATGTCAAAGAACAGCTTTTGTACTCGTTCATGATCAAGAAGTCAAATCTGATTACGTGTTCAATCCAAGAAGCAGCGAGAGGCACATAGTCAAGGCAAAGATGTGTTTTAAAAGGTCCAAACTGCTGTAGATGAGAGGCTAAAGAGCTGCTTAAAAGATTCAGTCATGAACGGCGACTTATACTATATGACTTTTGTGGGCAAGTCAAACTAGTCCGTTTTGTAGTGATGGATTGGCTCCCAGAAGAAAAAAAAAGAATCATACGGCTTTCAAAATGCTGCTCTATTTAACATTCTGAGCATTTGAGTCACAAAATTCAACAACGTTAGATCCAGATCTGAGACAAATCCCTACAAATGTGTCTTTTTCCTCCTTTGGATTTTCTGATGAACTATAATTTGCCATTGTCACGATAACTCTGTACATAATGAGCAAATCTTGGTTGGTAGTTTCGATCCCTGTTCCCACTTATATTGTTATGTCCATGGGCAAGACACTTAACTTTTATTTGTTAATGTTAATCGATGCAGATGTGAGTCAGAACAGATGATTTCTCTGTAATTAGCAGCCTCAGCATCACCGTACAAGACTTTAATATCATTTAAACTTCATATACAATTAACACGGCGGCGAACACCTCCACCTCCCCCCGTCTCGCTGCACTGCAAACATTACACCTTTAATTTGGGAGATCTTTCGGCAGCGGCCCCTAAGCTCCCCGCGTGCGCTCATTACACATTCCGCCGCCTAATCAAGATGACAACGAAAAGACGAGTACAATTCATCCACCTTTGAACCGGGCTTTTTGAAGAACCTTGTATAGAGCCGAAAAACCCTGGAGGCCGCGCGGGGAAATAATTGATTGTGTTCGAGACTTGAAAGAGTTGACTTGGGGGCCCGCGCATGAGACGAGCATAAATGTTCTACTGTGCTTGTCAATGATGGATCAATCGCTCGATCGCTCACGCTTCCTCCCCCTCTCTCCCCCTTCGCTCTTGCAGTTATGGACGAGTCTATGCAACAGCGGACCCCTACCACCACACGATTGGGCCGGCCGCCACATACAGTGTGGGGACTATGGTAAGTCAATCATACAAACGAATTCCGAACGTCGACATGTTCAGGTGAAGTTCAGGTGAGGAACATCTGAGTCTGAGGTCACGACACACGTTTTTGCAGTGAAGAAAGGGACACGGTTTTGCAGTTTTGTTCACGTTTTGACCAATTGAATGGATTTCATTTGCTAACATGCTATCAGTGCCCAAAGCAGCTCAAACTATTGCATTGTCCCTGTCAAAGAAATAAAGAAATAAAATAAACCATGGTAATGATAATAAAAAATATAGATGAATTGTGAGTGAACACGTTTCGTCACTCATCCAAATCGCTTCTTCAGCTCTGACGCAGCTTTGGTATAAGTCAGTGCCTTAAATATCTGTCTGAAGAAGAGCGCCAACGACACTGGGACTAGTCGTAGTTTACGATGATTCAAACCTTATTCCAAACCACTGGGGTGCGCTAGTGTCAGTGTCGTTAGCTCGTCCAGAGTCAGAGGAGCTGAAGAAGAAAAACAAGTGTCCAGTTCACACCATTCAAATGTATTTTGCTTTGATAATTACACGGTCAAATTAGTCAATAAGAAAAAAAAAATAGTTTTCTCAGTTAAAAGTCATTTCAAAATGCGAGTCCTGTATTTTTGTCAAGAATGATTTAAACTTTTTACCAATTCCGTTACAAGTACAAAAGGAAGAAGATAATATTTTTGTTCAATAAGTGAATTACGCTCAAATACGCACGGTGAGGAAAAACAGGATTGAACGGGATTAACTCGAACGCCACATCGAGACGACTAATGATGGTTTTAGTCGCTGACAATTTGCATTTCTTTCACCAAAATTACCTTCCCAAAAATAATATAAAACATAATATACCTCATGAAGTGCTGCCTCTAGATTTGGAATTCTTTTTAACACGGCCAATAAAGAGCTCTTGAGTCCTTTCATGACTTTCTAATCCTAAATTAAGCGCCGACTTCAAAGCGGCGGTTCATCTTTAATGCACGGCTCGCTCTTGTTAGTGTTTTTGGGTCAGTGTGTCGAGATATGGAAACCTGCTCTTAAACCAACCCAAACCCGAACTCGTCTCTCGAACTCCGCTTCAAACCAGCTTTACTTTTCAGAACAGCCAACCAGATCTATATTTTAGACCGCGCCATCATTATTTGAACAATCGGCATTATTTCTTCAACGTGAGCTTTTATTTGCACTTTTTCTCCTTCAAATGTCAGTTTATTTTGCTCTTTGATACAATCGAAATATTCATAATGTCATGATTCCTATGAAATCATTGACGCTCCGTTGGTTTATTTTGACCAATTTTAGTCCATTTTTCAAAGAATAATACAAAAATAGCCCTTTCTATCAATTATTATTATATGAATTATAAAATCTGAAATTAACCAAGATGTAGAAGGATTTACTTTATTTTGGATTTTATGTATAAATGTATAAAAAAAACAAACTACAGGATTATTTGTATTTAAACATTTTTCCTTCCTTATTTAATGTAAAATAGTGGCATCTCGAACCGCTTTAGCAGTGAGCTGACATCGTGAAAAAATGCATGGCTGCTTAAAGTTTGTTTGCAAATGAAAAACATGTTTGGAAAAAGCATCCAGACTTTCCTACGTCTGGTGTTCTGAAGAGAAGCACCGCAAACACGTGAAAAAAGACAAATGACTGAATTTGAATGGTTTCTTTTGGCGTTTGAACATTTGCATTTGATCAAAGACGAGTGAAGAATACTGGATCCACGACACGAATGGTCAAATAGGATTCAACGAGTTTTAGTTTTAAGGTTGAGATTTAAGAACTATGGTTGACCTGTCGTAGATAGTTAGTAGCCTGGCGAGCACAAACTGAACCAGTCAGAGAATCCTCGGCTGTGATGAATGCAGCGTCACCTTCGCCACTAAAACACAGAGACCTTTAAAGACCAGGGGTTTGTCGATGTGCCCCCCCCCAAACCTGGAAGTACGGCAAAAACAGTTCATGTCCTGGTTTGGGTTCCAGTTTGAGTCCTCTGGTTTGGTCCTGGCGCTTTAGTCCTGGTTTAGTCCCAGTTTATGCAGTGATTGAGTCCGACCGCGCCCTAGATTTAGTCAAGTGCAAAGGAGCCCCCATCCAGGGTCCGTCCCGAGCCTCAGCAGATGCACCGATGAACCCGTTTGCTCCCTGTTAGTGAAGCTCCCCCTGGTGTTGGTTCACGTCATGACATTTGAAGCCGCTCAGTCGGTTTAATGAATAATACGAACAAATCTATCAAATGAAGGTTCCGTGTTGGGGCCGTTGCCTTGTTGTGTGTCCACTATTCTTCCACTGTCGAACATCTGAAGCTCACATCAGAGTTGTGTTGGTCCCACATAACGTCAGTCACATCTTTTATTTTGATGGTTCCAGACAAAAAAAAGCAACAAATACTTTCAAAGGGATGGAGTTGAATTGTTAATGTTTGTTTTTAGCTAGCTTTTGCAGCATCAAAGATGAAAACCCAAGATAAAATAATACAAAACAAGGGGTATTATATATTTAAAGACATGTGCAGAATTTGTGTTTGGTTTTGTTTGAAGAAGGCGCCAGGCCAAAAGCTGGAGATCAAGGGCGCATGCAGCAGTGTGCCGCGGGACAGAGAGAGGGCGCTGTAGTCCGCCTCTCTCACATTTACCATTCCGGCATGCATGCGGTTTTACACACAGTTCCCCGGTGCAGCTGCTAGCTAAAAGCTTTCATTAATTAAGACATTTGTTTTTCCTCCTCATTTACCTAACTCAAAATGTGCTTGAATGTTTGTTTGTTTTTTCTTTTTTTTTTCCTCCAAATTTCCTTCCACTTTCTCTGACACGGTGAAAATATTGTGTTCTCGTTCAAATGCTGGTGTGTGTTTGAGCTGTGGAGCTAACGGCGGCTTAAAGAAGCTAACGGCGGCTAAAGAAGCGGCGCCGCGTCTCTTTGAGCCACGGGAGACGCGGCGCCGTTGGAGCAAATCAAAGATCGTGACTGAAACGAAAGCACAAATCTCGGTTCTCTCTGAATTCCTGTGACGAATGTCGAGGTTTAATTGTTGGACGTGAGTTTAGATTTGACATTCGCGAACTCTCTATTCTTTCTTCTTTTCCTTCCCTCGTTGTAGAAAAGGTTCACGTCGTTCAGTTGAGTCCAACTTTCTGTGCGCAGACAAAAAGAACTACACTTTATTAATAATGAACAAACGGTTTGTTAAGAATGAATCATGAATCAAGCGTTTATCACTTGGTTATTCAAACAGTTTAATAAGCGGCTTATTACTGCTCCGACACGTGTGTTTGTTCATCTTCTAATGGTAATAAATGCTTCATAGGCACATGAACAAACAAATCCTGAGAACGAACGTGATTATTACAGTTTATGAGGAGACTCTTCTCATCCCTCTCCTCCCTCTCTTCTCATCCCTCTCTTCTCATCCCTCTCTTCTCATCCCTCTCTTCTCATCCCTCTCTTCTCATCCCTCTCCTCCCCTCCCTCCCCTCCCTCTCTCCCCTCCCTCTCTTCTCATCTCCTCTCCTCCCTCCTCTCTTTCTCATCCTCTCCTCTCCCTCCCTCTCTTCTCCATCCCTCTCCTCCCCTCCCCTCTCTCTCCTCCCTCCTCTTCTCATCCCTCTCCTCCCTCTCTCCTCCCTCCCTCCTCTCTCTCATCCCTCTCCTCCCCTCCCTCTCCTCCCTCCCTCTCTTCTCATCCCTCTCCCTCCCTCTCCTCCCTCCCTCTCTCTCATCCCTCTCCTCCCTTCCTCTCTCTCTCATCCCTTCTTCTCATCCCTCTCTTCTCATCCTCTCTCTCTCCTCCCTCTCTTCTCATTCCTCTCCTCCCCTCCCTCTCCTCCCCTCCCTCTCTTCTCATCCCTCTCTCTCATCCCTCTCCTCCCTCCCTCTCCCTCCCCTCTCTCATCCCTCTCCTCCCCTCCCTCTCTCCTCCCTCTCTTCTCATCCCTCTCTCTCATCCCTCTCCTCCCTCTCCTCTCTCCCCTCCTCTTCTTCTCATCCTTCTCTTCTCTCCCTCCCCTCCCCTCCCTCTCCTCCCTCTCTTCTCATCCCTCTCCTCCCCTCCCTCTCTTCTCATCCTCTCCTCCCCTCCCTCTCTTCTATCCCTCTCTTCTCCTCCCTCTCTCTCCATCCTCTCTTTCTCATCTCTCTCCTCCCCTCCCTCTTCTCTCATCCCTCTCTTCTCATCCCTCTCTCTCCTCCCTCTCCCCCCTCCCTCGCTCTCCTCCCTCTCTTCTCATCCTTCCTCCCCTCCCTCCCTCCCCTCCCTCTCTTCTCCTCCCTCCTCTCCTCCCTCTCTTCTCATCCCTCTCTCTCATCCTCT
Source organism: Chaenogobius annularis (assembly GCA_015082035.1). Classification (NCBI taxonomy): domain Eukaryota; kingdom Metazoa; phylum Chordata; class Actinopteri; order Gobiiformes; family Gobiidae; genus Chaenogobius; species Chaenogobius annularis. The sequence goes on along the minus strand of BJKM01000567.1, from coordinate 145,189 downwards.
CTTCTCATCCCTCTCTTCTCATCCCTCCTCTTCTCATCCCTCTCCCTCCCTCCCTCTCTCTCCTCTCTCTTCTCATCCTCTCTTCTCATCCCTCTCCTCCCCTCCTCTCTCCCTCCTCTCTCTCCTCCCTCTCTTCTCATCCCTCTCTTCTCCTCCCTCTCCTTCTCCCTCTCCCTCCCTCCTCTCTTCTCATCCCCTCTCCTCCCTCCCTCCCTCCCTCCCTCCCTCCTCCCTCTCTTCTCATCCTCTCTTCTCATCCTCTCCCCCCTCCCTCTCTCCCCTCCTCTCTTCTCATCCCTCTCCTCCCCTCCCTCTCTCCCCTCCCTCTCCTTCCTCCTCCTCTCTCTCCCTCCCTCTCTTCTCATCCCTCTCCTCCCTCCCTCCCCTCCCTCTCTCCCTCCCTCTTTCTCCTCCCCTCTCCTCCCTCCCTCTTCTTCTCCCTCCTTCCTCCCCTCCCTCTCTCTCTCCCTCTCCTCTCTTCTCATCCCTCTCTTCTCCTCCCTCTCCTTCCCTCCCTCTCTCTATCCCTCCTCCCCTCCCTCCTCCCCTCCCTCTCTTCTCATCCTCTCTTCTCATCTCTCCTCCCTCCCTCTCTCCCTCCCTCTCTTCTCATCCCTCTCTCCCTCCCCTCCCTCTCTCCCTCCCTCCCTTCTCATCCCTCTCTCCCTCCTCTCCTCCCCTCCCTCTCTTCTCATGTCTTTAAATCCTTTCTTCTCTCTCTCCGTCCTTCTCTTCGTCTAATATATTCCCTTTACAGTCCTCGCTGTGATACCGATCCCAGCTCGAGAAAGCCAGTGCATGTCAAACAAATGCCTGGGCCCCTGGGAGCCCCCCCCCCAATCTCCCCCCCACATCTCGCCTTTAATTCTTTAATCATATTTGATGAATAGTCCTCCTGCAGCGAGACCGGTCACTTTTTACATTTAAAAGCTATAGAATAATTAGTTCCTCTGAGCTCGAGGAGGGAAGTTCTCGCTCGCTCCTTCTGCTCGCGCACAGATGAGAAGTTTGGCCGGGGCCCGCTCCCTGAAATGAGGCGAGATTAGCCTTTGAAGACTTTGGCGGGGCCGAGAGTGGCTCCTGACTGTGCATGTGCAGGTGTGCATGCTTAGGCCAGTCGCATGCTTTCATATCCGTTTCTATATTTATCTCTCTGTGTGTGACTGCCCCAGATATCTGAGCATGGCACTGGAACTGCCCTGGTTTGGCCTCTTCGGTAAAAGACGGCGCGCTTGAAAAGGAGCTGTGATTGAACCTGGCCCGGGTCCGGCTCGGCGTCGGGTCCGGCTCGGCGTCGGGTCCGGCTCGGCGTCGGGTCCGGCTCGGCGTCGGGTCTGGCTCGGCGTCGGGTCCGGATCGGCGTCGGGTCCGGATCGGCGTCGGGTCGTTGTTACGCAGAGGAAGAGCCGAGTGCGAGACAGGGACCAAACTCACAGCTTTGCGTGTGGAGCGACAAGAGTGACATAAACACACCTCTAACACATATTTACACACAATATGAATATAATATAAGTATAATATACGTACGATGCAGTAGAACGTACGCTGACAGAAGAACGTGTCATAAAAAGGCACATTCCCAGGTACATGTATGTATTGTATGTATTTATGGTTTATTTGATTGATTGCTTCCTGATCAATCATCTAATTCATAAGATTTGATTGAATGTGTTCAGCTCAAGACACGTTCTTCTGAATGTTTATCACAAATATGAATGCAGTACGAAGCAAATACCTCAAAACAATCCAAAGACTTAACAATCAATTCTTTTTGGCTAATGGATCATTATTTGTCGCAGAACAAATGAGAATGTGTAAAAATCTACTTTTATTACAACGTGGCGGGATGTTCTGAAATTGGTAGAAGTAATGGCTTTCGACAAATATATTGAATGAATATTTAGCACTTTTGCTTTGAATAATTAGCATTTTCAAAATCGGAAAGGTTTTATTGCCATTAGTGGAGAGAAATGCACAAACTTCAGTGAATAATCCGAGTCAAATATAAACTGTGACCAAAAAGCCCTAAAACGAGGAGTTAATAGATAGATAATTAGAGTGAAATGCTAAATTTTCCATTCGAATTACAAACCGTTGTTTGACTTCACAAATATTCGCCGCCTGCTCTGACAAATGTTCGTTTGTTTTAGCTTTATATTTTATATCACTTTTGAGCTCCACACTTTAGAGGAAACAGAAGCGCTTTAACTCGACGACCCAAACACACACGCTCTAATCTAAGTCTGACCTGGTTAACGGGGGGAGGGGAGCCCCCTCACAAAGCCGAAAGAGGAAGGAAATTTGGGGAGAGGCAGTGCACTCTTAAGCTGAATACTGATTGGTACTTTTTCATCTTTGATGTTGCAGGCTAGCCTTTACAGAGGAGGGTACAGTCGCTTCACTCCCTACTAAAAGAACCGCAAACAAAAACACAGAGACTCATCCCAAACTAAAATGACACAAAAGTCCGCCTTCACCACGCGTATTCTTCCAGTGTTTTGGTGGAGAGCTAAACTTAACTAAAGCTTCCTGGAGCTCCGGCCGTGTGATGTCTTCGTGGTCTGCTCTTTGTTTTGTTTCATTCTGTGCTTTTCTTTGGGAACTCTAATTATGCACACGAGCATTTCTGATCGCAACCCAGTCTCACCGTGTTTCTGTAACTGTGTGGAGCGGGATACATGGACGAGGGGCCCCGCCCAAAAGGACATGTGATTAAGTAAAGGTTAAGGCGGGACACTGCAGGGGAAGCACATCCAGACGTACTCATTTAGAGCTCGTTCTATGAAAGTTAGAATAAAATGTCATTTGAATAGTTTCATGTAAAAACAAGGTCAAAATGGCCCATATTTCACCATTGTAATTTAAAGTACTCGGCTGGGAGCCCTTACTGCAGAATGACGTGAAAATATGTTTTCCCCGTTAAAACTTTAATAAATCAGGCTCAGAATTAGACCTCCTCAAATCCTTGTGTACGACCCATCAACATCAAGTCCAAGATGGTAAAGTTTAGTGTTTAGGTCTTTAAGGGGGACGTGTCGGTGGGACGGAAATGCATTTTGACCTTTTTAAAATGACAATGTCCCAAATAAATCTATGGATTAAATCAAATGATAAGATATCTTTAGCTGCAGATTGGACAGTGTTGTTTACAGGGGAAAGCTCAGATGTTGAGAAACATGTAAAAAACAGTGTCTCCTGCAGTGTCTGGCCTTAATAAGATTTGATGAGGAATTTCAACTGATTCACTCGTGGTTAACGGGGAATTCCTGACGCCAATGCAAAGTTTAAACCCAACCAATCGAATCCACACGTGTAAAACTAAAACCAGTCCAAAATAGACCAAGCGGGTTCAAACAGTCTGCTCTGGAGCGGTCGCACGGGGGTCCGTTGGGTCCATGTATCTCTGCCTGAGCTTCCTGAGACTGGCTTGCCGTTGACTGACTGCTGTATTCGGTGCTGTGCCACCAAAACACCAATGTGATCCTCCTGCAGCATGATGCACGTACGAGGCGAGAGCAGCGCCCCCGTCTGGCCAGAACACACTGAGGCGGCCCGCTTTCGCAAAGACCCCGAAACCCCGAAACCTGAAAGAAGAACCCTTCAGCTGTTCTGGGGGACGCGGCGCTGCTCCGCTTGCCTCTTGTTTCTCTGATTTGTTTGCGTTGTCCTGATGGTGGCGCTGCAGTGACACCCGCGGTTGAACGCTGTGGTTTTTTGGACGCATGCACGGGTCAGACCGAGGACAGCCTCCGCTTCAGTCGCGGCCTCGTCTTCTGCACATCGCACACCGTTAACTTTGGCATTTACTGTCGTGTTCAGAGACGTGAAATATCATCGTTACCGAACACGTTACCGCTGACGACCGCGACTGTGACGTGTAGCTTTAATTTGTTTGTCCCCCCTCTTTCTTTTTGGTCTTAGGAAAACCCCAAAAATCCATCCTCAAATTCATAAAACAAACCATAAACGGTATGTACATGTGCAGTATTAAATGATGATTCTTTTTTCTAATTCCGACTGCACAAAAGGTTTTCATTAGCGTTACATTAGCGTTACATTACATTACTTTCCAATTAATACGACAACTTCGCAAAACTACTATTTTAACCAGCTTCTGCGCAAAAACAATATAAAAACAGTGTCATTTTGACACAAACCCAAAGCCTTAACGTTCTCGTGTTACACCACCTTTGCTTTGACGTCTGATGTTTTGGAACATGAAATAACTGCACATTGCTTTCTACCCGTCTGGCGTTCCCTCGTGCCATCTACTGGACACAGAGGGAATTACCATTGGAGAATAAACAAACGCTAGCTTGCCCCCGACATGCTAATACAAGCGCGCAGTTGCAACGAGCGTGATTTGAGTTAGAAAACGCTCAGAACTGAGTCTGATGAGGATTTAGGGACCCCGCAATTCCGGGACATTTGAAGCCAAGTGATTGTTGTGGAGAGAAGAGCCCCTCGTAAACAGGGTTAATGACACGAGCGTGGATGAAGCAAAAGACGACTCTGTGTTGTTTAACAGTTAAAGCTCAAAGAGTGTGTGTCCTTCACCCAAAATACACGTTCCTAAACCAAATCCTGACTGTAAATGTGAAATACATGAGCATTAAAACAATATTTCAGTCTTATTTTTATGTTAGGAATAAATATAGGTCATAATAAAGCCATTTGAGGTTTGATTCTTTTAGGGTTTGGTGCAACTAAAAGGCGTCTGACGTAAATCACCGTTCGAATGGGTTGTAGTGGTCATAAACAAAGCTCTATTATATATATATTTTTTTTTAAAGTCATGTTTACATTGCTGGACATATTTGTGTCTGTTTCTTTTCTACACAGACAGAACATGCAAAGTGGCAGGGTTTTTTTTTTTTTACGCGAATGTGCAGAAGACGCGGGCAGACCAAGAGTAACGCTCACACACAGGGATCGGCCCAAACGCAGACAGGGACCGGCCCGGACGCAGACAGGGGCCGGCCCAAACCCAGACAGGGACCGGCCCGGACGCAGACAGGGGCCGGCCCACACACTCACGCCTCCATCGCACAAATGTTTTACCTCAGGACGAGAAACGCGAACAAACTCAAACACACAACCAGCTTTCTGACCTTTTTAAGTTCAAACCGACTGGACTCGACCCAAAGCGTCCGACTGAACCGCTGTACCATAGATATACACGTGAACATGCTATATTTACACGTAGATTATGACATAGATTATGATAGCGACGCACTGCAGCATTCAACTCTGTGCAAAAGCCGAGGTAAAAGTGACGTGTAGCCAAACGTTAGCTGTCTATATCCGCGCGCAGCTATTTCACTTTTCATTTGTTCGTACTAGTGTCGAGTGTTTGTGGACGATTTAAAAGAGAAAAAAACAAGTTTGTGCACTTTATTTTCAAGTTATTACTTTTGATTTCCTTTTGCTAACTTTCTGAGATGTAACATATTTATAAGAGTATCATATACCGCCAGTAACATTTAATTGAGATGTTGAAGAAAATGTAGATTAATGTTGTAAAAAAAAAAAAGAAAAAAAAAAGTCGTGATTTTTATGCAACGTGGAAATCCAACCGCTGAGAAGACAAAAGACACGGCAGAAAAGTGTCACTCCTGATGATCAACCTAAACAAAAACATCGGTTCTGTCCGAAAAAAAGAAACCGCTAAGCCTAAACATGTACGTACGAACTATGGCTTCTTAGTTGTAATTATCGTATTAAAACACCCTTTTAACATGACTCACGATAAAGAAATAAACCTTCAGGAATAGATTGAAAACCAAACAGGAGTTGAACTGTTGCTCTTTGGTCCTTTGCACTTTCACAATTAGATTTTTATGTTGTAACTTAAACATTGTTCTTCCTTTTGTATGCTAGCGACATATGCACCATTAGGGGTTTTCTAGACTGACCAAATTAAGGCGTTTACAAGCGACGCGCGGTGGCGGCGCTAGGTCCGAGAATGAAGTAGAGGTTTGTTTTGAATTTGTGCGCGCCGCCGCGCACTGAATATCACTCTTATATATGCATTTGAATGTGAGTTTAACGTGTGCGAGGGAACGGAACGACCACCGTGAATGCAGTTAGCGCTACTGTACGAAGCTACCGTACGAAGCTAATGTACGAAGCTAACGTATGAAGCTAACGTACGCGCGACTTTAGCCCGGTCCTGGTAACAACAACAACAGCTTCAGGTGTTAGCTTCTGCGTGACGGCACACAAAACGAGGGCTAGCTTGAGTTTTCGACCTGTGCTATGCTAGGCTAAGCACTAAAAACGCAATATTAGCATTGAGTAGCTAAATACTCTAATTTAGTGAGGTTTCAAAGGGATTTCGAATAACAAAACTGATAATTAAGTAGGCCAGATAATAGCCTGCAAAATGACTTTACTTTAACTTTAAGATACTGTATGTTTAAAGAAAAGAACTGATTTGTAGTTTATTCTCTTTTTTTACCCCAAAAGCATCCAACGCAATGCGAGTAGCTCTACGCGGAGCAGGTGCCGCGGCGGTTCCGGATTGTTTACGTTGGAGTCCGCAGCCCCTTTTTTTCTGTCAAAATGGTACAGTTATAGTTACGGCACATGAGCACGTGGTCATGTGAACGCTGTGACCACATGAGCACAGCGGATTATACAGATGACCTCTTAACAGCGCAAGGAGCTCGCAACGCCGCCACTCATTTTAATTTAGGTCATTTAGACAGACATAATATATAAGGACGTAATGAAGTAAATTGTACATGACGGGTACAACAACTACATTGTTACAGTTATGTGATCTGCAGGATTACTCTAGTTTCACTACAAATACTTGTTACTGTAAATCAATCAATTACGCTTTATTTGTACACGACCATTCATACGGAACGCAACCCAGAGCGCGTCACAACCACAAAAACGAACCAAAAACCAAAGTACAAAAATACGTCACAATATTAAGTATTTTGAAAAACAGAAATAGTCCTACTTTTTACCATGATCTACATGAAGTACAGGAGTAAAAGTAATGACATCTTACAGTATTATGGGTCTTTCCAAATACGACATAAACAAATACACAAATACAAGTTACACGGTGGCAGAGTTAAGTGTTTTGCGTGGTGTTTTTACCAGGACCAGAGGGGGCAGTGTCGCGCCCGTTTGCACGGGTTTTGTCAACAGTTTACAGTTTAAAAAACACGCGGGGTTTGGCGTCCGGTCGACCACTTATCAGGGCTTAACCTTGTAAATACTTCAGTGTGGTGCTTCGTATGTAGTGATTTCTAGTGTGAATTTAGATTAGGGGGAAAAAAAAACAACAAAACTTTTCAGATATCTATTATAATTCTCCTTTTCGTTGGCTTTTTGTCTATAACCAGCTTAAACGATATGCAACTAGACCTCAGACGACTCGTATTGACGCGTGACATTGTCGCTGAGCCCTGATAAGTGAGCGCCGGCGGAACGCACCCGCAAAAAGAAAAGAAAAAAAAGATTTGTACAAAAGAAAACCGAGCAAAAAAAACTGTACATACATGATACGTGTACATACTCAACCACATGATATCGCTGAGTAACTGTTTTATATGTATTCCTATATGAAGTGGGGTTATCTGTGCATTTTCAATTCTTTATGTCATTTCTAAAATGTTGAAAATATATTGTCTTCTGGGCTAAATCATAGGTAAAAAGTATAACGAATATGTTTTTTTTTTGTTTTTTTTCTTCATGGGTTTTTTTCTTGTCAAAACTGTGACATATATAAGTAAATGCTTTTTGAGTGTCAGAATAAAGTTATATGAACACACGGTTTGGAATTGGGTTGCTGTGTTGTGCTCTGATCTGCTCCGAGAGATCGCGCCGCGTTTGAAGTCTGCTCCTCTGAAGCGCGCGCTCGCCCGCGCGGTTTCTGGACTTTTCCGACGCTGACGAGAGCGCGAGAAACAAAAAAACAAAAAATCTGAAACTTTATTTGTTTGATTTTTGTGGGAAAGGAGAGGAGAGGACAGCGGGAGCTCAAAAACGCCCCGACATGAAGCAGACACGAAACAGACACGAAACAGACACGAAACAGACATGAAGCAGACACGAAACAGACACGAAACAGACATGAAGCAGACACGAAAACAGACAAAAACAGACACGAAACAGACACGAAGCAACACGAAGCAGACACGAAGCAGACAAGAGAGAACACGAAGCAGACACGAAGCAGACAAGAAACTGACACGAAACTGACACGAAGCAGACATGAAGCAGACAAGAAACAGACACGAAGCAGACACGAAGCAGACAAGAAGCAGACACGAACAGACACGAAGCAGACACGAAACAGACAACGAAGCAGACACGAAGCAGACACGAAGCAGACAAGAAGCAGACACGAAGCAGACACGAAGCAGACAAGAAACTGACACGAAACTGACACGAAGCAGACATGAAGCAGACAAGAAACAGACACGAAGCAGACACAAGCAGAACAAGAAGCAAGGACACGAAAACAGACACGAAGCAGACACGAAACAGACACGAAGCAGACACGAAAGCAAGACACGAAAGCAGACACGGAAAACCAGACACAAGCAGACACGAAGCAGACAAGAAACTGACACGAAACTGACACGAAGCAGACACTGAAGCAGACAAGAAACAGACATGAAGCAGACACGAAGCAGATCAAGCAGACACGAAACAGACACGAAGCAGACACGAAACAGACACGAAGCAGACACGAAACAGACACGAAGCAGACACGGAGAGAAGCCGGGAGAATGGCGTGTTTGTGGTTTGGAAACAGGATTTTGTTTCTTGGAAACAAAAACAATTGTCAAATCTTGAAAAGTCCTTCAAATAATGTGAAACCATGAATAGAGTAAATAATGAAGTACAAATACTGCCTTCTGCCCCAATCTGACAGACGGACGTGTAAAATCAAACGAAATAGCCTAAAGCAGTTTTTTTTTTAAACTAAAAGTTGATGTTTTTGCAGAACATTTCAAAATTTGAAGCATTAAAACAAATGTTTGAACAAAACTGCATTTTGAAATGCTCGTTCTCCACTCCTTGTACTGCTAATCCCACATACGTTTGTGGTTTTAGACAAATCTTACTGGAACTTTCTTGGTGAAATAAAGGCGTGAAAACCACCGCGGCGTCCTGAGCGAACCATTCCATAAAATGGTGCGTGCAAATGTTCCATGTGCGCGCAACCATTTTGGAAAAGGAATGTCTCCAGGCCGCGCTCCGAGAACCTCTGGAGAGACGGCGCTGGTTCACAGAAGCGCATGTGTCCGCGGAAGCATCCGGCGCCTCACCTTTATATTCCATACGTCTGCGCCGCGGTGCATTGTGTGGGCCCCTCGCTGAGCGCCTCAACGCAGCGCGCCCGGGATATTTCTGCTCGGCGCGTCCCCCGTGAAATCTGAGCTATGATACCGAGGCGCGGGAGATGGATAGACTCGGCAACGGATAAATATACGGAGGAGGTGGAGAAGGAGGCTGAGGCTGCGGCAGAACCAAACAGAGAGGGCCCACTGCCACTGCGGGAGACGAGAGGGGCTTGTGGAGCGTACGCATGAAGAACAAGGTGGGACGGGTGGGACGGGAGTGGTGCTGTGAGCGCGCCAGGAGGACACAAGCATCAGAATAATGTGGATTTCTCACTCTGATCAGTGGTTTAAGTGCACATTAGACTTCATTGGCCTGTAAACATCATTCTGGCTCGTCACCGTGGCTTAGGGTTTGGCAATTAATCAAAAATGTAAAATTTAATTGAGATAGGGCCGTCTAATTGTCAACGATCAGCGGTAAATCCTGTGGTTTGGAGCAGAATCCAGACTTGGGGGGAAGAAATTCGAGTATTTTTGTGTTCAAACGCAATGCTTAAAAGTGTATATTGTTTGTGTTGATGAAGTTCATCTTGAAATCCATTTGTGTTTGTCGTTAATAAGATAAAAGAAAAATAAATAATCGTAAATAAAGTTTGAGATATGAGGAAGAAAACCTGCCATCTCGACTGCGGCATTTTAGCTTTATGTTTTAGAACTTCAACCGACGCCCATATTTGGTTCCAACGGGCAAAAGCGCTGGGGCTCATTTAGCAACAAGGTTCGTTTTGATCATAAATCCAAAACGCTCGCAAGCTCCAGGGTGTTTTTGATGAGGATTACATCATTCTGACGTGGTTAAAGGACGATCCAGCCGTTCAAGCCCCGCCCCTCGCTGCAGGACACGCCCCGCCGCGGACTCGCCCCGTTCCCGTCTCTCGAGCGACTCTCGGGTCTCGTCTTTCGGCGTTCCGTTAATTTTTCCTGTCGGATGTGGCTCCGAGGCGCGCGGGCGGGATCAGTCCGGATTAGGCAGCATCTGTCGTGACGAGGGTCCCGGGACGTCGGCGCTGACACCCGCGCACCTCCCTCTTCCTCCTCCTTCACCTCTCTCGTGTCTGCGTTCGCACCACCAAAAAGTACTCGCTCCCAAACTGTCAGATTGAGGACACTTTCAAAGACGGTTTTCCTCTTTCTGATCTCACTTTTCGGATGGAGCCTGAACGCACGCCGTGACAGAAAAAAGACGGAAAACCACCACAAAACACGGTGTCAACGTCGGTTAAAGTATTTTGTTCCTTTTCGCGTCAAAAGTAAATACTTAGATTAGATTTAGACCCAATTCTTCCCAAAAAACACTCAATAAGAGGCTCGACATTTGTGGATTTCTCTTTCAAAAAAGAATCTTTAAATCCGATCGAATTGCACTGAAGTCTCTGGAGGATTTGACGTTTTATCGTGCTTTTTCCTGTGCATTTTCCACACTAAAATGAAAGGGGCGAGTACAAGTACAAGTACAAGTATCTGTTATTGTCCATTACTGTACGTGGAACATGTGACGGAGGAAGAGGATTGTCATTGGATGAAGTTTCCACGACCAGAAGAAGAAGATGAACAAAGTGGAACGAGAATCGACTGATCTCAGTTCTACAGATCATTGTGTTTTACTCATGTTTCTGTTTTGAGACGTAAAGTAAAATAGCCACTAGAGGGCGCTCTGTTCTGGTGGAGGTCCTCCTCCTGCTGGTCTCCGTGTCTTTAGGTGTTTGTGAGCAATAAAACACATGTGATTGAGTCAATGCAATAAACAAGTTTAATGCCATAATGTGGAGCATTAGAAGCAAAGCACTAATATCCCCATGAGACCAGCAGGTGGCAGAACCTCCACCAGAAAGGTTACGTAGTGCACCTTTAATATAAGAGAACATCCATTTCTGCTTGTGAACCTTAGTTTCTTCTCGTTTGTTGTGTGGTTTTGTCAGAAGATCACAGTGAGCATGTGGTTGGATGTTGTAGGTGTTTTACCGTTGCCATGGCTGCGTAGTAACTCTTCGTCTCTCTCTCCCTGTTGCAGTAAATAAAGGAGGAGCTGTACTCAGTATTGATGGACATCACAGATGAAACCGGCGAAGGCGAGAGGAGAACTAGCTTTAGGAAAATATCACAGAAGACTCCCTCTACTGAGGCTGGACGAGGGAAAGCGAGGCGGACATTCGGGCGCCACCGCGCGGTCAAACCAGCCACAAAACTTACCCACTGGAGTGAGCCAGTTTCCACCTGGGACCACCTTCTGAGTAGAAAAAGAACAGAGAGAGAAAGTGTCGCGTTATTATAAAACATTTTATTTTTCTATACTTTTGTGATTTACATGGTAAAAAAGTGTGTATAAAGCAGTATATATGTACAAATCTGTTTTTATGTTTTTTGGTAAGGGAGATGAACAGTTGGCCCTTCTGATGCTGATCTAAAGAACCTGGGAAGGACGAGGAGGGCACGCTCTCCCCTGGCCGCTTTTCTCAAAGGCACATTCAAAAAAGAATAAAACACAAAGGAAAGGTGGCAGGGAGGGGCTGATCCAGGCTCTTCTGCTGTACTTCCTCCTCCTCGCTTCCCTTCTCGCTTCCTTCCTCGCTTCCTTCCTCACTTCCTTCCTTCCTGGTGGCCGCTGGCGTCGCTTCGTCCTTCTTCTTCCATGTTAGCGCGAGGTCAGCGGCCGCAGCAGAATACTGTTAGCAGCGTCCCCTGTGGATACTGTCGTGATGTCACTTCCTCCTCGCTGGCAGCACCACTGGGCTCCGCCCCTTCCCAGTCTCTATGGGCCTGTCGGTCCGGTTTACAGCGTTGGGGAGTGGGGGGTGACTCGCGGCGGCAGCTCTCCTCGCTCTGCCCCTCTCCAAGCCCCAGCAGAGCTCACTGACTGAGGACTAGTTAAGAAAATGGCGTCTAAAACATGAAAAATAGACTCAAAAGACGTCGCCGGTTTTACTCACCTGCCAACTCCAGAGCCCAAGCCTTTGTGTCACTGTGTGCCGCTAGAAAAAGACCTACCTGAAGCGGCGCTATGCACGAGAATAACTCCTCATCGACCATGTAACAAATTGAATTATACTCCAGTAATCCCATCGTACTACATCGCAGGTGCATAACCAAAACACAAGCCTGAGGCAAACAGACTATCTCTAGAGAAAACATTTTAGAAAACGGTAGTGCCCATCCAGCAGTAACAAAGAACGAGGGCTGAAAATGTCGATTTATTTGTCAATGTATTCTGAGAATATGTACCATTTCTGTGTGTTTTGTTGTGTGCGGCACTGAGGAGTTTTTAAGATTTTGGTGGAAGCAAAACCTTAATTCTTTTTTATCAGGAGAGTCACTGTAATGTGTTTTAAACAAGAATGTTGGTTCAGTTCTTTGAATGTATTTAATGTCTAGGGTGTCCAATATGTATTCATTTTCTGTATATAAATATATATACATATCTATTCTATGGGCTGTGGTGATGTCAGGGAGTAGAGGGGGAGGGCAGACCCTCTCCGAGTATGTCCCTGAACTGTACTGTAACATGTGATCATGTGTTTATGATGAACGTGTCATGGTTTTGTGTGAACTGCTTCCCCTCCCTCGGGACCCACCCTCTGTGCAAACAAACCCAAGCAGATCCATAACTTTGCCCCCGCCGACATCGAGACTTCAGGAAGACTTTGGCCTCCTCACCCGCAGCCGCTGAGAAGGACTTGCTAATTAGCGAAGCGTGTTGTGGGCGTCAAAGTTTATGAATATTGATTCTTTTGTTCCTTCTTCTAACTTGAACCAAAGTATGATTTGAACACAGTGCTCTTTGATCAGGAGACAGCGGGACTTGGCGATGGTGGATGTGTTATCGACGTGACCCAGTTTCTGTTCACCATCCCAGTTTTGTCGGACCTTCTTGTCGGACCTTCTGTGTTTCTTCCCCCCCCCCACGCACCCCCCACCCCCGCTCCTCTCCAGCTGACACCGGTCCAGGGCTTCGGTGAGGTCCTCTACTGCGCTGGGTCCGGTGGGCCCGCGGATGCATTGTGGACGTAACTGCCCCTGAGACGGAACTGTTCCCCAGAGACAGTGCGGCGGGACTTTTTTGGGCGAAGCACAACTTGCTTTGAACGTTCAGGGTAGACTACCGCTGAAGTGGTAGCTCTGTGCATTGCAGAAAGACAAGGAAGAGCTCCTGGCCTGTACAAACCTGCAGTTGGTACTGTTAATATCCTGTACAGAAACTCACCTCACACTACTTCTTGATCATTTATTTCAGGTTGAAAAAAAAAAAAGACTGATTCAGGGCTCCTACCCACGCGACCTCTGTTCATCTCTGTAGACAGCTTCTCATATATTACAAAGAGTATTTATCATGGCAACTTACTGTTGTGAAGTCTCTATGGGGTAAAAAGCCGGGCCATTTTTCCTCCCATGCAGTGATCATATGCAGGCTTTAGCGTTTTCGTAGCGGTAGGTTAGTTTTGGAGAGTCTCACAAACGATTCGCCTTGGCCTACTTTTCTAAAAAAACACAGGCGCGTCGTTAAAAAGAGAAAAATATATCGATAAAAAAAAAGAGAAAAAAAACACACAAAAAAACTATGACGAAAGGCGGGGCGGAGTTTTAGTTTGTGACGCCAACTTCCAACTGGGAGGCAGAAGAGACATGAAGAACCACAGTTTAAAGAATGGTCCGTCCACTGAAATTATCTATGCACTCTGCAACTAAACAGACTTGATGTCACACGTGGGAGGGACATTTTTAGGAGGACTCATTATTATTGTTGTTATAGCTCATTAGCCAGGACTTTTCACATTTTAAAGATAAGGCTGCCTTTACGCTATTTTATCAACTAATCCTCGAAAAAGACAAAAAACACGTATATCATATCTCCTGACCCATCGAAGTCCATCAGTTCTTTCTGATCACGTAGAGGGAAAAAATGCAAACTGGCCAGTGATTTTGTTTTATCAGAAAACGCGCACGTTACATCGGCACGACTGTCTCGCGCCCCGCCCTTCGAGCGTGGCACTTTTTCAGGGAGGCCATCGTGTTTACAGGCTGCCCACAAGGATGCTAGGACAAGCTAATCTTAAATGCTAACGCGACGTTCAATCTGTGTGTGTTTTTTTTTTTTTTCGTTTTTAGCTAAGATATCCAGTACGATTATGCTACCAGCTAAGTGAGCTACTAAACTTCACACCGGCTCGGAAGAATGACACAAATGATTCACGCAACTGTAAATAAAGTAGGATTAGCTAAAAGTAGCGTGTAGCGCCATAGGATGCCTAAAAACAATAGCTAGTGTTGTTGCTAACGATATATAGACGTATTGGTAAGTTAAGAATATGTAGTTCTTAAAGTGGTTAGCGACGCTTCAGATTTGATCGTCCACTGACATTCGTCGAGTTAAAACAAAAATGTATGTGTGAAATTGTGCAAACACATTTCCCGATCGCGTTTCCGGGACTAACGCAAACTTTGGGTGTCACAATTCGACCCGAATACTGCAGTCGACTCTAGTTTCCCCCCCCAAAACGTGTCGCGAAAGTCTCAGTTTGTGCCGATGTAGCGCGTGCGGAGGGACTACTTTCTGCAGCGGAAGAATCCATGTGGTGCTTTGTGTCTGGCTGCGTCGAGTCCCACAAACTGTTTCTGATGTCATTCTGATGCTTCGACCGTAGCTACATTTGTGAACCCAAATACTCTTTATATACTTAGATTTGTAAAGAAAAAAGAACTACTGTGTATAGTTACATATTGTTAAATATTAACATGCCATTTGAAGTGAAGTATCATACACCAAACGGTTACTTTTCTAGTTAAAAAATATATGAAAAATATCATATTTGTTATAATATATAGTGTGTAGTACTATCCAGAAAAAGACTATTAAGATAACAGCTCACAAACGTTACATTCGCTGGGAATTTCTCTAAGAATCGTATGCATTCGATTTGGTTTGATTTCAAGTGTGGCTCTTTTTTTCAACGTTTTTTGGTTTTGTTTTTTGAGATACAACTGTAGAAGTGGTGGTTTCTATGGAGAGCCAAAGTCCTTTCTATAAATGTTGATTAGTTGCCTAAGTAGAAATGTTAAGAACAAGCTAAAGCATATATTTGGGGTGTTTTTACTTTGTGGATTTGTTTCCTTGATGTTTTTAAAAAATATATACTTATTGATAGTGGAGATATTACCTGAACTACTTCGTCTCGCTGGTCTTCCATGTTAGTAGCAGCACTAGAGTCAGGCACAGGCTGTGACCAGAGCGACGCTGCGGGCCACGAAAGCGAAGCTAAAATGTGCTGGTTTGGTGGATCGCCCCCTGCTGGAGGGATATGGGAAGTCTATGCATCACGTGTTTTAACGCTCAAGAGACACTGAAAGGTCGACTGAACGGCTCACGCGTCATCCATGGGTTTCAGAGTGATGAAAAAAACATGCACAAAGGCAAAAGACAAAATCTTTCCAATGGTAAAAAGTCGAATTTGGCGTCCATTTCCAGGAACTGAAACCCATGAATACTTAATGAGCTTTGATCAATTAATGCCGTTACCCAGATGAGTTCGACGTTATTAGGGCTGCAACAATGAATCGACTAATGGTGACTCTCAAAAGTAATGCTAGTCGCAGTTTGATCGTTGCAGTTGGCGCGTATACAGCTCCTAAAACAATATTCAAGACTCAAAAAGATGGACGATGTGTTGCAGCTCTAAAACACACTTTGGCTTCGCTCTCTCGGCGTCACCGCGGCGCCCGTTGCTGTCGCCAGTCCCCGGTTGGCGGTGGAAGAGGAAGAGGGTTCAATCTTTACATGTTAGCTTCTGTTCATGTGTTTACAAAGTGGTTTCTCAACAAAAAAAACAAAAAAAAAAACTGTGGTTGTTCATTCTTTCACAAATTCACTTCTAGTAGTTCTTTCTTACTCTGATTTCTGCGTCCGGTGGAGTTCCGGGTTTGTCGAAATGAAAACTCCCCCCTGCACCTTATTGGTGGGATGGAGCGGGGGGCGGGGTTTACTCACCCTTCCTTCTTCTTTCATTGGCCAGTTTCACGAAAGCGCCATAGACCGGCCGAGCACATGTGAAGTAATAATACACAAACTCTAACATGTGAAGTGATAACACACAACCTCTAACATGTGAAGTGATAACCACAAACTCTAACATGTGAAGTGATAAACACAAACTCTACCATGTGAAGTGATAATACACAAACTCTAACATGTGAAGTGATAATACACAAACTCTAACATGTTGAAGTGAATAATACACAAACTCTAACATGTGAGTGATAATACACAAACTCTAACAATGTGAAGTGATAAATACAAACTCTAACATTGAAGTGATAATACACACTCTAACATGTGAAGTGATATACAACCAACTCTAACATGTGAAGTGATAATACCAAACTCTAACATGTGAAGTGAATAAATACACAAACTCTAAATGTGAATCAAACTCTAACATGTGAAGTAGATAAATCACAAACTTAACATCTAACCTATTGAAGTGATAAACGCAAACTCTAAACATGTGAAGATAATACCAACGCAAACTCTAACATGTGGAAATGATAATACACAAACTCTAACATGTTGTAAGTAATAATACACAAACTCTAAATGTGAAGTCAAAGTCTACACATGTGAAGATACAAACTCTACACATGTGAATGATAATACCAAACTCTAACATGTGAATGATAATACACAAACTCTAACATGTGAAATGATAATACTACAAACTCTAACATTGTGAAGTAAATAATACAAACTCTAACATGTGAAATGATAATCACACAACTCTTAACATGTGAAATGATAATCACACAAATCATAACCTGTGAAATGATAATACACAAACTCTAACATGTGAAATGATAATACACAAACTCTAACATGTGAAATGATAATACACAAACTCTAACATGTGAAATGATAATACACAAACTCTAACATGTGAAGTAATAATACGCAAACTCTAAGATGTGAAATGTCGTGCGGTTTATGATTCTTTGGTGACGCTGGCCTCGGATCCCCGTCAGATGCCTTTTGTTCAAATCCAAACGAACCTGATCTTCCTGAGCACAGTTGAGTCCCGCCCCCTCAACGTCCTTGTCCCGCCCCCCCGCACCCCCCCATCTGCACTGCAAAAAAGCTTTTTGACGTGAGCTAAAAATGACTTGGAATTTGTTGCGTTTGCCCACTTATGTTTCATTTCATTTAAGAACAAAGAACTTTCTCAAGTGTGTATTTTTCTGTAGTACTTTTTGCTTTACTCATTGCGTGTACTTTTTTTTACTCCACTGTTCTTAAAGTTGAAATTAAATAACAAATTACTCATTTTTTGAAACCACGCAGTCAAATAAGCTCTAAAGAAGTCGACTAAATCATACCTGGTCAAAAGTACTTATTGAAGTCATTTTTCACTCGTGTAGGTCATTATTTTTTGCAGTGTAGACCACGCCCCGGCCCCTCCCATCCCTGTACGTGAGCCCCCTTTTGTACTCCAGCTATACTGTATATATATCTCGCTCTTAACTCTCTTATGTCCTGAAACACGGGGGAAAATAGATGAAAAAAGATCCTCTGACTTAACCCGCCCCAAATCTTGTATTTTGTTCTAAAAACGATGACAAAATTTATTTATAAGGATTTTTTAAAGTCTATCTCTTTCTCTTTTGTAAATGTTCCAGTTAAATAAAGTTTAAAAATGTTAAAAAAGTAAATGGATATATTGAAAAGGTGTCTCTAGTCCCCGCCCCTCCTCTGGCTCTGTACTCTGAACTCTGTCGTTTTGTTTTCTCTCTTTCTGTAATGCTTCTCTTTATGTGCTTCAGATGAGAGTTCTATTTATTATGACATTAACGTTATTATAATTATGACTAATTATTAATATTATCATCAACCTCATCATCTCATTATTATCATTAATAAACTTGTCTACTTCAGCCTCTGTGGTCGGGCTCTTTTTCATTGAAAGGACAAATATTCTGCATTATTTGTGTGGTTCTCGTCCTTTAAACTTTGGCATCTCGTGTTTTAGAACTTAGAATAATGTATGTATTTATTATACGTTATATATAAACGCAGAGTTTATATATAACGTATAATAAATATAACGTTAAACACAATAAACAACAAACAAACACAGGATACGAAAACACAAACAAAACATAACAATGACATAAAAACACATTTACACAGACGCCAAGAGATAATATGTGAGGTGGAGCTGAACCAAGAGAACCTTAGAGCCCGAGCTTAGAGCCGAGCCTTAGAGCTACCTTAGAGCCCGAGCACTTAGAGCGAAACCTTAGAATGCATGAACCTTCGAAAGCGAGCCTATAGCGAAAGGCGATAGAGCGTAACACTGAAAGCAGAGACCTTTAGAGGCCGAGGCCTTAGAAGCCGAATCCTTGAGAGCCATAGACACTTAGAGCCGAGCCTTAGAGCCGAGGCCTTCCGAACCGTAGAGCCGAGCCTTAGAGCTGAACCTTAGAGCCGAGCCTGGTTACCTTAAGCGAGCCTTATAGCCGAACCTAGAGCCAGCCTTAGAGCTGAAACCTTAGAGCCGAGCCAGAGCCGCAGCCTTAGAGCCGACCTCTAGAGCATTTCACCTTAGAGCGACCTTAGAGCCGAACCTTAGACCGAGCCTTAGAGCCGAACGTTAGAGCCGAGCCTCTTAGAGCGAGCCTTAGAGCCGACCTTAAGCGAACCTTAGAGCCGAGTTTAGAGCGAACTTAGAGCCGAGCCGTACAGCCGAACCTTGAAGTCCTGAGACCTAATAGAGCACTCAAAACTTAGAGGACCGAGCCTTAGAGCCGGAGCTTATTTGAGAGCCAGAGCCTTAGAGCCCCGATTTGCCTTTGCGAAGCCGAGCCTATTAAGATTTGCGAAACCTTAGGCCGAGCCTTTTAGGCCGACGCCTAGCAAGCCAGAAACTCTTAAGAAGCCACGCACGCCTTTAGAGGCAGAAACGTATTAGAACGATGCCTTACGAGCAGAAGCTTAGTAGCCAGAACCTTCGAGCCGAGCCTTAGAGCTGAACCTTAGAGCTGAGCCTTAGAGCTGAGCTTAGAGCCGAGCTTAGGCGAACCTTAGAAGCCGAGCCTTAGAGCCTTAGAGCCCGAGCCTTAGAGCCAACTATAGCGGAGCCTAGAGCGACCGTAGGCGAGCCTTAGAGCCGAACCTTAGAAGCCGAGCCTTAGAGCCGAGCCTTAGAGCGGACCTGAGGCCGAGCCTTAGGCGAACCTAAGGACTTACGCGAACTAGAGCCGAACCTTAGAGCGAACCTTAGAACGCACCAGAGCCACGGACCGAGCCGAACCTTGAGCGACCTTAGATGAACCTTAGAGCTGTTTGAGCAGAATTATTCATTAGAGCCGAACCTTTAGAGCCGAGCCTTAAGAGCCGAACCTTAGAGCCGAACCTTAGAGCTTGAACCTTAGAGGAGCCAGAGCCGAACCTTAAGAAACTAGAGCAAAGAATAAAACTGGATGAACTGTTTTCTACAATTTTCTTTCTAAACTGTGAAAGCTCTTGTATGGTTTGTTTTAGAGTTTCTGTCCCGTAGGCTTTATTAACAGGAACTGCTTCAGCAGTGAACTGGCTGGATGAGAGCAAAGAGAGCTCAGACGTGTCGGAGCAGCATACGTGAGCTGTGCCCTAACCACGCCACCACAGGGACTGTTGAAGAGAGTTTATCATCGATAACGATCCAGATGCCCAGGTATTGCAATATGACCAAGTACAACCAGAGAGTCATGTGACACAGTGTGTCAACTAAGCCTTTTGGAGAACAGACACATTTAGTCTTTATTTAAAATCATTACAATTTTAAATGAACCACAGAGTGCTCAATATTCAATATTGACTCACTTGGCAGCAGGAGGCGCTCTAGAGTACAGAATCACATCATCTTGCATGCAAGTGATGCTACTGTGTTTAGATGATGCCAAATAGAGTTTAGATAAAGTGTAAAATAACAGTGGTCAAGAAAGAGCCTTGAGAACGCATATTAAGGTGAGAACATCAACTTGAGCATCAGCAGAAACAGCTTTGAGCTCTAATTGGGTGATCATCTGACCACTTTTATAGAATTGTATCGAACAAAACTCCAGACGCTCCAAGAAATCCACGATCTACAGAATCCAAGGTCTTTGACAGATCAAAAAACAGCAGCACATCTCGGATCGTCGCATCATGTACAACTGTAGCACTGATGGTAAGCCTGTCTAAACCAGACTGTCGCTGTTCAATGGGACTGTTCGGTTGACCGAGCCTGCTCCTGGTTCTTTGAGCTTCTCCAACAGTTTTGCTCGATAGTTTAGAGATTGGACAGAATGATTCCGATTCCTTTTCCAAAGAGAACAAAAGCAGGTTTCACAGGAATGAGACACTTTCGTTTCAAAAAACATGACTTAAACCAATGTACTTTTAATATATATATATGTATATTCTGAGTCAATGGCTTATGGCACATTTCAATAATAATCAAACATAATTGTTGTCATGACAAATTTAAATAAAACCATAATATTCATTTAAATAATTCAATTTTATATTGTTTATTTGTTTTTCACTTTCTTTAGTGAGATCTTATGTAATCCTATATAACTATAACATATAATGTAAAACCCAATGATTAAAAACATTTTTAGATACACTGATGCCGCCTGCTGGCCTTTGTGTGTAACTCACACACAAATTATGCCATTATGAAAAATGATTTGATCATAAATAATACTTTTCGCCTTTTTATCGATTTAATACATTCATTTAATTAACATCAAAATGTGCGTTTGAGTTATGAAAGCAGAATGTGTCAAAATATGCAGTAAACCGTACTTTTGGTCATTTGGGTCAGTGTATTTAGCCTGACCGCTGCTCCTCCCACCTCTTACTCCTCCCACCTCTTGCTCCTTCTCCCTCTTGCTCCTCCCACCTCTTGCTCCTCACATCTCTTACTCCTTCTACCTCTTGCTCCTCTTACCTCTTGCTCCTCCTTCTCTTACTCCTTCATAGTACTCCACCTTTGCTCTTGTACTGAACTCTTGCTCCTTGTACCTTCTTGCTCCTCCCACTCTTCTCACTCACCACCTCTTACCTCCTTCACCTCTTACTCTCTACCTCTGCTCGCCCTCTCGTCGCTCCTCCCGGCATCTTGCTCTCCCACCTCTTGGCTCCTTCTCCCCTCTTGCTCCTCCCACCTCATTGCTTACCTCTGGTCCTCCCATCTGGTACTCCTTGCCTCTTGTGCCTCACACCTCTTACTCTCTCGCTCTCTCTCCACCTCTTGCTCCTATCTTCTTTACTGCTCCTACCTCTACTCCTTCTCCCTCTTGCTCTCCATCTTGCTCCTTCACACCGTCTTACTCCTTCTCTGCTCTTGTCCTCTTACTCTGCTCTCTACACTCTTGCTCCTCACACCTTTCTCCTCTACCTCTTCTTCCTCCTGCACCTCTTCTCCTTCTTACCCTCTTGCTCTCACTCTCTTGCTCCTCCACCTCTTGCTCCTCCACCCTCTTCTCCTTTACTCTTGCTCCTCCATCTCTTACTCCTCCTACCTCTTGCCCTCACACCTCTTACTCTTCTCCTCTTGCTCCTCCACCTCTTGCTCCTCCCACCTCTTGTCTTCTCCCTCTGCCTCCCACCTCTTGCTCTTTGTACCTCTTGGTCCTCATCTCTTTACTCTCTACCTCTTGCTCCTCACATCTAGCCTCTTATCCTTCTTCCCTCTTGCTCTCCCCCTCTTGCTCCTCCCACTCTTACTCCTTCTACCTCTTGCTCTTACCCTCTTACTCTTCTCCCTCTTGCTCCTCCACCTCTTTGCTCTACACTCCTTACTCCTTCTACCTCTTGGCACCTCTTACTTTTTGCTCCTCCACTCTTGCTCCTTCTCCCTCTTGCTCCTCCCACCTCTTGCTCCTCCCCTCTTGCTCCTTGTACCTCTTGCTCCTCCCCATCTCTTACCTCCTCCTACCTTTTGCTCTCACGACATCTTACTCTTTCCCTCTTGCTCCTCCCCTCTTGCTCTCCACCTCTTTGCTCTCTCCCTTGCTCCTCCCCTCTGCTCCTCCACTCTTGCTCCTTCGTACCTCTTGCTCCTCCATCTCTTACTCCTCCTACCTCTTGCTCCTCACACTTTCTCTTCTCCTCTTGCTCCCCCCCTCTTGCTCCTCCCACCTTTGGCTCTTCTCCCTCTTGCTCCTCCACTTTGCTCCTCCCACTCTGCTCCTTGTACTCCTTTGCTTCTCCCACTCTTATCCTCCTCTCTTGGCTCTCACACCTTCTTACTCCTTCTACCTCTTTGTGCTCCTCACACCCTCTACTCCTTCTCTCCTTTGCTCCTCCCACTCTTGCTCCTCACACCTCTTACTACTCCTCCACCTCTTGCTCCTCACATCTCTTACTCTTCTACCTCTTGCTCCTCCACCTCTTACTCTCTTCTACCTCTTGCTCCTCCCACTCTTACTCCTTCTACCTCTTGCTCCTCTTACCTCTTGCTCCTCCAACTCTTGCTCCTCACACCTCTTACTCCTTCTACTCTTACTCCTCTTACCTCTTGCTCTCCTACCTCTTGCTCTCACACCTCTCTCACTCCTTCTACCTCTTGCTCCTCTTACCTTGCTCCTCCCACCTCTTACTCCTTCTACCTGCTTGCTCCCTACCTCTTGCTCCTCCCCTCTTGCTCCTCCATCTCTTACTCTCCTACCTCTTGCTCCTCCCACCTCTTGCTCCTCCCACTCTTGCTCTCAACACCTTCTTGCTCCTCTTACCTCTTGCTCCTCACACCTCTTACTCTTCTCCTCTTGCTCTCCCACCTCTTGCTCCTCACACCTCTTACTCCTTCTACCCTCTTGCTCCTCCACCTCTCTGCTCCTCACATCCCCTCTCTGCTCTCTTACTCTTGCTCCTCCCACCTCTTGCTCCTGTACCTCTTGCTCCTCATCTCTTACTCCTCCTTCTTTTGCTCCTCACCCCCTTAATCCTTCTCCCTCATTGTTCCTCCCACCTCTTGCTCCTCCCACCTCTTGCTCCCTTCTCCCTCTTGCTCCTCCCACCTCTCGCTCCTTGTACCTCTTGCCTCCCTCCCATCTCTTACTCCTCCTACCTCTTGCTCCTCACACCTCTTACTCTTCTCCTCTTGCTCCTCCCACCTCTTGCTCCTCCCACCTCTTACTCCTTCTACTCTTGCTCCTCACACCTCTACTCCTTCTCCTTCTCTCTGCCTCATCCACCTCTTGCTCCTCACACTCTTATCCTTCTACCTCTTGCTCTCTCTTACCTCTGTCTTGCTCCTCTACCTCTTGCTCTTCACGCCTCTTTACTTCCTTCTACCTCTTTGCTCCTCTCACTCTTGCTCCTCACACCTCTTACTCCTTCTACGTCTTACTCCTTTCCTCTTGCTCCTCTTCACTCCTCTTCCTCTTGCTCCTCCCACCTCTTGCTCCTCACACCCTCTACTTGCTTCGTACACGTCCTTACTTCCCTCTTTACCTATTGCTCTCCTACTCTTGCTGCCTCAACCTCTTACTCCTTCTTCCTCTGCTCTCTCTTGCTCCTCCCACCTCTTGCTCCTCACACCTTCTGCCAGACAGGACCAGGACCTCCTGCAGTGAGTGAAACCTGACTGAAGTGTGCCGGACACAGTCTGTAGTCCTGACCAGGCCAGACCTGTTGGGGCAGGAGTGTTTTACACATATTATTCACATATATAATATAAACAGAAGATGTCACAAACTGCTCCCACTCAACAAAGAGGCAGAAGAGCTGATTGTTCGACCGGTTTCATTCAGCTGAGCTCACGGTGAAGGATCCAGGACGACGTCATGTGATAACCTCATGTCGTGTGCTTCTCATTCATCTGTGCTTTGTGTTTCCTCTGCCGCGTGTCCACAACTGTCCAAGGACACTAAGAGCGAGATGCTGAGGCTTTATGTTCCAGCGTGAGTCCAATTTACTCCTGAATGAGCCGAGTAGATACTTCAGGACAAGTCTGTGTGGAGATACATCCAGTTTGTCCTTCAAGGGATACTCCAGTCTCACATCCAGAGCACGTCATGTCGGGTTCGGGTTAATCCCTTTTACAGCTCACTTTCTTCAGTTCAATGCTGAGTAATTGTCTGAGCAAACGATTCCTTTGTTTGATTTTTATACCGATAAAGCTGCATTATGGTTCATTTACTCCACTGCACAGTTTGAATCTCTGGGGTCGAGTTGCCATAAAAGGTGTTTTTATTCATTCATTTATTTTATTATGGCTTTTGATCAAAAATGTAACTTTGTGTCACCTGGAAACAGCACGTCTAAAGCTTTATTATGTATTATTTTATATTGTCAACTGTTACAAGTGGAATACCTTTTATATTTTAAATGTTTTAATATCAAATGTGTTGTTTAAGATTTTTACTGAAATTACTTTTGTGCATTTGGCCCATTTCAGTTTAACATTTTTCAGATTAGTCTTTTAATTATGCCAAATTCCTTGACTATAGTAAATAATAGATTATAATAATATATATAAATAAAAACGTTCCCGTGGTCTGTGATGTCACTTCCTGTCGGGACATAAACAAACCCGAGAAGTTTAACACAAGCTCTTGCTTGTGTTTTCTGCGCCACAAACTGGTCTGAGTCTGGACTTTCCACAACTCGAGTCCCGTTTTTCACGTCTCTGTTGAATTGAGTGTCATTTAGACATGACCAGCAGGGGCGCTGTTTTGGCGCACGAGCTACGACACCATTTGGCGTAATTTTTTAGATCCAACAACACGACCAAATATGTGTTTTTTTGGATTTGGAGGTTTGTTCTGTTCTCCGGAGGCGGGTCGTGACGGAGCAGGTCTTTTTATTCTTCTTTAAAAAAAAAACAATTATTATTATTTATATTGTTATTATTATTTATTATTATTATTATTATTATTATTATTATTATTATTATTACTATTATTATCAATTATTATTATTACTATCAATTATTATTATTACTATTATCAATTATTATTATTATTATTACTATTACTATTATTATTATTATTATTATTATTATTATTATTATTACTATTACTATTATTATTATTATTATTATTATCAATTATTATTATTATCAATTATTATTATATTATCAATCATTATTATATTGTCAATAATTATTATATTATCTATTATTATTATTATTATTATTATTATTATTATTATCATCAATTATTATGATTTTTGTTTTATTCTTTTATTACTATTATTATAATTATTATAATTATTATAATTATTATAATTATTATTTATTTTCTTTTTTAAGAAAAAAATAAACATTAAAAAACATGACTAAACAATAAACAAAACAAGACAGAACAACAGACAAGAAGTTTAAATATTTGTCTAACTTTAATTGTGTTTGCAGTTTGGTTCATTCTGTCAGACATTAGAATGAGAACGTAGAGCTGTTTTCTTAGAGTTCCTCAGATTAGAGATCCACTCAGGCATTTATCTTTTGCAAGTAAATCCTGACAAAAAGTAAGGTTTTGAGCTGGACAAAAACCAAATCAAAATTGTTTGTGAAAATGGGAATGGAACAAAACAAAATGCAGGCGTGTTTTTAATGAAGGAAAAGTGTGCAACGTGACCCGGGCCCAGCGCCGTCCCGTCGCCATCCCGTCGCCGTCCCAGGTTCATGCATCACTGTCGCCCGCCGCGTCCGCCGTGTGTTGACGCCGCCGCTGCTTGGTGCCGGTGACGGATGAGCGTGTCTCTGTTCGGGGACTTTTGAGGCGTATGACTACATCTCCCAGGACGCACCGCTGCAGCCACCGGGGGGCGTAGGGGCGGGGCCTGCGTCGCCGGGACCCATTTGTCTTGCGTCCTCCGGGTTTGAGAAGATGGAGCGCACCTGTCCGTCGCCGCGTCGGACATTTACCTAACCGCAGACGTGGCCGAGCCGGCGCCGTCCACCGGGAGAGCGGAAACGCCGATGTAAACGCCACAGACTCCATCAACGGCAGACGGGAGTTTATTTATGTATTTATTTATTCCGTGTATTTGTGTTTGCGCAGACTTTTGTTCAGGCGGAGGATAAAATGTGTTATTCATTTCCTTAACGTTATCCGCCGCGGGCCGTGAACCGAAGCCAGATTTAATCAGTCGGACTTTTCTCGTGTCCATAATTTACAGCCGACGAACCCGTCCAATCAATGAGAGACGGAGTTCAATTGTGTTTGGAGCAGAAGCTGTTTTGGGGATGGCACAGTGGGGGCAGGCGGGGGGGCGGGCAGCGTGGGGGCGGGTTCAGAGTCATGCCAAGTGTGAGTGTGTTGGTGTTTCCTGATGATTGTAATACTAAAAAAACAGTCCGTTTGTTTATTTTTGTTGTTTTTCACTTAAAAAAAAAATTAAGTTCAAAATAACCAATTAATCAAAACATTAATTGGATGATTGATTGATCTGCTTCACAAAAACCAAAATGACGCTGTTCATTTGTTTTTTGAGTTTTTACCGTTGTATTTGTGTCTTTTAAAATGAGAAATTGTCAAGAAATACACTGATAATTATTTAGTATAATTTTGCATTCCTCTGATAAAGCTGCCTCTTCTGTTTCAAAGTTGTATTTTTTATTATTATTATAATGTTGTTTGTTATTATATTTGCATTACTTTATCATATTTTTTATTATGTTATTTTTTTATTATATTATTATAATATATTTAATAACATTATTATTATAATTATTATTATTATTATATTATTATTATTATATTATTATTATTATTTATTTATGATATGTGTATTATTATATTTATATGTTATTTATATTATTTTATTATTATTATTTTATTATTATTATTATTTTAGTTTTGTTTTTGCTTCTGTCTAAAGTGCGGCAGGACGTTGTTTTCTGTGGCAGAGGGCGCTGTAGGGTCTCTTATAAACTTTAAAACCCTTGTCTTTGAGGAGGTCCAGAGTCCGTCCAGGGTCAGTCCAGGGTCAGTCCGCCTCCTCGCCCCCCCCCCCCCGTGCAGCAGCCCCACCACGCCTCCACGTCTGAGCGGGTAGAGAAGGAACTCTCACAAGGGTTTTATGGAAGAAAACGTCAGAAGAAATACTTTCTGTTGAGTAGTTTAACTGTGACATAAATACAAAAAGTATTGCATCCAAAATACCTCATGGCACGTTTATTGTCACCGTTGCTGTAGTGACGTGGCGTGTCCACCGGGTGGCGCTGTTGGTCCGTGTCTAAATCCACTGTGCTCAGATCCCACTCTGTCAGGAGCACGTGCAAGAAAGAAGAAGAAGAAAGAATGTTAAAGGTGAAATAGGAAGGTTCCATTATATATACCAGGATCAAGACCGGACCAGGATCAGAAGAACATGAGCCTATAGTGTTCAGAACATGAGCCTGTGGTGTTCAGAACATGGGCTGTGGTGGTTCAGAACATGTGGTCGACATGGCCTGTGTGTTTCAGAACATGGGCCTATAGGTTCAGAACATGAGCTATAGTGTTCAGAACATGAGGCCTGTATGTGTTCAGAACATGGGCCTGTGTGTTCAGAACATGGGCCTGTGTGTTCAGAACATGGCTGTGGTGTTAGAAATGAGCCTGTGGTGTTCAGAACATGAGCCTATAGTGTTCAGAACATGGCCTATGTGTTCAGAACATGGGCCTATAGTGTTCAGAACATGAGCCTATAGTGTTCAGAACATGAGCCTGTGGTGTTCAGAACATGGCCTTAGTGTTCAGAACATGGGCCTGTGGTGTTCAGAACATGAGCCTATAGTGTTCAGAACATGAGCCTATAGTGTTCAGAACATGGGCCTATAGTGTTCAGCATGGCCTAGTTTCAGAACATGAGCCTATAGTGTTCAGAACATGAGCCTATAGTGTTCAGAACATGAGCCTAGTGTTCAGAACATGAGCCTAGTAGTGTTCAGAACATGAGCCTATAGTGTTCAGAACATGAGCCTATAGTTCAGACATTGAGCTAGTGTTCAGAACAGGCCTATAGTGTTCAGAACATGAGCATAGTGTCAGAACATGAGCCTAGTGTCAGAACATGAGCTATAGTGTTCAGAACATGAGCCTATAGTGTTCAGAACATGAGCCTTGTGGTGTTCAGAACAGGCCTGTGGTGTTCAGAACATGGCCTGTGGTGTTCAGAACATGGGCCTGTGTGTTTAAGACATGGGCCTGTGGTGTTCCAGAACATGAGCCTATAGTGTTCAGAACATGGCCTATGGTGTTCAGAACATGGAGCCTAGTTGTGTCAGAACATGAGCCTATGGTGTTCAGAACATGAGCCTTGGTGTTAGAACATGGGCCTGTGGTGTTCAGAACATGGCCTGTGTGTTCAGAACATGAGCCTATAGTGTTCAGAACATGAGGCCTATAGTGTAGAACATGGCCATAGTGTTCAGAACATGGCTTAGTGTTCAGAACGAGCCTAGAGTTCAGAACATAGCATAGTGTCAGAACATGAGCCTAGTGTCAGAACATGATAGCCTTAGTGTCAGAACATGAGCCTATAGTGTCAGAAACATGAGCTATAGTGTTCAGAACATGAGCCTACTAGTTCAACTTAGGTTCAGAACATGAGCCTATAGTGTTCAGAACATGAGCCTAGTGTTCAGACATGAGCCTATAGTGTTCAGAACATGAGCCTGTGGTGTTCAGAACATGAGCCTATATGTGTATTAGAACATGAGCCTAGTGTTCAGAACATGAGCCTATAGTGTCAGAAACATGAGCCTATGTGTTCAACATGAGCATAGTGTTCAGAACATAGTGTGTTTCAGAACATGCCTATAGGTTCAGAACATGAGCCTAGTGTTCAGAACATGAGCCTATAGTGTTGAGACATGAGCCTGTGTGTTCAGAACATGAGCCTATAGTGTTCAGAACATGACCTAGTGTCAGAACATGGAGCTATAGTGTTCAGAACATAGCCTGTGTGTTCAGAACATGAGCCTATAGTGTTCAGAACATGAGTATGTTCAATAGCCTAGGTCAACATGAGCTAGTGTTCAGAACATGAGCCTATAGTGTTCAGAACATGAGCCTATAGTGTTCAGAACATGAGCCTAGTGTTCAGACATGAGGCCTTATACGTTTCAGAACATGAGCCTATAGTGTTCAGAACATGAGCCTGTTCAGAACATGAGCCTAATAGTGTTCAGAACATGAGCCTATAGTGTTCAGAACATGAGCCTAGTGTTCAGAAACATGAGCCTATTAGTGTTCAGATTCTGTAAAGAGAAACATCAGTGAATGATGGAATGCCCTGTTCGTACACAAGAGGGAGCCAAACGTCATTCTGTTCCGGGTCAAGAGTGAAATAAATCTTCTACTTTCATTCTTCTTCAGGTAAAATCATCATCGCATCTAAGCAATTCTGCGTTTAGTTTGTTCATGTTTTTGAGTCTGTTTGTTTGTTTGTTTGTTTGTTTAGATCATAGTCATATTATTTACATTTGAAATGAATCTGAATATTTGCTTTAACACTACGACTCCCATTGAAACCCATTCTGAGGAGAATAACTGCCATCGAATCATTGTTGCCGTGCTGGTCGGTGGCCAAGTGGTTAAGGTGGCAGCACTTATGCCAGGCTCCACGTGCGGGTGACTGCATCTCCGATCCCCATTTCACACTGAACTTTCCTGTCTCATAAAGCCGACGGGCCCAAAAATGTAAAATAAAAAACGTTTACATGTAAAAATCCCATTGAAATGAATGGAGCTGCTCTGGGAGTTTGAACTTCTCAAATCTCACTGAAATTTGAAAAATGTTCTCAAAATCATAACATGTACAGCTACAGTGAAAGTCAAAATGACTTTCTGGAAGTTCAAATCTCACACTTTCCCT
>BJKM01000567.1:0-112500 GCA_015082035.1 Chaenogobius annularis | reverse complement strand
ATTTTCTATTGACGAAGTAGAAAAAGATTCAGTTGAACTCTGTTTTTAGAAAAACAAAACATTTCGACTCTCATCAGAGGGTCATTCTCAATCTGTGAATCGAGTCTGAACTCACTTTCCAGTTTCACTTGAGACTACTCTCTTTTTACCCAAACAGCCCTGTAATGTGACCTGACTGGAGCTCCCTCATCACTGAGTACCTGATGAGCCTCAGAATGCTCCGGGTGTCTCCTGCTCCAGGGTTTCAACACACGATTATATACAACCAGTAAATTGAAACCGTTTTGTTTTTCCAGTTGACGAGTCCAGATGAAACTGAATCTTTTTCTACAATGGAACACTCCTGGACGAATGAGGGATCACACCGAGTTATACAAATCCACAGTGTGTGATGAGACCTTTAATGCACATTTAAACACACTGGAGTAGTTCTGCAGTAATAAGGATAATATTGACACACGGGGGTCGTTGCCCGTGGCTACAATCAGCTTGTGTTTACAGCAGTGTGTGTCATTAACACTGTCCACACTAAATAAACTAATCACATGGACTTATTTATATATGTCTATGGAACGAGCCGCTTGAACCAATGCACCAAATGTCCAGGACAGAAGTGAAATGGACCACGAGCGTTTCAAACAGACAAGCAAACAATGGGTTAAACATCAGCTCAGGAGGATCTGAACAGGTCTGAGTCCAGAGCTCAGGAGGATCTGACAGGTCTGAGTCCAGAGCTCAGGAGGATCTTGAACAGGTCTGAGTCCAGAGCTCAGGAGGATCTGAACAGTCTCGAGTCCAGAGCTCAGGAGGATCTGAACAGGTCTGAGTCCAGAGCTCAGAGATCTGAACAGGTCTGAGTCAAGCTCAGGAGGATCTGAACAGGTCTGAGTCCAGAGCTCAGGATCTGAACAGGTCTGAGTCCAGAGCTCAGGAGGATCTGAACAGGTCTAACTCCAGCTCCACTTACGGCGTCTCTCTAGCGCCCCGTCTGGCCTGACCTGAAACAACAGAACGCCTCATTCACAAAAAACATTCAGTCACACAATTGGGAGGAATAATGAAAGAATAAACCCCAACCAAACAATAAGTTGAAGTAGTTCTAACCCAGGCAAAACAAGGTCTAAACCAGGACTAAAACCAGGACTAAAGACTCCAGTACCTTGCAGTAGCAGTAAAGTAGAAGGACGACTGTGACAATCGACAGGAGAACGACCAGAACTCGTGAAGATCAAGTGTGAGTCTGAAGCTGCAACACAAAAGGACCCGTGTTTAGTCCAGACTCTAACATGAGGCTGTGACTCTAAACATGAGCTGTGACTCTAACATGAGGCTGATGACTCTAACATGAGCTGTGACTCTAACATGAGGCTGACTCTAACATGATACTGTGACTCTAACATGAGACTGTGACTCAACATAGGCTGTGACTCTAACATGAGACTGTGACTCTAACATGAGCTGTACTTAACATGAGCTGACTCTAAATGAGCTGCCAACATAGGCTGACTCTAACATGGCTCTGACTCTAACATAGATGGACTCTAACATGAGGCTGTACTTACCTCCCACAGAGAGCTGGAGGGTGTGGCTCTGAGAGAAGGCGTGGTTGAACACCTGCAGGTGGTAAACACAGGTGTATTTCCTTTGTGGGCGGGGCCAGTGTCAGAGAACAGGAAGCGTGCAGAGTGATTGACAGCGGGCAGGGTGTGGTTCTGAGCGAGTCCACAGTGGGAGAGAGGAGCTGGAAGGAGCCTCCTGGAAACTGTGGCTCCACAGAGCATTTGACCCTGAACTTTGACCCCAGGCATCACCCGGACCCCCTGCGGCTGGGCCTCGAGGCCCCGTCTAACACAGACAGGGAGATGATTGGACGATTCAGTAAGTCTGTGGAGAGAGAGGATTGGATGAAGAGGTTTAATTCTTGACCCGCCTGAGGCCCGAGTCCAGGGTCAGAGTCACATTCTGAGTGCAGTGGTCTCTTTTACTGTCGACACAAAATGTTAACTCCAAAGTAAATAAGAGGTCAAATGTGTGAGGTGAGGGCAGGAGGAGCGTGAGAGGAAGAACGTGAGGCTCAGAAAAGGATCATTTCTCTTGGTCAAGATCAGAAACAGTTCATCTTCTGTCAGTGGAACATGTGGTTTGGAGCCGAGCTCAGACTTTGGAGTTTGTGTTCAAAAAAACTGATTAAAAGTCTGGATTGTTTAGTTGAAGGAAATCATATTAAAGGATTTTTTTATTTCCTTGTAAAAAAACATCACATAAAATACACAAACACATGTTTTGGGGAATATATGTGAGTTATTATAATTTAATACATTTATCACGAGCTCAAGAGACCACCTAAAAATGTGTCACACTTTCACTTTTACCTGAAACACACCACTCCAGACCCCGAGAAGAGGAAGAGTCTGAGCTCCGACACCCCCTCTTCACTGTCGGCTTCTTTCACACAGTCAGAGCTGATCCACCACAAGGACTCTGTGGAAAAACCATCTCTGTCTCCTCCAGAAACAGCAGAGCCACAGTCCAGGGCTCGACACACGCAGCCTGTATCCCCCAGGTCCCAGAGCCAAAGGGGTCAAAGGTCATCCTCGTCTCCACTCTCCTCTTGTTTCACCTCCACAGTCCCAGCACAGCGACTGGCCCCTCCCACCAGCCTGACGGCTCTGAACAGACAAGAGACAGAGGTCAGCCCCGCCCCTTTACAGGAGCAGCTGAAGCCCCGCCCCTTTACCTGAGCAGTGAGGTTGACAGCGGCTCCAGAGGAGTCAGGTCCTAAGCTGGAGCTTGACAGTTCTCAAGCAGATCTCAATGAGTTTCAGTAAGAGAGACCACCCTGTCGAGCATTGAAAGGACACAGCCATCCCTGCACCAGACCTATGCCACAGCTATATGTCCAAGGCACATCCTTCACAAAAACCAGTTACACAGATGGTCAATACAATATAATGCCTGACTACAGCGGACCTCACACCCGCCCGAGCTAGAACATTAACACGTCTAGAATAACAAACATAGGTCTCAAACCCTACTGAGAATACAAACGGTGAACCTGCTCTAGCAAATACAGACAATAGGTACGATGATGAAGAACTGATGACAGAGAAAAACGAGGAGCTCCAGTCCACAGAAGAATTGATGCCTACCAAAGATACAGAAGAAGAGCATACATGTGGGGTTGAGACGACTCTTCCAAGACATCCATAAAAAATACAAATAATCAGAACAGATTGATCACCGAGATTACATATCAGAATAAACCTCAGACCGGCGTGAGGGACGATGTCCTGACATTTCCGGCACTGTTCATTGTTCTATGAGGTATTAGCCAACAGTAAGATACCACGAGTCAAGACTGTTGGCCGATCGTATAGCGCCGATTAGCTCATACAGTGAACTGAACTCCGTCCAGAGAGGGCAGTCTGTTAGGACATCGTAGAAGTCAGTAGATAAGCAGCCACTTTACCTGACATGCACTGACGAAAAGAGAGTCGTTCCACTCTGTCATCGACTTACTAGAACAAGTAGTCTGAGTACCAGCACGTCCTTTGGGAAATCCTGTCGCCTCCGAAACCGAGATACATCGGTCCACACTCAGCTGTGAAGTCCCAGCGTCGAGCTGACATAGCGTCAGGCGCCCGGTCCACCTCCCTGTAGATTTATGAAGTCCAGCACGAGGGTAGTAGCCCTCACCGAGGTCAAACTAAGCATTTATATAAGCGCTTATCGACAGCTGACGGCGCCCTTCCTGAGCCCCGTTTTACACAGAGGAGGTTGCCAGCAGCGCAGATGAGCAGCGAGCATGAGGTGACAGTCCAAATCAGAGCAAGACTCATGCCACCTCACAGTGGCACGCTTTGCCAATCCCAGAGAAAGAGAGCGCCCGCTGAGAGATGAAAGAGCCCCAACAGCCCAGCTTCCTGCACAGCACACTCTGCACCCTGCAGGTCCAAGGCCCCTTCACAGAATCCCAGGTCCAGGACTGGTTCCAGATCTGCACCATGATCCTGAGCACAGGCCGGACCCCAGACCAGCCGCACGAGCGGAACTGTCATCACCGTTGACAGCCATAACGTGTAATCACGGTCACTGCGACCCTCCCCTGAGCCAATAGGACGACACACAATGTGTGACATCACCGCTCTGAGCAATAGGAACACCATGTGTGACCATCACCGCTCTGAGCCAAAGGACACACACATGTGTGACATCGGGATTGTGAGTGAAGGAACGTGATGAAGCACAGAGGGGAAAGAAGAGGAGCGGAGACCAGAGAGAGAAAGTCAGATGCCCTGAAAGAGAGGAAGGACAGAGAAGAGATAATGTGGGTCAGTCTGAGGACGAGCTCTTCTGGTCCCAGAGACATCGCAAGTAATAAAGTATAAAAAGTAACAAAAATCAAACCTCAGAACAAAGATGTGAGTCACCGGAGAATGTAACATCAGACCTGACCACACCTCCAGACCCCGGCGTGAGGGAGACGAGTCTGTGCTCCTGACACTGTGGTGGTCCCGGCCCAAACCCTCTTCATTATTCATATTTGGATATTAGAGAGCTCATGCTAAGCTTTAGCATCAAACATTCCTCACCTACTGTTATATTGAGCCAATAATACTTACATAATGACTGACTCAAGCCACAGAGAGGAGCAGTCTGTGAGGAACATCTGAGAGAGTCAAGCTGAGGATTTAAGACCAGACTTTTACCCTGAACACACCACCTCCAGACCCTGAGAGAGGAAGAGTCTTTATCCAGACACACTCTGTCACTGTCGACTTCTTCACACAGTCAGGTGCTGATCCACCACACAGACTCTTTGGAAAACCATCTCTGTCGTCTCCAGAAACAGCCAGATCCACAGTCCAGGTCTCGACACACAGCAGCTGTAGCCCCAGGTCCCAGGGTTCATAGGTCACCCTCGTCTCCACTCTCCTCTGTGTTTCAGCTCCACAGTCCCAGCACAGCAGACTGGCCCCTCCCACCAGCCTGAGCGGCTCTGAAACAGACAAAGGAGAGTCAGCCCCGCCCCTTTACCGTGCAGCTGAAGCCCCCCCCTTCCCTGACCAGTTGAAGCCCCCCTTTACCTGAGCAGGTGAGGTTGACAGCGGCTCCAGAGGAGCAGGTCTCTGAGCTGGAGCGGTGACAGTCCATCAGAGCAGACTCATGGCCCTCACAGTGGAACGTCTGCAGTCACCGAAGGAGAGAGCGCCCCTGGAGGAGAGAAGGAGCCCAAGCCCAGTTCCTGCACAGCACCTCGCCCTGCAGGTCCAAGGCCCCTTCACAGATCCAGGTCCAGGACTGGTTCGCAGATCTGCACTGATCCTGAGCACAGCTCGGACCCGAGACCATGACCGCACCGAGTCTGTGACTACACGTGGACATCACCGCCTGAGCCAAAGGACACACTGTGACTCAGTCGACCATGACACACTTGACATCACCTCTGAGCCAGGACACACGTGTGACATCACCGCTCTGAGCCAATAGGACACACACATGTGTGACCATCACCGCTCTGAGCCAATAGGACACACGCATGTGTGACATGGAGGAGTGTGAGTGTGAACGAGACGTGATGAAGCACAGAGGGGAAAGAAGAGGAGCGGAGACCAGAGAAAGTCAGATGCCTGAAAGAGAGGAAGGACAGAGAGAGATAATGTGGGTCAGTCTGAGGACGAGCTCTTCTGGTCCCAGAGACATCTGCAGGATAATGACAACTAAAGCTGTGAACACATGAAGCTCTTTCACTTTATTCTGACAAGAAAACTCTCCAAATCAATCCTCAGGGACAAAGATGTGAGTCACGAGAGAGAATGTACATCAGACCTGACCACACCTCCAGACCCCGGCGTGAGGGAGACGAGTCTGTGCTCCTGACACTGTGGTGGTCCCAGCCCAAACCCTCTTCATTATTCATATTTGGATATTGAGAAGACTAATGCTAACGCTTTAGCATCAAACTGCTCCTCATCTGTTATATTGAGCCAATAATACTTACATAATGACTGACTCAAGCCACAGAGAGGGAGCAGTACTGTGAGGAACATCTGAGAGATTCAAGCTGAGGATTTAAGACCAGACTTTTACCTGAACACACCACCTCCAGACCCCGAGAAGAGGAAGAGTCTGTGCTCTTGACACACTCTGTCACTGTCGACTTCTGACACACAGTTAGAGCTGATCCACCACACAGGACTCTGTGGAAAACCATCTCTGAGTCCTCCAGAAACAGCCAAGCCACAGTCCAGGCTCGACACCACAGCAACTGAAAGCCCCCTGGATCCAGGGTTAGAGGTCATCCCTCGTCCTCCACTCTCCTCTGTGTTTCAGCTCCAAAGTCCCGGCACAGCGACTGGCCCCTCCACAGCGACTGAGCGGCTTCTGAACAGACAAGAGACAGAGTCAGCCCCGCCCCTTTACTGTGCAGCTGAAGCTCCGCCCCTTTACCTGAGCAGGTGAGGCTGTGACAGCGGCTCCAGAGGAGCAGGTCCCTGAGCTGGAGCGGGTGACAGTCCATCAGAGCAGACTCATGGCCCTCACAGTGGAACGTCTGCAGTCCCAGAGGAGAGAGCGCCCCCTGGTGGAGAGAAGGAGCCCCACAGCCCAGCTCCCTGCACCAGCACCTCTGCACACCTGCAGGTCCAAGGCCCCTTCACAGACCCAGGTCCAGGACTGCGTTCCAAATCTGCACTAAACCTGAGCACAGGCCGGACCCCGAGACCAGCCGCACCGAGTCTGTGGGACACACACTTAGTGTGACATCACCAGCTCTGAGCCAAATAAACCACAATCATGTGTGACATTCACGCTCTGAGCCAATAGGACACACACTGCATGTGTATACATCATCGCTCTGAGCCAATAGGACACACATCGGTGTATACCGCTCTGAGGCAAATAGACAACAAGTTGATATGGAGGAGTGTTGAGTGAAGGAACGTGATGAAGCACAGAGGGGAAAGAAAGAGGAGCGACGAAGCCAGAGAAAGGTCAGATGTACCATAAAAGAGAGGGAAGGACAGAGAGAGATAATGTGGGTCAGTCCGAGGACGAGCTCTTCTGGTCGCAGAGACATCTGCAGGTAGAAACACTAAAGCTGTGAACACATGAAAGCTCTTTCACTTTATTCTGTCAAGAAAACTCTCCAAATCAGTCCTCGGCAAAAAAGAGTGATAGTCCACAGAGAGAATGTAACATCAGACCTGACCACACCTCCAGACCCCGCGTGGAGGGAGACGAGTCTGTGCTCCTGACACTTGTTGAGGTCCCAGCCCAAACCCTCTTCAATTATTCATATTTGGATATTTAGCAGGAGCTAATGCTAAGCTTATGCAAAATCATAATCTGTTCCATCAACTTTCTGTTAATATTGAGCCCAATAATACTTACATAATGACTGACTCCAGCCAAGAGAGGAGCAGTTCTGTGGGAAATCATCTGAGAGATTCAAGCTGAAGGATTATAAGGACCAGACTATTATACGAAATAATATTATATAAATTTAAATCTATGAAACACTAACCACCTCCAGACCCCAGGATATATGTGAAAGTTAGCTCTCCTGCTCATGACCCACACTCTGTCACTGTAATTCGACTTCTTCACACAGAATCGTAGCTCTGATCCCCCACACAGGACTCTGTGGAAAACCACCTCTGAGTCCTCCAGAAACAGCCGAGCCACAGTCCAGGTCTCGACACACAGCAGCTGTAGACCCCAGGTCCCAGAGGCCAGAGGGGTGAAAGGTCACCCCTCGTCTCCACTCTCCTCCGTGTTTCACCTCCACAGTCCCGGCACAGCGACTGGCCCCTCCCACCAGCCTGAGTGACTCTGAACAGACAAGAGACAGAGTGAGCCCCGCCCCTCCAACTGAGCAGCTGAAGCCCCGCCCCTTCCTCCTGACTCCTCCTCTCAGTGCTGAGGCTCACAGCAGCAGTTTCTAAAACAGAGTCCAGATGACTACAACTGAATCTTTTTCAACAATGGAACCCTCCTGGACGAATGAGGGATTACACCGACCTCCTGAGCCCTGTTCGCTCGGCCAATCACATGCAATCATCCATTAATTCTCTTTCGGGCAGGTCGTGGAGGCAGCAGACTGAGCAGGGACAGTTCTTCCCCACCCCAGACACTTCCTCCAGCTCCTCCAGGGTGATCCTGGGGCGTTCCCAGGCCAGAGACATAGTCCCTCCAGCCTCTTCTCTGTGGGACATGAACATCTCTCCAGGGAGGCTTTGCCCAGGAGAATCCAGGACAGATGGAGGAGCAGCGTCTCTACTCCGAGCTCCTCGCGTGTGACTGAGCCACCCTGAGGAGGGCACTCATTTTGACCGCTTGTATCTGTGATCTTATCTTTCGGTCATTACCCAAAGGTCAAAGTTGAGAGAAGAACTGCGATTGAGGTGTAAATCTCACTCCTCGGCCTCCTCAGTGAGGTCTACTCCAGCAACTGGCAAAAAGTCTGATTGTTGTGGCAGACAGTTAAGTGCTGTTTGTTGTTGGCAAATAAATGATTTAAGAGACTTTTGGAAGTGCTGCGGTGGTGGAGTGGCTGAGGTGACAGCACATATGTTGTTTTGCTTCTAACTTTGACTTTTAAAAAGCTGAATTGTGTCTTAAATGTGATCAGACGTGATATGAAACAAAGTCCTTTGTCCCAGCGCCTCATTCTGACCCGAGTTGTGTTCAAGGCCGTTTGTCCGAGTGGGAGGCGGGATCTACAGAGTTTCCGAGATCACATGAACGCAGCATCTGTGTGACTGTGGCAGAGTGGTTAGCCTCAGTGTGAGTGTCTTTACCTGCTGAGCTGTTGTTCTCGGACAGGACTGGAATGTCTTTACCTGCTGAGCTGTTGTTCTCGGACAGGACCCCTGCACAAAGAATAGTCATGTCACAAGATGCTGTTGGTCATATGACACAAAATGGCTGCTGTTGCCGTCGGTGACGCGCACAGGCCTTTTTTTATCAGTTTGGTGGAAACAGGAAGCTCACTATCGCTCTGATCACACTCTGGGGTTTGACACACGATTATTGAAGACGTCTTTTCACTCATAAAACACGTGAAGAACATTTAAGGACTAAAGAATCCTCAGTGTTGGACCAATGTGTTTTCTCCTTCAGCTTCAGCCTGCTGAGCTGAGAACATGCCCAGTGTTCTGCAGAAGGAGCTGAGCTGAGAACGTGCCCAGTGTTCTGCAGGAGAGCTGAGCTGAGAACGTGCCCAGTGTTCTGCAGAAGGAGCTGAGCTGAGAACGTGCCCAGTGTTCTCCAGAAGGAGCTGAGCTGAGAACGTGCCCAGTGTTCTGCAGAAGGAGCTGAGCTGAGAACGTGCCCAGTGTTCTGCAGAAGGAGCTGAGCTGAGAACGTGCCCAGTGTTCTGCAGAAGGAGCTGAGCTGAGAACGTGCCCAGTGTTCTGCAGAAGGAGAGCTGAGAACGTGCCCAGTGTTTCTGCAGAAGGAGCTGAGCTGAGAACGTGCCAGTGTTCTGCAGAAGGAGCTGAGCTGAGAACGTGCCCAGTTCTGCAGAAGGAGCTGAGCTGAGAACGTGCCCAGTGTTCTGCAGAAGGAGCTGAGCTGAGAACGTGCCCAGTGTTCTGCAGAAGGAGCTGAGCTGTGAGCGTGCCCAGTGTTCTGCAGAAGGAGCTGAGCTGTGAGCGTGCCCAGTGTTCTGCAGAAGGAGCTGAGCTGTGAGCGTGCCCAGTGTTCTGCAGAAGGAGCTGAGCTGAGAGAACGTGCCCAGTGTTCTGCAGAGGAGCTGAGCTGAGAACGTGCCCAGTGTTCTGCAGAAGGAGCTGAGCTGAGAACGTGCCCAGTGTTCTGCAGGAAGGAGCTGAGCTGAGAACGTGCCCAGTGTTCTGCAGAAGGAGCTGAGCTGTGAGCGTGCAGTGCAGTGTGTGCTGCAGAAGGAGCTGAGCGTGAGCGTGCCCAGTGTTCTGCGCAGAAGGAGCTGAGCTGTGAGCGGTGCCCAGTGTTCTGCAGAAGGAGGACACAGGGTTTTGGGAGCTGTGTGTGAAACATGAAATGTGAGTCCTGTTTAGGAGAAAGGACTTGAAGGAGATGGAGTCAAGTCAACGGCAATTAGAGTTTGATCCAAGCACAAAAAGGTTCATTTAAGAGTTTGAGCTTCAGTGAAGCTGCATTTCCCATAGAAAGGATGAAGAGTGCTTGTGCTTTGTGCAGGTCTTACTGGCCCCAGACAGAACAACGGATGGGATTCTGTTGGTTTTGGTCTTATTATGACAAATGTGCAGAAAGTCCCACTCTTCCTCTTCAAGTCCTTTTTAGGAACACATGGGATTGGCTGAGCTCCAGGAGCAGGAGCACCAAAGCTCCTGTGGAATGTGACTTCAAACATGTCAAACGCACACATCATCCTGACACACGCCAGAGAAAACAACTCTTTTCAATGTTCGGGAACAAACAAACACATCATTTTACACATTTCACAAAGTCAAGTCCAAAAGAAGGCGGAGCAAATGGAAAAGGCTGAAAAAACAATCATGTTCAGGTCTAAAGTGAGGACGCTTTAGAAGATCATGTTTCTAATCCAATGGAGACAAAGAGAATATTCAGTATTTACTATTGTATTCATGTGACCTCTGACCCCACCATGTGACCTCTGACCCAACAATGTGAACTCTGACCCCACAATGTGAACTCTGACCCCCACCGTCCCTCGGACAACACAAGAACATGGATTTTAAATGTCAAACTGAAAAAGTGTCAAAAGTCTGAACATGATTCCACTTTTGAGGTGAAAATATGTGTTTTCTGTAAATCAAAGTGACATAATGTGGCTTTAAGAGTGACCAGTGTGGGACTCCTTCATGTTTTTGATATTCGAAAATACACAAATCATGTATTCAAAAACACCAGGAATATATATTCATCATCCTGACATTAGAAATGAGCAAATGTGTTTGAGATGTTTCCAGGAGGTTAAAGACAGCGACTCTCACAGCCACAAACCAAGAGAAAAGAAGTGTCACTGACCGACCGAGAAGAAGAAGGACAAAACCAGGAGCAGCACTGCCAGAGCCATGTCAGGAACCAGGTCTGAACAGGACTGAACCCAGGAACCAGGTCTGAACCAGGAAACCAGGACTGAACCAGGTCTGAACCAGGACTGAACCAGGACTGAACCAGGACTGTGAACAGGAACTGAACCAGGACTGAACCAGGACGAACCAGGACGGAACCAGGACTGAACCAGGACGGAACCAGGACTGAAACCAGGACGGAACCAGGACTGAAGCAGGTCTTAGGTCTAAACCAGGACTAAAACCGGTCTGGGTCTGGTGTGTGAAAGTTTCCTGTTTTTGACACATTTTTATCTCTTCATCGTTTGTGGTTTTTTCTCGTTTAAAGAGCTCGAGCTTAATCTGATGTGTTTGACACGATTTGTGTTTATGGAACCTTAAGGCACGACACAAGAGAGAAGCAGTTATATGTCTGTGTGTGTGTGTGTATGTGGGTGTGTGTATGTCTGTGGGTGTGTATGTATGTATGTATGTGTGCGTGTGTGTGTGTGTGTGTGTGTGTATGTGGGTGGGTAGGGGTGTGTTGTGTGGGTGTATGTGTGTGTATATGTGGGTGTGTGTATGTCTGTGGGTGTGTGTGTATGTTGGTGTATGTATGTGTGTGTGTGTGTGTGTGTGTGTGTGTATGTGGGTGGGTAGGGGTGTGTTTGTGTGGGTGTATGTGTGTGTATATGTGGGTGTATTTATGTCTGTGGGTGTGTGTGTGTATGCAGGTGTGTGTGTGTGTATGTATGTATGTGGGTGAGTATGTATGTCTGTGTGTGTGTGTAGGTGGGTGTGTGTGCATGTGTGTGTATGTCTATGTGTGTGTGTATATGTGTATGTATGTGTGTAGGGTATGTGTGTGTATGTATATGTGTGTGTGTATGTATGTGGGTGGGTGTATGTGTGTATACTTGTGTGCGTGTGAATGTGTGTATGTGTGTGTGTGAGTATGTAAGTATGTATGTATGTGTGTGTGTGTATGTATGTCTTTGAGTATGTATGTGTGTCTGTGTGTATGCATGTGTGTATGTATGTATGTATGTATGTATGTATGTCTGTGTGTGTATGTATGTATGTATGTATGTATGTATGTCTGTGTGTGTATGTATGTATGTATGTATGTATGGGTGTGTATATGTATGTATCTGTGTATGTATGTGTATATGTATGTGTGTGTGTGTATGTTTGTGTGTGAGTATGTATGTATGTATGTATGTATAATATGTGTATGTATGTGTATACGTATGTGTGTATGAGTATGTATATCTGTGTTTATGCATGTGTGTATGTATGTATGTATGTATGTGTGAGTATGTATGTATGTGTGTATGTGTGTGTGTGTATGTATATGTCAGTATGTATGTCTGTGTTTATATGTATGTGTGTATGTATGTATGTGTGTGTATGTATGTACGTACGTACGTACGTACGTACGTATGTATATGTGTGTTTATGTATGTGTGTGTATGTATATGTGTGTGTATATATGTGTGTGTGTGTATATATATGTGTGTATGTGTGTGTGTGACACACGTAACTTGACCCTTTTGAGGAAAGTCCAAGGGTGCAATGAGGATGTCTATAATTATCATTTTAAACTTTGAAGCCTTTGACGCTCCTTCACCAAAGGTATATTTTTATATACCTTTATAAAGGTATAAACTAACACCTGACCAGGTTTAGTCCAGGTTTAACCATGGTATAACCCTGGTTTTGATGTGGTTTGGATCTGGTTTAGACTTGGTTAATGTTCAAACTCGCATAGCTGGATTAAACTGGGCTCAAACCAAAACCCAACAAGTCCTTAGTCCTGGTTATGAAGTGGTTTAAATCTGGTTTAGCTTTAGAGTTTTTTTTTAATTTCAGACCTTCTTATTCCCTTTACTGGTAAAAATGTTCTAAAAAATCAAGACATTTATTTATTTATA
Organism: Chaenogobius annularis; assembly: GCA_015082035.1. NCBI lineage: Eukaryota > Metazoa > Chordata > Actinopteri > Gobiiformes > Gobiidae > Chaenogobius > Chaenogobius annularis. The sequence continues at coordinate 99,545 of BJKM01000567.1, read as the reverse complement.
ATTCACATATTTATAATTTTTAACAACAAAATGACCATAAAAATCAACAATAGCTAGCATGCTAACAATAGCTAGCATGCTAACAGCACACTTCCTGCTTTGGAGACAAAAATACTTTATTTTAAACATGTTTTTAACCGACTTTAAGACAACATTTAACAGTAAGTAAGTGTATATTCATCAATAAGGACAACAAACGCACAAAGATGTGTGAATAACAGTTCTTTCATGATGTCAGAGGGACGTTGGTGATCCATGGGGATCCACCGGCTGGACGGTCTGCATCTGCCCGGTCGGTTCGGGAAACACACATCAGTCTGACGTTTGGTTTGACGATTCTCTGATTGGTTCGTCCACCTGTCAATCACGCTGTGACTGATGATTTCAAGAGCGTTACATATTTAAAACAAGGATTAAAACAAGGAAGGCAGCCGGACCAGACTGCATCAAGCACCAGGCTCCTTAGGTCCTGCGCAGATGAACTGTGGAGTTATGGAGCATTTCTTCAACATGAGCCTGAAGCTGAGGGTGGTCCCACAGGTCTGGAAGACCTCCCGTGTGGTACTAGTCCCCAAGACACCGCGCGCCAAAGACCTCAATAGCTTCAGGCCGGTGGCTCTCACGTCCCAGCTGGTCCTGGACCACCTCCGCTCCACCGTGAGCTCAGCCATGGACCCGCTGCAGTTTGCGTACCGGCCTGGCATCGGAGTGGAGGACGCCATCATCTCCCTGCTGCACCGCTCTCGCTCTCACCTGGAGAAGCCTGGCAGCGCTGTGAGGATCCTATTTTTCGATCTCTCCAGCGCTTTCAACATCAATCCAGCGTGCTGCTTCTGAGGGACACGCTGGAGACAGCTGGTGTGGACTACGACCTGGCGGAAAGGATCCTGGACTACCTCACAAACCGACCCCAGTTTGTGAGAGCCTGTGTGTCTGACACTCGGACCTGCAGTGTGGGGGCGCCCCAGGGCACCGTCCTCGCGCGCCCTTTCTCTTCACCCTACTACACTGCAGACCTCAGACACGACACGGACAGCTGTGTCCTGCAGAAGTTCTCTGATGACTCTGCCATCATCGGATTCATCACGGACGACGACAATGTACAGAGGACTCGCGCAGAAACCACCTCCTCATCAACACGGGGAAGACCAAGGAGATAGTGTTGGACTTCCGCAGATGCCACTCTCTGCTGCCCCCCCTCACCAGAAGAACATCCAGGGAAGGGACATTGAGAGAGTGGACTCATACAAGTACCTGGATGTTCATCTGAACCACAAACTGGACTGGACTCATCATACAGACGCACTGTACAGGAAGAGCCAGAGTCGGCTCTACCTCCTGAGGAGACTCCGGTCCTTTGGAGTGACAGGGCCACTCCTGAGGACCTTCTATGACTCGGTGGTGGCATCAGCCCTCCTGTACGGTGTGGTCTGCTGGAGCAGCAGCATCACAGAGAGGGAGAGGAAGAAGCTGGACAAAGTCATCAAGAAGTCCAGGAGGTGGGGGACAGAAGGGTCCTGGCTAAAACTCACGTCTATGCTGGACCATGAGTGTCGCCCCCTGCAGGACACTCTGTCCGCTCTGGAGAGCAGCTTCAGTGACAGACTGATCCACACCTCGCTGTGTGAAAGGAGAGGTTTCACAGGTCTTTCCTTCTGCTGCTGTCAGACTTTACAACAAACACTGTTAGTCCTGAACGTGATTCAGCTTTCATAATCCTGTGCAATACTGTTATACTCCTGTGCAATACTTTTATACTTCCTGTGCAATACTGTTATAACTCCTGTGCAATCTTTTATACTCCTGTGCAATACGTTATACTCCTGGTTGCAATACTGTTATACTCCTGTGCAATACTGTTGCACTCCTGTGGCAATACTGTTATACTCTGCTGTGCAATACTGTTATACTCCTGTGCAATACTGTTGAACTCCTGTGCAATACCGTTGAACTCCTGTGCAATACTGTTACATTCCTGTGCAATACTGTTATACTCCTGTGCAATACGTTATACTCCTGCAATACTGTTATACTCCTGTGCAATACTGTTGTACTCCTCTGCAATACTGTTACACTCCTGTGCAATACTGTTATACTCCTGTGCAATACTGTTGTACTCCTGTGCAATACTGTTATACTCCTGCAATACTGTTATACTCCTGTGCAATACTGTTTTACTCCTGTGCAATACTGTTATACTCCTGTGCAATACTGTTATACTCCTGCAATACTGTGACACAATGTCAATCATCCCTGTGCAAAATTGTATCTGTTTTTACAAGAGTTTCCTTTTTTTTTTTTATGATTATACTGTACATAATCTGCTTCTGTACCTTTGTTGCAACAGTGGAATTTCCCCACTGCGGGACAAATAAAGGTGATCTGATCTTATCTTAAATGTCAAATATGTCTATTTTCAAAATCTTTTCCATATCACGAATGTCCATTATGACGTAAATAATATACATTCACTACGGAACATTCTCCATCGTTTTTATTTCAACAATTCAAACGTCAAAAACACAAAATACAGACAAACACAGACTGCGAGGGCGATTCCAGTTCAACAGATAACACTGTTCCCATGCCAACAGAGCGTTAGAGAATGACAGCCCGTTTCCAGGGGGCAGTAAAGAGCCAAAAGCCAACATGCAGACGCTAGAACAAACCCTCAGACTCTCCACCCTCGCGCTCTGTCCCGAGTCTCGTCTTTCGCTCCGGGATCGATCCAGGAAGGGCCCGATCGATGGGAGGTTGTCGTTGTTGTTGTTGTTGTCGTTGTTGTTGTCCTTGTTGTTGATGTTGTTGAATGAAACGACCCAGGCCTCGGCGCGTGTCACGGCGCAGAAACACCGGCGGGTTTACAACCACCGGAAAACAATGAAGAGCTTCACGAGGAGGCCCATCACTGAGGAAGAGGAGGATGCGAATGGCAATTAAATGTCTCGAGAAGCATTTGAGGGAAAACCAGCTTTATGATAACCCAGTTCTGATTGGTGACCAGATAATTAGATCTTTGGACACCACTGGCGAACAATTTAGCTTGAAATGATTAATTATGTGCTCGAAAGAAGTCAGGAAGTACTTGAAGAACATCAATCGATCCAACAAGAATCAAGTCCTTCGAGTAAATCTGAAACTTGGCCCTGAAAAGTCCCAGAAACAGTCAAGGATCTTCCAAAAGCAGAGATGTTTTGAAATAGACAACTCTCCTACGTATAACTGGCAATGGTAATGAACAGTTTTAGTAATTAACCGCTTAAACGTGTTAATTTACCGAAGAAACTTTAGTTATCTCCATATTCTGTTTGTGGCATTATTATCTCCATGTTTTTACTCTTCCTCTGAACTCCACCGACGCAGGCCCATCTCAGACACAATCACAGTGAGCTGCAGTGTTCATCGACGGGTCACGTGGCGAGGACATCGCTCAGACGCGTCCTCCTGAAGTCCACAGAAGCACGCACACGTCGCGGACATCACATCCGTCTTCATCCGCTCCTGCAGAAGCACACACACGTCTGCGGGACAAATGAAGACGGATGTGACGGCCGCAGAGCCTCTGTGAAGGAGATGCGTCCAGCCAACGCCAGGAGGACACACTCAGAGGGAAGTCGTGCGTACGTGTAAGGAAAGAGTGCGGCTTGAAGACCTTTATGATGGAGAGCTTCCAGTGTGATCTCGTCTCTTTCTGTTCGTCGCACTCAGATGTACGTTTTTTTGAAGGACACAAAGGACGGTCTCATGGTTATGGTCTATAAGTCTGAGCCGAGTCCTAACAAAGAATGATGAAACAGCATGATTTTTGCACGATGAATTCAAATATTTCTTTCAGAAGACGTACATTTCCCTGAAAGTGACAGCTGCGTCTGCGTCTGCGTCTGCGACTGCGAATACGAGAACGAGAACGTATGATTAAGCGTCGAGGCACTGGGATCTTTGTGCAGAACTGTTTTAGAGTCACGGTCCAGTTTTACCTTTGTCATAGGCCTGGTTTAGACCGGGTTTAGACCTGGTTTAGTCCTAGTTTAGACCGGGTTTAGACCGGGATTAACCCTGGTTTAGTCCTAGTTTAGACCGGGTTTAGACCTGGTTTAGACCTGGTTTAGGCCTGGTTTAGACCGGGGTTTAGACCGGGTTTAGACCGGGTTTAGACCTGGTATGGACCCGGTTTGGACCCGGTTTGGACCCGGTTTGGACACGGTTTGGACACGGTTTGGACACAGTTTAGATCAGGTTTAGACCAGGTTTGGACCTGGTTTGGACCAGGTTTAGACCAAGTTTAGACCAGGTTTGGACCTTGTTTGCACCAGGTTTGGACAAGGTTTGGACAAGGTTTGGACCCGGTTTGGACATGGTTTAGATCAGGTTTAGACCAGGTTTGGACCCGGTTTGGACCATGTTTGGACCCGGTTTGGACAAGTTTTGGACCCGGTTTGGACCCAGTTTGGACCCGGTTTGGACCCTGTTTGGGCCAGGTTTGGACCCGGTTTGGACCCGGTTTGGACCAGGTTTGGACCAGGTTTGGACCTGGTTTGGACCAGGTTTGGAGGTTTGGACCAGGTTTGGACCTGGTTTGGACCTGGTTTGGACCTGGTTTGGACCAGGTTTGGACCTGGTTACACTCACAAAGCCTTAGATTGAGAGCCGCTAAAATGAAAGGCACTTTCAATGTGCAAATAAAAGTACGTTTTTGGTGAAAAACACTTTTTTCCAAATGAAATATTCTGCCCCCTACTTGGTCGTCGGCAGAATTGCACTGTAAACAGGTATAAATCCTTTGTCTGAAGATGGACGTGAACCTGAGACTCGACCAGGAGCCGTAAACCACGAGCCGTCGCCGCGCGAGGACAAAGTCATACGTTTAACCACAACAAGACCCTAAATCAGACCTGAGACAAGACCTGGACTAGACCTGGACTACGACTGCGAGAACAGGACTGAGCAGACTAAACCAGGACTAACACACAGGACTAAACCAGGACTAAACCAGGACTAAACCCAGGACTAAACATGGGCTGAACCAGGACTAAACAAGACTATACAACTTATACAAAGGACTAAACCTAGGGGAAACCAGGACTAAAACCGAGAACTTTATGACCATAAAAAGGACTAAACAAGGACTTGTCAAGGACTAAACACAAAACAGAAGAAAACCAGAACCAAACGAGGTCCGAGCAAGCCCTCACGAGGACGAAACCTAGGACTAGACAAAACCAGGAGGACTAAACAAGGGTTTTAAAAGCAGGACTAATCCAGGACTTAAAAGGATAAATTAACCAAGTACAAAATAGAAACCAAATCAGGATCAAACAAGGACTCATCAAGGACTAAACAAGCCAAAACACACACGAAAAAACAGGCTCAAACAAGGTCTAAACAAGCCTTGAAGCCGACTAACCAGGACTAAAGTACAAACTCAGAGACCAAACCAGGACCAAACCAGGACCAAACCAGGACAAACCAGGACTAAACAGGCACAACAGGACCAAACCAGGACAAACCAGGACAACACAGGACCAACCAGCACAACAGCGACCAACCAGCACAACAGCGACCAAAACCAGGACCAACAGCACAAACCAGACAACAGGACAAACCAGGACAAACCAGGAAAACAGGACGAAACAGTGTATGAATCAGGGCTGAACTTTAATGGTCTTTTCAGAACCGTTACAAGCGTTTCAAGACCATTTAGTTTGCTTCTTGTCCATGTTCTTGATTTTGATCTCCACCGCCAATTGAAAAAATAGAAATAGAAACTTATGCAAAATTGTGAATGATTTACTGTTGCACAAGTGTTCAAAACTCTCGTGAGTCACTGGTCCAGAGCCGTGTTCAGACCGAAGCCTGGGCTCAGCCCTGTCTCCTTCTGGGTCTTCAAGCCTTCACCACAAGGTCATTGTCATCTTGTGTCCAGGGGAAATCAATCCAAATTGGGGCGGGGCCGGAGCGGGGCCAGAGACGTGCGGGGCCGGTAGCGGGGCTAGGCAGCGGGGCAGGAGCGGGCCAGGAGCGGGGCCGGAGCGGGGCCGGAGCGGGCTAGGGCGGGGCGGAGCGGGCGGAGCGGGGCCTGGGAAGCGGGGCAGGAGCGGGGCGGAGGAAGCCAGAGCGAGGCCAGAGCGAGGCTAGAGCGGGACAAGAACAGGGCCGGAACCGGGCCGGAGCGGGACCCTAGAGAGGGGCCAGAACAGGACTAGAATGGGGCTAAACAGGATAGAACGCGGACCTGAACTGGGACTAGAACGATGACCAGAACGGGACCAGGACCAAAGCAGGGCTAGAACGGGGATAGAACAGGACTAAACAAGGACTAAACTAGGACTGAACCAGGGATGAACCAGGCTAAACCAGGATTTAACAAGGACTAATGCAGAACGAAGCCAGGACTGAACTTGGGCTGAAACCTGCGGGATTTCAATCAATTTAAATTTGAGGTTGAAGACGGACACAAAACCGGGACAAAACCAGGACTAAACCAGGACAAACCAGGACCCAAACCAGGACCAAACCGAGACCAACCGGGACAACCGGAAACAGGACCAACCGGGACCAAACAGGACCCAAAACGGGACAAACCGGGACTAAACAAGGACCAAACCGGACCAAACCGGGACCAAAGCGAGACCCAACCGCGGAGCCAAACCGGGAGCCAAACCGGGACGTCTCCAGAACCCTGGTGATGTCTCCAGACTTTTACAGGCTCATGATTCAACCCAGAGCGCACCACGCTTTAGATGCTGCTGTAAAAATGCGCCGCTTGTAAAACCCGCACTAATCGAACTTCGAATAAAGTTTGCATTTCTAATTTTGCAGCGGCTCCGACTCGGCCCCTGCCCCTCGACCATAAAAGGCGACCGTTGACTTTACGGCCCTCTCATTGACGTCGACAGCAGCCCGAGAGTTTGTTTGGCCATAAAGAAAAAAGTTGTGGTGATTGAAGTCGTCAGGTGAAGGAGGAGGTTTAAAAAAGCACATAGACTCCACCCAACACACAACCGTCCGAATGAGCGGTTGAACTGGTCACATGGTTTGAGAATCCCACAGGGAAAACAAGTGACCGAGACTTTGAAAAAAAGCCCAAAAACGAGCGAATGAAGTCAGATCTATTGAGTTCAGATATACTGTAAACGGTGCCGTAACCTGATGTGTCGATGCTTTGCTTTAAATCCACACGTATCGTCTCCCAAATACCGCCACAGGGAGCGTAATGGTGCCGTTCACGGCAGTGTCGTGGTCAGGGCAATCAAGCGCGAGCAGTTGATTGACCAATACAATCTAAGCCTTTACTACATTTCAGTTGTTCTAATTAGATCCACATGAGCCCGTTTCCCTCTCACTTCTGCTGCTGAAGCCTCTACAGGCCGTCTGACGAGTACTGTGCAGGAAGCTTGGCTCTTCTTCTCCTGCAGCTTGCTCAGTCTGTGGGCGTGTTCAGAGCCCCGTTCATGCTCCGCCCTCTAACGTGAGCTTTTTTAGAACCAGAGCAGACAGCAGCTTGTGTTAGAGCTCTGCACATGTGCTCTGAGGACAAACTCAAACACCTGAAGACCCTGAACCCTAAACTGAGCATGTGCAGAGGCGGACATGAGTTAACCCTACTGAGCAGTTGAAGAAGATGATGAAGCCCTGATGAGCATAGTGCACGTAGAGCTCTGACTAGAGCTGTGTCAAGGAAGCAATTTGAGCCCTAACTGAGCATTCGTGAATACGAAGAAGAAAGAGAGCCCTAACTTGGATGTGCAAGAGGAGAAGGAGAAGCCCTAATGAGCACCTGTCAGAGGAGCAAGAGACCTTTCACTGTAGCCATGGTGCAGAGGAGAGAGAAGCCTCAACTGAGCATGTGCACGAAGGAGAAGAGAAGCCCTAACTGAGCATGTGCAGAGGAGAAGGAGCCTAACTGAGGATGTGCGAGAAGAGAAGCCTGAACTGAGCTGATGGCATAAGAAGCATCTGACTGAGCATGTGCGCAGAAGCGAAGCCCTGACTGAGCATGTGCAGAGAAGCCTTTAACTGAGGCATGTGCAGAGGAGACGAGAAGCCACTAACTGAGCATGTGCAGAGAGAAGAGAAGCCCTAACTGAGTCTGTGCAGAGGAGAGAAGCCCCTAGACTGAAGCATACGTGCAGAGAAGTCTGGGAGCATGAGCATGTGCAGAGAAGCGAAGCCCTAACTGAGCATGGTGCAGAGGAGTAAAAGTGAAGGCCAGCATAACTGAGCATGTGCAGAGGAGAAGTGAAGCCCTAACTGAAGCATGTGCAGAGAAGAGAAGCCCTAAACTGAGCATGGTGCAGAGAGGCTCTGACTTGAGCATTAAGTGCAGAGAAGAGAGCACCTAACTGAGGCATGTGCAAGAGAGCTACTGGACTGAGCATGTGCAGAGAAGAGAAGCCACTACTGAGCATGTGCAGAGGAGACAAGCCTAATGAGCAAGTCAATCCTAAGCTGGAGAAGAAGACCAAATGGTATGGCAGAGAAGAAACCTACTGAGCATGTTTGAACGAGAAGTAAGCCCTAACTGAGTCATGTGCGAAGAAGGAGCCTAATGAGCCAAGGACGAGAGAGGCCCTAACTGAGCATGTGAGAGGAGACAGGGAAGCTCCAACTGAAGCAATGTGCAGAGAGACAGGGCCCTAAATGACATGGAGATAGTGCAGAGAAGTTTCCTAACTGAGGAAATGGCGAGGGCCGGAAGCCTAACTGAGCAGGTGACCAGAGGAAAGGGACAGGCCTACTGATTGCATGTGCAGAGGAAGACAGAGAGCCTACTGAGCATTACGTGCAGGAGAAGAGCAATGAATATCAGAAGAGACCTAACTGAGCCATGTGCAGAGACAGCTCTGACGAGCATAGGTGTTAGAGAGCGAGGCCTGACTGAGCATGTGCGAGGAGAACAGGGTGGAACGTCACTTCACATGGCTCTGTTCTCCGGTTTTATTAGATTAAATGTCTATTAGAAGACAATCAGTATTTGATAACTCAAGTCTGTGTAATGCTCGAATGAAAGTGGGAACCATTGCCTTCCGTGTACAGCTGTGGGGAGTTGAGGACAGATGTTTGCACGCTTCACGTGCCCGTCGTTTTATCACCCTTCCAGTGGTCGGTGCGCGCTAGGTGGAAAAACGCTTTAGAATTGGATGCAGACGGAAGAGCTGCCTTTACAATAACTCAGGCCAAACCAGAGCCTTTAACCGCGGCTCACGCTCGGAGGAGAGCGTGAAGTTCTGATTGCGCCCAGAGTGCTCTCTTTGGGTTCCCAATCAGGAACCGCGTGATGTCATCTGTGCCGTTTTAAGCCGCAGAGGCAGAGTTATACCCACAGAGGGCAGCACGACAGTGACCACTCGTTATTTGGACACTTCAGAATTTAGTTTTCAATAGTCCGTCTTGCTTAAAATTGTATTTAAATAAACCAATCCGAGGATGAATACATCCATAAGTTACGTTTTATTGTACTATTTGGACCCGTGATGCGTCCTTAGCAACGCTGTGAAATGGAAGAAGTTCAACTGAAACAGCTCCGTCTCATCAAAGCCCCAGTTTAAATAGCATGCAGCTCCTGCTCCGAGGAAGATTGAGATGTGAGAGCGAGAGAAGGGCTGGAAAGAGAGACGAGCGCTCTCTCTCCTGACTCCTCCTCTCTCTCCTGCTCTCTGCTTCACTGCTCCTCTGCTCCTCTCCTTTCCTCCTTCTCTCTCTCCTCTACTCTCTTCTCTCCTGCTCTCTTCTCTTTTGCTCTCTTCCTTCCTCCTCATTCTCTACTCTTATCGCTCGTCTCTCTGCTATCTCACCTCTCTTGCCTGTCTTCTCTCTCTCTCCTCCTCCTCTCCATTTCTGCTCTCTCTCTTCTGCTCTCTCTCGCTCCTCTTTCGTAGCTGTCTCTCCTCCTCCTTGCTTCGCTCTCTCTCCTCTCTCTCTCTCTGCTCTCTCTCTCTCCTCCTGTTCTCTCTCTCTCCTCTTCACTCTCTGTCTCCTCCTTCCCTCGCCCGCCCTCTACTCTCTCTCTCTCCCTCATGCTCCTTCTCCTCCTCTCTCTCCTGCTCTCTCTCTCTCTCTCTCTCTCTCTCTCTCCTCTATCTCTCTGCCCTGCTCTCTCTCTCTTCCTCTCTCTCTCCTCCTCTCTCTCTCTCCTGTCTCTCTCTCTCTCTCCTCTCTCTCTCTCTCCTGCTCCTCTCCTCCTCTCTCTCCTCTCTCTCTCTCCTCCTCTCTCTCTCCTCCTCTCTGCTCTCCTCCTCTTCTCTCTCCTACTCGCTCTCCTGCTCTCTCTCTCTCCTCTCTGCTCTCTCTCTCTCCTCCTGCTCTCTCCTCCTGCTCTCTCTCTCTCTGCCTCTCTCTCTCTCCTCTCTCTCCTCCTCCTCTCTCTCCCCTCTCTCCTCTCTCTCTCCTCCTGCTCTCCTCTCTCTCTCCTGCCTCTCTCTCCTCCTGCTCTCCTCTCTCTCCTCCTGCTCTCCTCCTGCTCTCTCTCCTCTCTCCTCCTCCTCCTCTCTGCTCCTCTGTCTCTCCTCCTGCTCTCTCCTCCTGCTCTCTCCTCCTGCTCTCTCTCCTCTCTCTCCTCTCTCTCTCTCCTCTGCTCTCTCTCCCCCTCCTCTCTCCTCTCCTCTCCTCCTCTCTCTCCTCTCTCTCCTCTCTGGGCTCTCTCTCCTCTCTCTCCTCTCCTCTCTCTCTCTCCTCCGCTCTCCTGCTCTCTCTCTCTCCTCTCTCTCCTGCTCTCTCTCTCTCCTGCTCTCTCTCTCCTCCTCTCTCTCCCTCTCTCTCCTCCTCTCCTGCTCCTCTCTCTCTCTCCTCTCTCTCTCCTCTCCTCCTGCTCTCTCTCTCCTCCTCTCTCTCCTCCTGCTCTCTCCTCTCCTCCTCTCTCTCCTCCTGCTCTCTCCTCTCTCTCTCTCTCCTCTCTCTCTCTCTCTCTTCCTCCTGCTCTCTCTCCTCCTCCTCCTCCTCTCATCCTCCTCCTCTCTCTCTCCTCCTCTCTCTCCTCCCCTCTCTCCTCTCTCCCACTCGCTCTCCCCCTCTGAGCGCTGAGAGGAGCAGGATGGATGCGCTCGACCTCTGATTGGTCCTCAGATGATAAATGGATCCTCCACAGATAAAACATACAACGCTGTTCTCGCTCCACTGTTCCTGGGCAATCTCACACCACAGACACCACAGACGCATCACTACAGACACTACAGCCACAGCCGCATCACCAGACACTGCAGACGCATCACTACGACAGACAGCCGCTACAGACACTACAGCCACAGACGCATCACCACAGAACACTACAGCCACAGCCGCATCACTACAGACACTACAGCCAAGCCGCATCACCACGACACTACAGCCACAGACGCATCACTACAGACACTCAGCACGCATCACCACAGACACTACAGCCACAGACGCAATCACCACAGACACTACAGCCACAGACGCATCACTACAGACACTACAGCCGCATCACCACAGACACTACAGACGATGCATCTACAGACACTACAGCCGCATCACCACAACACTACAGCCACAGACCGCCACATTCACAGACTACACACAGACGCAGTCACTACAGACACACACACAGGCACACCAGACACACAGCCACAGCCGCATCACCACAGACACTTACAGCCACAGACGCATCACCACAGACACTCATCACCACAGACACTACACCACACATCACCAAGACACCACGCATCACTACAACACTACAGCCACAGCCGCATCACCACAGACACTGCAACAGACGCATCACCACAGACACTACACCGCAACACCACAGACACCGCAGCCGTCACACCACAGACACTGCAGCGCATCACCACAGACACTCAGCACAATCACCACAGACACTACACGCATCACCACAGACACTACATAACGAGTCCAGGCAGTCACTAACGCATCAGAGATAAGCCGCAATCACCACAGACACTACAGCAGCCGCATCACCACAGACACCAGCCAATTCCCACAGACGCACTTCCAACATTCAGACCACAACCCACCCACATGACAGAAGACACGGCATGCACGACACCAGTCATCGGGACTAGCACATCACGCCGCCATCACCGACTACACCGATCACCACAGCCGCATAGCCACTAAGCGAGCATCCACACACAGCAGCCAGCATACAGCACACAGCCGCATCACCACAGCACTGCACCGCATCACCACAGACACTGCAGCCGCAATCACCCACAGACACGCAGCCGCAGTCACCACAGACACTACAGCCGCATCACACACACTACACCGCATCACCGACAGGCCGCATCACCACAGACACGCAGCCCGATCACCACAGACACGCAGCACGCTGCACAGACCGCATCACCAAACGCAGCCGCATCACCACAGGACACTGCAGCCGCCATCACCACAGACCACTGCAGCCGCATCACCACAGACACACACAGCGCATCACAAAACTGCAGCCGCATCATCACCACAGACACTACAGCCGCATACCACAGACACTGCAGCATCACCAAACAGCAGCCGCATCACCACAGACACGACAGCCGCATCACTACAGACACTGCAGCCCCCCTCCAGGCGCTCTAATTTGGCCCGCGAAGGGGTGCTGAGATGCATTAGGAGTATGTCAGTCGTTGCAAAGGAGACCAAATCAAGTCTGTTCCCCTGAAAACACATTCATAAAAGACAATTGAATCATCATCTCTTTGCAAGTGATCTGTTTGAATGCAACACAAATCTAGATTTGGCCCTCGCAATTAAGCATTCATTTTGGCCGACCAAGGAAAAAAATGTGGGCACCCCTGAATCTACAGAATTGTGTGTGTTTTCAAAGCAGAAAACAGGAGGCGGTCCCAAAGGCCTTGACTGACCCGGTCTTTATTAAAGAGTAACAATGATAATACATATGCTTATTGTGATGTTTCTTTTAAAATCCCCCAGATTAAACCACTTTAACCAACCGACAGTTCCCACCACCACCACCAAGGTCAGACAACCATGGAAGACGAGTGTGTTTAAAATAGGTCAGAACTTCCTCAAATCAAACAGTAAAAATAGATATATCATATGCTATAATTAGTTTCGAGAGGTTACAGTATATTGTCTCCCACATCGTTCACATCACATTAAAAATCCTTAACAATCGACAGGTTAAATTCGTATGTAATAAATACTTTTCACACAGCCCAGTCCAGAGTGGCGTTTTCCTTCAGGTTTATTGCACGGATGATCGAGAGGCGGGCTCTCAAATACACTGTTGGTGTCGTTTTTGCTTGAAACAAAGGCTCCAGTCTGCGAGGCTGGTAGAGGTCCAGGAATCCCAGGTTCACACCACACTGCACCCCAAAGGCCAGGTCCCCAGTGGCCATTTAACACATGTTTTGTACATTTTCTATATATTCTAGTAAAAGGGAGCAAAAATGTAGAGTAAATACTTATATATTTGCAGCAAGTTTACCAGTAAAAGGGATTTTAATGCATTCTCTGTCCATCCTCAAATCGAACATAAGAAGAAATATGCCTTTCTACGACGGCTCAACATTTTAGACAGATTCTATTTTTGTATCTGTAAAAAGACACAAAATGTCTGGATGTTTGTTTGGGACATGCATTTCTAGCTCCCTTTATATGATGTCCAGTGGTTTTATTTATATCTGTCTTTAGAAAAACTCTAAGAAAAGGTCTAGGATATGAACTCGGTGTGCATTTCAGACATACAAAGAGTGCTTTATATTTGATGGGGATGAAGGATGTGTGGGTAATATCTTATCAATCAGTCGATATTAAGGGGATTTTTATTGTCATTACAGCGCCAACAAACTGTGGATTTATTCAGTCCTAACGGTATAAATGTGTCACATAGGTTCTTTTTTTTGTTTTTTTGACATCACAAACATGAACACAACTCAGGACTGTTTAAGCCTGGCTTATTGTCATGGTATGATTCATTTTATATAAGTCAGCCCTTCTTGTGATAATCAATGTGGCCTTAAGAGAAGATAAAACCGGTTGGGCAGATTTTAGGACACATGGTAATGGTGACTCTACATGTTCATCGTGACTAATAAATATGAGTAATAAAACATTGTACTGATCCTCCCCTGTTCAGATCTGACCCCAGGACCTGGTGGTGTTGGTGCGGTCTGAACCGGACATGACCCGGGCCTCAGACCTCAGACTCCAGGCTGGAAACCCTGCTCCAGGGCTTTGGCACATAGGGACTGTTCAGTCTGCGCGCCACCAACACTGGCCTTCTGTCCCTGCCTCCGGTATCCTCCCTCGGCCCCGCCCCTCCGTCAAACGCCCCGTACAGGCTGTTGTGCTGGTACATCACCGGCTGGTGGCTGACACGCTGCAGCACTGGCGTGTTACTGCCCGGACAATGGCTTGTGCACGGAAACAAATGGCACGTGTCCTTAGAGCCATCGTAAAAGTGATTCGGCGCCACGTAAACCGGGTAGTCTGTGAACGAGTTCAGGTAAGAGTAGCGTCTATGCACCAGCGTGGAGGAGGAGCGCCTCAGAGCTGCGGCGTTCTGCAGGATCGCCTCCCGGTACGAAGGCAGTTGGGCGCAATCGCCATATTTCAGCTTTTGCTTGTACGGAAACGAGCCCATGTGAGCCGGGTCTAGGTACGCTGGTTCTGCTGATAAAGGGTAACAAGAGAGGTTGTGCCCTAAACTCCCGTAAAGTTTGCCTGACTGCGGGTTTGCCACGACCACTCTTGGGAACAGATCCGGTATGTCCGCCCGGTTTGGGGGCAACGTTGAAGAAGTCGATGGTTTAGTTTCGTCGACCTGGTGAACCCTGTCGTTGCCCCAAGTTGCTTTCAAAAAGGAGGCTCTGCGGTTCAGCTTGTCCTTACCTAACAGCGGTATATCGTCCATGTCCGCGTCTACGTACGACTTCATGCAAGAGTTACAGCTAGGACTAGTTCCAGCGTAGTGTCCCGAAGTGGAGCAAGGTATCGTCGAATTAGCGTGATTAGCATGGTTGTTTAAAAGAAGGTTGTTAGCCCGAAGCTCAGCCAGGCAAGACCGCGGTTCGTCGTAGTCATTTCTTGACCTCGCGTCCAAAGCGTTGAAGACGTAATTATGAGCGCGTCTTTGCCTGCAGTCTGGAGGGTAGCTGAACTTGCGCCGAAACGGGCCCTTGTGCTCCACGTAAATGTCTGGGACCTGCAACTCTCGGTAGAAAGTTTGGTGGCGCTGCGGTTGGCTGTCCATGTAAAGCCTGTTCCGGTGATGCAAAGTTGGCGTTACAGTCGGGCTAGTGTCCCTCATCGCTAAGTGCGGCGTGCTGAGACTGGAAATAGGCAAAGTCCTCTCGAGAAGGTGGTGGTTGGGCCTCGCGGGCAGCGTGTACCTCAGGGGCGTCGGCCTCGAAACCACTCGCGACTTGTCCAGAAGCGGTTGAGTGGCAGAATCACTGTAATGAATTGGAAAAGTGGGAGTTAACGCCCTCTGAGGGTACGGCGAGTGGTTGTCTGTTATGCTGGAGATATATGGCACGCGGTTGTGGGTGAGGTCTGTGGTCGTGACTCTAGGGGGCAGTCTAACATTATCGGCCCCGCGCCTGCTCCAGTTTTCGATTGTTTTGGTGGCGTTGTCCAAAGAGTTCTCCACCCTGGCAGACGACACCATGTCCTTAGCTGTCCTTAGCATCTTTAGCATGTTAGCCTGAGTGTAGTTGGACGTGACGTCGGGGCTCTGCATGTCTCTGTTGCTCTTGTCCGAATGCTCCACGCCGTTGAAGCAGCTGTAGATGCCCTGCGGAAACACACAATAACATGTGTAAACTTAGTGCTGATCACATTTTTATCACATCATATTTGATTCAAAATCGTGGAAGTTGCAGGAAACACATCACATTTAGTTGCGTCTAAATCCGGGCCTTTTTAATGGCAGTCGGGGTTCTTGGTAACATATTCACTGCCATTAACTGCTTAACCGAGTGAAAACATTTTGCCCTGTTAATTGGCGCGTTTCATTAGCCTTTTTTCTTGTGTGTGAGTATATTTGAAACGCATAATTGCACCACCAGAGCCAGAAAACAACTCTGACGCCTCGGGGGGGGGGGGAATGTATTTTGCTGAACTACACTAAAAAAATGTTTATATCATAAATACTGTGCAAACCTGAGAAAGATCGCATATTTATGGACTTCTGTGAATTATACATGGTTTGTTTTACCCGGGGTCTCGAGTTTGTGAAGAAAACACACTGGATTATTCAAGTCGTTTTAACGGTCAAGATAAGGAAGGACTTTACACCGTGACTCTTTGTTAAGAATATATATAATATATATATATATTATATATAATATTATATTTATATAATACTATTAATATATATATATATACTACTATATATATACAATATATATATATATATTCAGAATACCTCAATTTAGCTTTATTACATGTATTTACTTTAACGGGTCAAGATAAGGAAGGACTTTACACCGTGACTCTTTGTTTAAGAGTGCTTAGAACATGATCACAGGCCGACGGTGCGTTAAAACAGTGTTTATAGATGCTATCATTCAGCCGGGTTATAGACTGTAGTATTATGAATGGTAGTTGTCGCATTTATACTGTACAGAGGTAGTACTTTAAACAAAAGCCTTTGGAAAATACTTGCCCATGTCCTCCTTCACTGAGAGGAGGATGTTCTAAATTGCTTACACGGCAAAGGACATCATCAAACACATTCACTTTGTTTCACCCTTTAACGTCTCCTGTTTTGACAAATGGCTCGGATGTGAGATCAAATCTAGTTCCGCGAGCTCTCCACACGGTTCCGAACAGCATCTATATTCAAATGAGGGGAACGACATCAGACGAAAGGCGATTCCGTTGTTTTAACATTCCCGTCGTTGGCGCCGCGTCGGAAATGATGTTTGCGCAGCGTCGGAGCGGCTGCAGACGCGGCTCCGCTTTATCTCACTCTGTTTATTTTACTTTCTCATGTGGAGAATCCTTCATCGGAGCGCTGGGGGCCGCCACAGGGTTTCAATGGGACCGTTTCAGTTCCACGTTGTTCAGGAGCAGAGGAAGAAGCGCAGTGGTCACTCTGGGTCACTGCGGATCGGTGCCATAAACAGCTTTAGAGTGCATTTGACACGAGTTCATGTTATTTTTCCCTCCAAACTTTTCCTTTGTTCAGTGGGATATTTATAAGTGGCAGTTTGTGAAGAAAAGTTTTAAAAGACAGGGAGTGACGCGGCTTTCTAAAGGGAATCCCTCTCTCCGTGTCTTCCACAAGGAGATCCAAAATGCAGAAGAAAAAAACACACATTATGTTAATTTGTGGAAGATTGCAATCATATTAATGATGGTTTTATGATTTAAAGGTTTATCATCGGGAACTTGCCAGGTTGAAAAAAAGAACAGAATAGAGCCTTAATGAATGAATAAATCGAAATCTGAACTCGGCTGCGTTGGAGCTCGATTGTGGAACAGTCTGTGTCTCGGAGCCACGCCCACGTTCAGCTCGTCGTGTGGCTGCTCATGTGCATCGTGAGGCTTCGGCTCTTTTCCCAACACAGTTCCGTTTTTTGAATCTATTTTTTCACAATCAGGTCAAGGAAAAGGTTAGGATGATGTTTGGGAAAAGGTCATTTGGTTAAGGTTAGGGCTTTGGGACAGGTCTTGGCAGAAAAGAATTGACGGCCCTATTGTGAGGCAGATGACGATGACATGAGCCTGTGATACGTGCTCCTCCATCATGAGGATGGAGGAGCAGCGAAAACAGGAGACTTCCAAAACGTCTGCCACTGTCCATAGATCTTCTCCAAAGTCTGAAGCCGGGTCCGGTTCAGTTGCTCTCACACTGGACAAACGTGCCGCGCTTCAGCGACTTCCCGTGCTTGGGCAAAGATCGGCTGGACTACCGTGATCCTTAGGGCGTGATCATCTATAAGGATCTGACGCCGAGCCTGATAAGGACCTGCTCGTTACGACGGCTCGATCGTGAAGGTCGGTGTAGTGTGACCTTACTCTGCTCAGCGCCAAGAGGCAGTCGAGGCGCTCGGACTTCCGGACCGAGTGCCGGAGCTTCCAGTAGAGCAGGTGCTCCCAGGCGAACACCAGCAGACTGAGCCCCATGGCCACCAGCAGCATGTAGAAGACGCCCGCCATGTTGTCTATGTCCAGCTTCGAACTCATGACCTCCTTCTTCTCGTTGCGGCAGATCCCCGTCAGCCACACCGTCTGCAGCTTCTGCGTGTCCCCTGCAACAACAACAACGCTTAAGTTTGGAGGCGGAACGGCATTTTTCTGATGGTTTTAGCGGGAAAGGCAGCAGGAAGTTTAGGAGAACAAGAACAAGGAAATACTTCCAGGTTCTTGGTCCATTTAAACAACTCTGAGGGCAGTTTCTGAAAAGCCGCTGTTCCGGATGTGCCCAGCCGCTGTGCCGTTAAACAGCTCACGGAGGGTTCGTCCCGAGAGACCGTTTGCTTTTATGGAGCGAGTCGTCAAAAAAGCTGCTCACCACGGCAACAAACGCGGTGTCCAAAAAGCGAATGTGTGCGCGAGTTACAGGCTCCGAATGGAAATAATACTATCCAATAATAATAATAATAATAAAAATGCATGAGGCTTTTAGGGTTACGGGACACGTTTGGTGCAGTTTTTCATTTACTCTTCAGTCTCACAAAATGAGACAGTTCTGCAGCTCAGAAGAACTACAGTGAAAATAAAACATTCAGAAGCGTAAAAACTGCAGTTAAATTCATCAGAAATCCAAAGCCAAGAGTCGTTTTGATCGTTTTAGCAGAATTGGCCGGAACAGAGCACATATTTATGTAAAATATGAAGTGTTTTGGGCCAAAGTGTCTTTTCCAAGGAAACAATGACCACACAAACCTCCTGGTTAGAGGGCGGAGGTCTCACTGGAGCTCCTGTGTTCAGCATTAGAGCTCAAATGTGTAGCATAAGAAGCTAAAGACATTCTACAGGCAAAAGTCCCATTTTAAAACCATACTACGGAATATTCCAGGCCTTTTCCAGAGCAACTAAACTGGTACAGGTCAGATCTGTGGAAAAGCGAGCCCTCTAACACTAAAAATAACTATTATAAAACGGGTGCTTTTATTTGAGTAAAAATGTCAAATGTTCCGTGGCAGAGCTTTAATATTGTGGCTGGTTCCGGTTAGATACGTATTAAACGATTATAAAAGGAGCCGTTACCGTCGGCGAGAAACTGCAGCAGGGCGAGGTCGATGGGCCGTTTCCAGCGCGAGTCCTTCTGCAGCGCGATGCCGTAGCCCGTCGTGGCGAACACTTTGCCGCTGCCGATGGTCACCAGTTTGCAGCCCTCGTCTTTCCCCGCCATGTAGTTCAGCACCGCCGCGTCGTAGATGAAGGCGTCCAGCTTCCTGTCGCAGGGACACACCCACACGCTTAATACGCGCTTTATTACGCATTTTATTACACGCTTTATTACATGCTTTAATGCACGCATAATACACATTTAATACACTCTTAATTACACACTTTAATACACGCATTATTTACATGTATAATACGCCGTTTATTACACGCTTATTACAACGCTTAATACAGCACTTTAATACACATTAATACACTCTTTATTAACGCTAATACGCGCTTTATTAACACGCTTGTTACACGCTTTATTACAGGCTAATATGCGCTTGTATTACACGCAAGAGGAGTATTGAAATGAAACTCTCAGCGTAACAGGAGTATCTAAACGGAAACTCTCAGGATGTTGTAACAGGAGTATCTAAAGGAATCTCGTTTAGTGTAACAGGGAGTATCTAAAGGAACTTCAGCGTAACAGGAGTATCTAAAATGAACTCTCAGCGTAACAGGAGATCTTAAAGGAACTTTCAGCGTAACAGAGTATCTAAATAACTCTTCAGTGTAACAGGAGTATCTAAGGAACTTTCAGCGTAACAGGAGTATCTAAAGTGAACTCTCAGCGTAACAGGAGTATCTAAATGAACTCTTCAGCCGTAACAGGAGTATCAAAATGAACTCTCAGCGTACAGGAGTATCTAAAATAATCTCAGCGTAACAGGAGTATCCTAAATGATACTCTCAGCGTAAACAGGGAGTATCTAAATGAACTCTCAGCGTAACGGAGTTATCTAAATAACTCTCAGCGTAACAGGAGTATCTAAATGAACTCTCATGTAACACGGAGATCTTAAAGGAACTCTAGTTAACAGGAGTATCATAAATTAACTTCAGCGTAACAGGAGTATCTAAATTGAACTCTCAGCGTAACCAGGAGTATCTAATGGACTCGTCAGTAACAGAGTTTAAATGAAACTTCAGCGAACAGGAGTATCTAAATGAACTCTCAGCGTCAATACATGAATTGGTGGATAATCTAAAGGAACTCTCGGTTGTAACAGGAGTATCTTAAATGAACTTCAGTGTAAACAGGAGTTATCTACAATGAGCACTCTCAGACGTAACAGGGTATCTAAATGATCTCAGCTGCCAAGAACAGGAGTATCTAAAGAAACTCTCAGTGTAACAGGAAGAATCTAAAGGAACTCTCCAGTTTAACAGGAGTATCTAAAGGAACTCTCGGTTTGTAACAGGAGTATTTAAATGAAACTCAGCGCGAACAGAGTATCTAAATGAAACTCTCAGCGTAAATGAGTATTAAAGAACTTCTCCGGTTGTAACAGAGTATCTAAATTGAACTTCAGCGTACACAGGAGATCTAAATGAAACTCTCAGCGATTAAAGAGGTATCTAAATAACTCCTTCAGCGTAACAGGAGTATCTAAAATGAACTCTCAGCGTAACAGGGGAGTATCTAAATGAACTCTCAGCGTTAACAGGAGTATCTAAATGAACTCTCAGTGTTGTACAGGAGTATCTAAAGGACTCTCAGTGTAACATGAGTATCTAAATGAACTTCAGCGTAACAGGAGTATTTAAATGAACTCTCTGCGTAACAGGATTATCTACAATGAACTCTCAGCGTAACAGGAGTATCTAAATGAACTACTCAGTGTTAACAAGGAGTATCTAAAGGAACTCTCAGTGTACAGGGCATCTTAAAGGAAACTCTC
This sequence comes from Chaenogobius annularis, assembly GCA_015082035.1. Taxonomy (NCBI): domain Eukaryota; kingdom Metazoa; phylum Chordata; class Actinopteri; order Gobiiformes; family Gobiidae; genus Chaenogobius; species Chaenogobius annularis. The sequence goes on along the minus strand of BJKM01000567.1, from coordinate 78,516 downwards.
AGTGTAACAGGAGTATCTAAATTAACTCTTCAGCGGTAACAGGAGATCTAAATTACTCTCAGCGTACAGGAGTATTCTAAAGAACTTCCGGTTTAACAGGAGATTTAAATTACCTCAGCGGAAAGGAGCATCTAAGGAACTCTCAGCGTAACCGGGAGTATTAAAGAACTTCGGCTCTGTAAAGGGAGTATCTAAATGAACTCTCAGCGTAACAGGAGTATCTAAATTGAACTCTCACGTAAACAGGAGTATCTAAAAGAACTCTCAGCGTAACAGGAGTTATCTAAATGAACTACTCAGTGTAACGGAGTATCTATAAGGAACTTCAGTGTTTGTAACAGGAAGTATCTTAAATGAACTTTCAGCGTAACAGGAGTATTTAAATGAACCTCAGCGTAACGGAGTATCTAAATTGAACTCTCAGCGTAACAGGAGTATCTAAATGAAAAACTCTCAGCTGTAACAGGGAGTATCTAAAATGAAACTCTCAGTTGTAACCAGGAGTATCTAAAGAACTCTCGGTTAACAGGAGTATTAAATTGAACTCTCAGTGTAACAGGAGTATCTAAAGGAACTCTTCAGTGTAATAGAGTATCCTAAAATGAACTCTCAGGAGATAAAGGCCTTGCCCTGTCTTGAAGCTGTTGAGCGCGTCCTCACTCCTTCTCGGTTGTACTTGACCATGTGCTGCGTTGCATCTCGGGGTAGTTACTGCGGATGTTCCTCTCGTGTGACCCGTTGGGGACCGTCCCGAAGGCGGGAACGGGGCGGGTGGTACTTGCTCTTGCGGGCTTTCTTGGACTATGTAGGACAAAACTGGACGGACAAGTCAGAGATTGAGCCTTCCGTCGGTCTGAAAGGTAGGAGTTGAGAGACTGGCACGGGGACACATGCCTTCGCGTCCCGTCTCCAGCGTGTTTCGTTTGCGGCGCGGGGCGCCGGTCACACGCGGTCGAGCGTCTTTGCGAAAGTGACGCAGTTGGACACTCTGCACTCTTCAGTACCGCAAATCCAAAACCGGAATGTGCAAAAAAAAACATGAGATGATGATGATGATGATGATGATGATGGTCTTGTATTTGTATATTTGATCCACATTTTCGCCCTCCTTTGGATTCGGTTCTTTTAAAAAACGCTTGGAGAGATGTTACGGTCCTGTTTACAGACCTGGTTTGGATCTGCGTGGGTCAGAGAACGGCAGATGGTCAGTGTTAGCTTCTGTTTTGTGCCGAAGAATGTTTAAAAGTGAACAGCGTGCGGGTGCCGGACATTGGCGAGTTTCAATCTATTGAAAAGGCTTGTTTTGTTTATATTTGTAGGTTGTTGATGACTTATTGATTTGCGCGTTCGCTCCAGTCAGGTCTGTGGAGAGGCGACTCACAACTCCTTTACATCTCAAATGGGCTGTATATTTAAGAATAATAAAGTCGTTTTTGTCACAGTCTTCCCCGGGCAGAGGGAGATGAATAACTCATTCAGCTTCTGGCAGAGGCCCATGCATTAATTAGAGCGAGAGAGGGGGGATGGGGGGGGGGTCCGGGGAGAGAGAGGAAGAGGGGGGTCCGGGGGAGAGAGAGAGGGAGAGAGACTTTTCCATGAAGCTTAGGCAAATAGAAAGTCACTGTGTTAGAAAAGAGGAAACGTGACCTTCACTTTGGAGTTTTACCATTAAAAAGATTTGATTTGGAGTTTTGAAATATCTTCAGCGTGACACAAGTTTAAAGACCTGGATGTCAACATAAAGTGAAACCAGAATCTGGCAACCAAAAGAAATATACATGCAAGATGAGAGAACCATGACTGAACATGTAAACTAATGATTATTATTATTATTTATTATTGTTTGTTCTTTTTTTACTTTATTTTTTGTAATAATAATTAAATCAATTTAAATATTACTCCATGACTGAAAACATACTCATGAGCGTCACGCGTTGAGGCAAGTGAGGAATAACTTTGGAACTTCAAACTGTTTTCCACATTTAAATAACAATAAAAATCCACTTTAATTATGAATAAATAAATAAATAGATTTAACTGAATTGGCCAAAGTATAATCTGTAACTGCGCCTGTTTACTGTCCAGGAGAACCAGGTTTGTTTGGTTTGGTTTAGTCCTGTTCTAGTCCTGTTCTAGTCCTGGTTTAGTCCTGTTCTAGTCCTGTTCTAGTCCTGGTTTAGTCCTGGTTTAGTCCTGTTCTAGTCCTGGTTTAGTCCTGGTTTAGTCCTGTTCTAGTCATGGTTAGTCCAGTTCAAGTTTAGACCTGGTTTAGTCCTGTTTTGGACTCGTAGACCTGGTTTAGTCCTGTTCTAGTCCTGGTTTAGTCCTGGTTTAGTCCTGTTCTCGTCCTTTTAGTCCTGTTCTAGTCCTGGTTCTTTGGTCCAGGTTTCTTTGGTCCCAGTTTAGTCTCACTTCTGGGTGAATGCACCAGAAGAAAACCGTCGGAGCCTTTCCCTTGATCCAAACGGGTTATTATCGTGTATGTCTTGATTCGTTTGCGTTGTGCGTCTTGAAGAGCACTTTGTGTATGAACTGTTTGGACTCAAACTCGTGTCTAACATAAGAAAACTAAACAACGTTAGTGGTGAGTTACTTTACTGTTTTTATCACGATCGCATGACTCCAGCTAAAGCTCCAGCGAGTCGGGCCGCTCTGGATTTTGCATATAAAGTTTGTGGGTGTGAAGAGAGTTGAGGCGTGGCCAGCATTCTTAATCCTCGGCCTCAGTCACGGCGCCAGCTCGGATTCTCTGTTCGAAAGCCTAAAACAAGTCACGTCCGCGGACTTAAACACAAGACATCATCCACGAGCCGTCAGACAACTCCAGTTCACCTCTTAATCTTTCATCCGCCGCGTTAGAAACATAATCCTCGAATAAGACAAAGGGTCCGAAATGACATGTTGTGACTTTGACTGTTCTTTTCTTAGATGTTCCAATATTTTGCCTAAAAGATCCAAGTATGGCAAAAAAATCAACAGTAAAACAGTTTTCAGGAGCATTTTTCTCCATTTAAAAAGCTGCAAGGAGTTCCTGCGCCCTCTGCTGGTAACAGTGGGGACTGAAGACTTAAAATAATAATAATAATAAATAGCTGCTCGCGTTACTTTGCAGAGAAGGTCATTTGACGAGGCCTCTGCGTGGTGGATTACCCAAACATCTCAGAGGCGATCATCTGGTTACCGTTTGACTGCCTTCCAGAAGTCATTTTCAATCTGAGGGCACTGGTTTGAGAAGCTAGAATCCATCCCGTCCCGAGCTAAAATTCGTAGTGATTTGCAGTGGCGCGCACCAGTAAACGAAGCGTCACAGAAGGCGAGCGACACCTTGAGCTTGAACCTGAAGCGCGGCCCAGAAGCCACGACGACGGCGACGACGAGGCTCAAATAGTGCGATTGGATCTGGATCTGTCAAAGATCTCAACTGGACTACGATCCAAAAAGCAGGCGATAGAGCAATGTATGATCCGTGCGTCAAAACCTTGGTCGGGAAACTCTTGAGGAACGCCGAAAACATCTGCGACTTGTTCTGGAGGCGCAAAATGACTCCACTCTGGCCGAACTCAGAACCAGATCTAATCATCCGGACCTTAGAACCCAACACGTCACACTCCAAACCAAGCTGACTACCTTTTTGTCGGAGAGGCCGGACACGGTGTCGATGTACTGCTCCTGGATCATGAACGCGGCCAGGTTGGCGGTGTACGAGGCCAAGAAGATCACGGCGAAGAAGGCCCAGACCAGGACCATGATCTTACTGGTGGTGCCTTTGGGGTTCTCGATCGGGACCGAGTTATTGAAGACGATGCCCCACAGCAGCCAAACGGACTTCCCAATGGTGAAGGTCGGACCGCCGGGATCTGAGCGGGAGGTCAGAGGTCAGAGGAGCTTTTATTAGATGTATTCACTTCAGTTAACAATACTTTACATATACATATATATATATATATATATATATATTTGTACATGTTTTAGCTCAGATTGATTACATTTCAAGGTTCTGATGTAACGAGAGCTGGTTTGACAACTGAACCTTGGACACGTCAGGGTTTATTCGAACTGGTTTTAGATGTACAATCTGGCGACTCAAAATGAGGAGCTCCTTCTGCTTTCTGATTGGTTAATTGGTTAAGAACTTTTGTATATAGCAGGGGGGGTCCAAACTTTTTTCACAGAGGGCCGCATTTTGAAACTTATATGAAGCAGAGGGCCACAGACAACCTGACAATGAAGTGAATCATTCAAAATGTTGCCGTTGCCATAGTTTCGATGGGCCTCCACCCCTTTAATAAGACTTGGAACATTGATATTAGGTCGGAATAACATCAAAATGCTTGAATTCTTACAGTAAAAAGTACCACTTTTTGTTGTTTGGACCAACTTAGCAGGGAGCCGGAGGGCCAACAAAAATTGTTCTGAGGGCCACATTTGGCTCACGGGCCGTAGTTTGCAGCTCAAAACAAGACACGTCACAATTCAGTAAAGACAGAGATTAACATCAGTTCGTTTTGTTCATGTCTGAGGCCACAGATTGGTGATGTTTACGAAATATGCATGAAAAATCCTGCTTCCAGAGATGAAGATCCAAAAGAAGGACCGGTCTGTGTTCCTCTGTGAGGCTGTGTACCTTTGGCCGTCACCAGGCTGCGGTTGTAGCCCACCGGACTGCAGTACTCGAACACGAACACCGTGATGGCCACGACAGTGAGACACATGACGAACATCATCACCCAAACTGCAGGACTGTACGGCTCTGCCAGAGAAGGACACGTGACATTTATGATATATTTATTATTATATTCTGCACGTTAATGTTAACATGAATGTTAAAGTGCCCATGACAGGGTTTCACCATGTTCTAATTCTGACTTTATTTGGTGTGTTTATACCTGTCGTACAAATAAATGATAGTTTTACACCAGTCGAGCAGGTATTTGTGGAGAAAAGGTTGAAAAATCTGTAGACAGGAAGTGACATCACAGCAGGGACACTCATTCAGGTCAAAGTTTATGCAGAATGTACACAAAGAAACAACTTTTTTGAGGCTCTAAACATGAATTCAACAAAAGTCGCTCTCATATATTTGTATTCGTCAAATAAAAAAAAGAGTTTTGGCCCAGTGGTTGCTGGGTAACTTCCTATTGTGATGTCATCAATTACAAACAGGAAGTGGAAATATTAACCTACAAAATTCTGTGATAACAAAGATATCATTTTGATCAAAATTCTAAATACATTTATCGAACTGCATTATAGTTCAGTGAGTCGTCCGACCTGTAGGGGGCGCTTTAATGTAATTATCACTGGTTGTTTAGTCGACAAAAAAGAAAAAAAAAATGTTTTAATTGTGTCATGACCCAGAAGTGACATCACCCACAGCCCCAAAAGAAATCACTGAAGTTTGGAAATGTGTGCCGAATGAATGAGTTATTGTGCTTTTCATCTGACCATTTTGTCTCCCCATAACGCCACGGCAACAGCCAAAGTTTGTCCATTCAATAACCTATTCACTCTCATCCATTCATTCATTCGTCATTCGCCTGGGTCCCGTGTCCGCACCCCACCTAAGAAGGCCGAGGGCGAGACGGTGCCGTTGCTGCGGGCGACCATCACGCTGATGCCCGTCTCCACGAACGGGACGGAGAAGTCGATGATCTCGGAGCGCTCCTCGTTTATGGTGAGCGAGCCGATGGCCATGTCGGCGCGCTTGTAGAAGACCTGCGGACGAGAGCCGAGGGTTAAAACACGAGAGAGAAGGAACAATGTGTGTTTTTAGTATATAACACGACCAGTGTGGGCGGAGACGGGTTCAAAGTGTGTTTTTAATATATAACATGACCAGTGTGGGCGGAGACGGGTTCAAAGTGTGTTTTTAGTATATAACGCGACCAGTGTGGGCGGAGACGGATTCAAAGGGTGTTTTAGTATATTAACGTGACCAGTGTGGGCGGAGACGGGTTCAACGGGTGTTTTTAGTATATAACGTGACCAGTGTGCGGAGACGAATTCAAAGGTTTATTAGTACTATAAGTCGTGACCAGGTGTGGCGAACGGTTTCAACGGGTTCATGTTTTTAGTATTATTAACGTAAAGACCAAAGTGTGGGCCGAGACGGCGTTCAAAGTTGGCTGTTTTAGTATATAACGCGACCAGTGTGGGCCGAGACGGGTTCAAAGTGTGTTTTTAATATTAACGACCAGTGTGGCGGAGACGGAGTTCAAAGGTGTTTTTAGTATAATAACGCGACAGTGTGGGCCGAGACGGGTTCAAAGTGTGTTTTTAGTATATAACGCGACCAGTGTGGGCCGAGACGGGTTCAAAGTGTGTTTTTAGTATATAACGCGACCAGTGTGGGCGGAGACGAGTTCAAAGGGTGTTTTTAGTATATAACACGACCAGTGTGGGCGGAGACGGGTTCAAAGGGTGTTTTTAGTATATAATGCAACCAGTGTGGGCCGAGACGGGTTCAATCTGTGTTTTTAGTATTTAACGTGAACACTCTGGGCCGAGATGGGTTCAAAGTGTGTTTTTAGTATTCAACACAAACACTGTGGGCAGAGACGGGTTCAGTGTGTGTTTTTAGTATTCAACGCCAACACTGTGGGCGGAGACGGGTTCAAAGTGTGTTTTTAGTATTCAACGCAAACACTGTGGGCGGAGACGGGTTCAAAGTGCGTTTTAAGTATTTAACGGGAACACTGTGGGCGGAGACGGGTTCAAAGTGCGTTTTTAGTATTTAACGCGAACACTGTGGGCTGAGACGGGTTCAAAGTGTGTTTTTAGTATTTAACGCGAACACTGTGGGCCGAGACGGGTTCAATCTGTGTTTTTAACATTTAACAGGAATATAAACCTGCTTGTGTCCTTATCCACGGCCTAATCTATTTTTAGAGCTGGTTTATTCTCACGTTAGACCATGTTTAGCTCTAAGTTAGTCGAATAATACTACTTAAATAATATCCCAAATAAAGCACCTAAAGGAGCTGTGAATAAACAGAAAGTAAAAATGTATTGATCATGTTCCATTGACAGAAGTTCTAGGATGAATGCAGTAAATCAACATTACTTTCGTCATTTCCTTTTGGTTCGTTTTGTCTAAGCTGTTGTGTCCTCGGGCAAGACACTTCCACTGCACATGTCATTGTACGTTTGACAAGCATAATGTGTTTTTTCCACGCGTGTTTAGTACACCACGCCGTCCAAATAAGGATTCACTCGTTCATTCTCAGCACCTGATTTGAAATTTTAAGTTAACGAAGGACAAAAGGTGAAATCATGCGCAACATCTGGTATTTTCAAAGGGAATCTGACGGAGCGAGAAACACAAACGTTCAATCCAACGTCAAGCTTTTGTCACACTTTTATTTAAGTAAGAGTACAGTTACCTCAGTTACAACACGACTCAAGCTGGAGTAAAAGTACAAAGTCAGTCACGTACATCAGGGCTATTCAACTCAAGGCCCGGGGGCCAGATCAGGCCCGCCAAACGATCTGTTCCGGCCCGCGACCCATCTTCCAAATATTATTATTACAGATTTTTGTTCTTGTTTTACGGTTTAATTCTGGGTTCGTCCAAGTTCAAACCTGGTTTGCTGGTTTTTCTGGCTCAGTCCTTATTTCATTCTGCTTTAGACCTGGTTTGATTCTGGGTTAGTCTTGGTTCCGACCTGGGTTTGCAGCCTATCCGGCCCAGACGCCATGGCCCCCCGAGAAATCTGGCCATCAGGAAAATGAAGTTGAATAGCCCTGACGTACATGTATCCACCTCTGAGAATAATGAAGTACTTTGGGAGTCTGAAAGGCGCTCTGTCCGACTAATGGAGTATCCTAAAGTTTGAAGTAATACTCCTGTGTACTTTATATGCCTCATTGAGCATATCAAGTTGGACTAATACTTCTGCTTTCCTCGTTCCGTTCTTCTGCCCACAGGTTTGGCCCGTTCTACGCTGGAGTAAACACAGAGCACTTCTCCGGAGCTCCCTGGAGTTTTTGCGTGAGCTTTATTGCTCCTGATGCTCCTCGCACGTCAGCCCCGGCGCCCGGTTCCAACCCTCACCCGGGTTTGAACCTGCAAGCGCGTCACCGGCACAAGCGCGAAGAGCGAGTCTGACAATGGGCGCGGACACGTCTGTCTAAACGTCTTTCTTACACTGGGTTTCACACGTCTGCGCGCTCGTCTCACTCGCTCTCTGCGTGTGTTGCCTGGAGTTACATAAGCCAGTGACGAAGGTGCAGAAGAAGCTCGCTGCGCAGAAGGTGTGTTAAATGTTCACTTCAATGACTTGGGAGCAGAAGTTTTGACTGGTTTGTACGTGGTTGTCGAGTCTAGATTATCACTATCGTCTGTCTGTCCTCTGTGTCCATGAGGAGCAGGTGAACTCCGGAGACACAACGGGAGAGTTTCCTCTTCATTTTCTATTTTAGTTTCGTCTTTACTCGAAGGGACAATGTTCAGAGACATTTCGCTCGTGTAAAACAAAGATGTTCCGCACCAGATTGTGGCCAAACGGCTCATTTCCATCTGCAGCTTCTGACCGACAAACAACACAACAATAAAGTCAGTTTACAGAGTCCACATTCTGACCCAAACACACAACCGCACACAACCACACACCCGCAACACAACCACACAACCGCACACAACCACAAATTGACCACACACAACCACACACAACCGCACCACACAACCGCACACAACCGCACACACACCGCACACAAACACAAACCGCACACCACACAACCGCACACAACCACAAATTGACCACACACAACCACACACAACCGCACACCCACCCAACCACACACAACCCCACACAACTTGCACACAACCACAAAACCGCACACTGCCACACAACCGCACACGACCACACAACCACAAATTGACCACACACAGCTGCACACAGCCACACACAACCCCACACAACTGCACACAACCACAAAACCGCACACGGCCACACAACCGCACACGACCACACCACCACAAATTGACCACACACAGCTGCACACAACCACACACAACCACACACACCCGCACACAACCACAAATTGAGCACACACAGCTGAACACAACCACACACGCCCGCACACCACTGCACACAACCGCGCACGACCACACAACCACAAATTGACCACACACAACCGCACACAACCGCACACAACCACAAATTGATCACAGACACCCACACAACCACACAACCGCACACAACCACACAGCTCATTCAACTATTTACATACGCAGGAGTGTACAACTACTAGTTTAGCTTTGCACTATTAAACAGTGTGTTCACGCTGCGACGAGCTGGCCCCCGTCAAGGGTGTACCCCGCCTAAGGCCCAAAGCCACTGGGATAGGCTCCGGTCACGGGGACAAGCGGTAGAAAATGAGTGAATGAATAATAAACAGTCCACAAAATACACATTACAATACAGTGGTCAATTTGTCCTGTTCATGGGCGCATATTCCCATTTGAATATGTGCCTGCGATGACATGCACCAGTCTCTCCAAGTCAGAGCGAGCGACTGCTTTAATCACACACTCCAACAGTCGTCAACGTCCGAGTCTTACCTTCAAAATGTGACTTACAAATGACAAGAAGGGACAGTTACTTGTATTGCTTATTATAATGTATTATTAACGAGTATATTTTTTTCCAATGTATTTTCTTGCAGGCTTCATTAGTCGAGTCAGGGATCACGATTGACGACATGTGACCGTTCCTCAAGCTTTGCAAATTGGACCTTTATGAATGACAAAATTAGTAAAATTTGACAAAAACAGCCAGATAAACAACGTTATTTACATTTAAGTCTACTTTTTGGACGATAGATTGATAGAAAAGACTATAACGATGATAATTTTTTTGTTCTCACGATTCTATTGTGGCCTGAATCATCGGTTCACCTCATAATCGTGACATCATTAGTCGAGACGGATCCAAATGTTGGCGCCAGACTGACCGGACCATGTGACACTGGACTCAAACATGGCAAATCTGAATTCGAAACTCTCATTTACGTTTCCTGGTTCCTCCCGTGAGCTCAAACACACATGAATCCCACACGCACGGACACTTATGGTCGAGGGTGAAGTGCCTTGCCCAAGGGCACCGCGCCGACGCCCTCCAGCGACGCTAATGTGCTTTTCAAGTGCTGCGCTCTAATCACAGCCGTCTCACTGTCGCTAATGGCGTTTCCAGCAGCTCGCCGTGTCATTTGCGCGGCCTCGGTTCGGCCCCGGCGCTCTCCGCGGTCAGACTACGCAGCGGTGTCACGTCTAGACGCCGCTCATTAGCCCCCCCTTCAGACCGCCCCGCCTCATTGAACGCGCCGAGCTCCCGGTTTACGGACAAATGGGAACGCACACGCCTAATGTCGCATCCGCCGGCGCCGCAGAGACGAGCGGCGGGTCCTCCCCCCCCCGTGCCGCAGCGCCGCCCTCTGATTGGTCCGCAGCTCCTCCCCGGCCCCGCCCACTCTGGGACACTCTGACCTTCATGTTTGATGCATGAGATGGTGCGACACGGCTTTTTCCAATATATTTTCCACAGGCGAGAATTTAGCATCCAATTTGTGGCACTACAAGGTTCTGAACAGGTTTGAAAGTGGTTCTATTGAAAAACGCGGCAGAGGAATGTAAACTATTGCGGTCGAGGCGAGAGATAATTGTTGTTTTGGAAAGTAATGCTGGGGTCCAGACAATTGGGAGATCGGTTGTTTCCCACTCGAACATTGCGAGTTCTGACGTCTTCTCCAACACGTTAACGAACAGAATGTTGTCCCATTGAACCTAAAACGTGACGTGGTGGTTAAGCCGTTGGCGTGATAGTTTCACTCGACGTGCGAAGTGGGCGTTACCATTTGAAGGCAGGGGTTCCAGGGCATTGTCTCAAGTCAGAGGGTGGAAAAATCTTTCAAAACGACACTTTTCTCGTGCATTTTACATGTTTTGTTTAGTGCGATGCTTAACATCGACGAAACATGGCAAACAAGATCATTAAATATATGGAGTTTGTTGTGAATGCTGCCCCCAAGTGGTTGGAAGAACAATGATGGAACCAGATTGGATTTGTTTTATGGTAAATTACTCTTTGCTTTGGGCTTAAAATACATGTCCCATCTTCAACCACACACCGCCCGCCGGCAAAGGCAAGGTGGGCCATGAGGCAGAAAAGAAGAATCCCCCTCATATTAATCACTCGCAATTTTCCGTTTGATTCATTTTCTTTCTTTTCAAAAACAACATAATAAGAGCTTTCCGTGTAAATTCTATGATCGGGGGATTAACTTTAGACCTCTCGATCAAAAAGCCGATCGCTGACAATTAGACGGGACCGAATCTGGGTTCAAATTGGACGGATTCTCCTGACCACACGTAGCTTTGGTCAGGCCTGGGACTGAACCATAAACCCTGTGGATACTAGAGCGGCTGTACCGTCTAAGCCACGGCTATTCAACTTAATTTTCCTGAGGGCCAGATTTCTCAGGGGCCTTTGCTACAAGCCAGGTCGGAACCAAGACTAACCCAGAATCAAACCAGGTCTAAAACAGGTCCAAACCAGGTCTCTAAAACAGGTCCAAACCAGGTCTAAAACAGGTCCAAACCAGGTCCAAACCAGGTCTGAAGGAGCTTTAAATAAGGACTAAGCTAGCAAAACCAGCAAACCAGGTTTAAACTTGAACTAACCCAGAATTAAACCATCTTCTTTTTATGGAAGATGGGTCACGGGCCGGATCGGCTCGTTTGGTGGGCCTGATCTGACCCCCGGGCCTTAAGTCGAATAGCCCTGATCTAAGCCATCGCCACCGTTTCCGCCGCCAACTTTTCAGTGTTTGGATCAATATAAACTTTACAACAACAAACCAATAAAACATGTTCAAGAGCGCCGAGTGTTCTCTGTGCGGCGGTCCCATCACGGGGGTCAGCTCAGGGCCAAAGGACAGGCCGCTCGCGTGAATTATTCAGCAGTAAATACATTTGTCTTGTCTGGGCCGTGAGCAGCTTCCATATTTGGAGCTGAGCCCACGCCAACAGATACACAAGTGTTGGATTTGAAATATGACTCGTTGGGTCGTGCCAAAGGTCCAGAAGAAACAGGAACAGTTTCGATCAGAGCTTCTGCCATCGGGACAGTGAGGAGTTTGTTCTGACTGCGAGAGTTCATAGTCGCACTCAGGTCCTGGTTGTCGAGTCCCGGTCGTTAAAATAAACCGTTCAAGTCGAGTCATTATGATCTCATCATCATTATGATTATGTGAGTCCGAAGGCCATCACATTTCAGAAGAAGTCCCTGATGTGCCAACTGTAAGAAGCTTAACTGAAGGTCCAGGTCAAGTCCTCGATGCCCTCTGACTCAAGTCCAAGTCATCAAGTTCAAGTCGAGTCACGAGTGTCAACTTGGAAAACAGGTCCAAAGTTCAAGTCCTGGACTAGTACAATACGAAGTTACAGACATCAGCACTTTGATCGTGAGAGTCCATCTCGATTGCCAGTTTTGTTAGAACTGACGATCATGTAAAGTGCCACAGACGTTTTACACATGTGCAGAAGGCTTGTGCCATCACCAAACACCAATGAGGCTCAGAAGAGAGCTTTACGTTGTGTCTGGAGTTGTCCTGGCTCCACCTGGACGCTGACTGTAATGGAGGACATAGAGGAGGGAGTCGTTTGTCCTGAGAGCTGTTACTCCCCTCAAACCTCCCCGACACTGGCTCTGCTTGGGGGACAGGGACGTGGAAGAGACTGTTTTGTGGACATTAGACCTGTGCTAAAAGTGGTGCTAATGTGTCCTGAGTCCTGTCCTGTGTCCTGTGTCCTGTGTCCCGTGTCCCGTGTCCTGTGTCCTGAGTCCTGTCCTGTGTCCTGTCTCCTGTGTCCCGTATCCCGTATCCTGTGTCCTGTGTCCTGTGTCCTGTGTCCTGTGTCCTGTGTCCTGTGGTCCTGTGTCCTGTGTGTCCTGTGTCCTGTGTCCTGAGTCTCTGTGTCCTGTGTCCCTGTGTCCTGTCCTGTGTCCCGTGTCCCGTGTCCTGTGTCCTGTGTCCTGTGTCCTGAGTCCTGGCCTGTGTCCTGTCCCCTGTGTCCTGTCCTGTGTCCCGTGTCCCGTGTCCTGTGTCCTGTGTCCTGAGTCCTGGCCTGTGTCCTGAGTCCTGTGTCCAAAGTCCCGTGTCCCGTGTCACATGTCCGTGTCCTGTCCCTGTGTCCTGTCCCCTGTGTCCTGTCCCTGTGTCCTGTCCCGTGTCCCGTGTCCCGTGTCCCGTGTCCCGTGTCCTGTGTCCTGTGTCCCGTGTCCCGTGTCCTGAGTCCTGAGTCCTGTCCCGTGTCCCGTGTCCCGTGTCCTGTGTCCTGAGTCCTGTCCTGTGTCCCGTGCCCTGTCCCGAGTCCTGCGTCCACACTAATGTGACAGAAACAGAATGCATTGATTCGATTCTCCATAAAAAGCTTTAGTTCATCACAAAGTGTCGGCTGCTTAAACTATGAAAGACAGTGGGCTGGTAAAGACCCCCCGCACCAGTTGGCACATAGTAACAGCAGTAATCGTACCTCTCCGATCATGCCGTTCCAGATGCCCCGCACCAGTTTGCCGTGCTTGCCGTTGGTCACCAGGTAAAGGTCGTAGGAGAACTTGATGTTCCGGGAGAGTTTCTTCAGGATGTCGATGCAGAAGCCTTTGCAGCACAGTTTGGTGTACGGCTCCGTGTGGCCCACAATACTGCAAAAAACATGACAATTAAGCCACTTTTCTCATCAATTCAACAAATATATTGAACATACATCCAAGTAAAAGACATCACCCAACCACGTCCAAACGTGTGAGTTTTTGTTACGTCTAAAATGATGAATAAAAGTGAATATCCATGAAACTAAAGCTAAGAACATGTTCACACGCTCATTTTAGAATGCACTGGTTTCTTCAGTCCAATAGTTCCAGGATGTAAAACTACCAGAGCTCTAAACTGTGAGTACAACAAGATGAATGGACCAAACTGACCAAAATTAGGACTAAAAGGCTGTACAATGTGTGAAAATGTGTAAAAATGGGTATTGACATTATTATTTATGAAAATGTATTGAAAAGTTTTGGACAAAGTACATAAAAAACACCAACAACGCAGTGAAAAAGAATTGGTTCATATGAATATGACATGGGTTTTCTATTTTCCGGACTAATTCGTATAAATGTGGCCATTATTTTCCCATCACAGTTGATCAATTCTGAAGGAAACCAAATCTGATATTGATTGTACATTAGATTATAATGGTCGTTCAGCAGATGAACACGAAACAATACATAAACCAAATGATCATCAATACAACGTTGACATTCATTCATAACGCCGACCATCATCTTCAAAACGCCTGGAGAAACCATCCTCCTGCCCGACTGAAATCACATTTAGAACAAGATAACCCTTTGTAAAAGCTAACCCTTTAAAACAAGCTAACCCTTTATGGTAAGCTAGTTAGCCCTTTATGACAATCAACCCTTTATAACAAGATAACACTTTATAAAAGCTAACCCTTTAAAATAAGATAACCCTTTATAATAAGCTAACCCTTTATAACAAGCTAAGCCCTTTATAACAATCAACCCTTTATAACAAGATAACCCTTTAAAATAAGCTAACCCTTTATAAAAGCTAACCCTTTAAAATAAGATAACCCTTTATAATAAGCTAACCCTTTATAACAATCTAAGCCCTTTATAACAATCAACCCTTTATAACAATCTAAACCCTTTATAACAATCAACCCTTTATAACAAGATAACCCTTTAAAATAAGCTAACCCTTTATAAAAGCTAACCCTTTACAGTTTACAGTACTGAGGACACAGCTATAGATCAACAAAAGCTCCATCATATAATGAGAAGATAAAGTCTCAACAGTGGTTGATGTATTATTCAGCTCCTGGACTCACGTTCCATCAGATCTGTGACTGATTGGGAAACACTGGGCTTTGGGAGAACTTCATGTATTCATAGATTCACAGGCGAGCGGCGTTTTCCCGAGGATACAGCCCAATATATGCGAAAACAGGATGCGCTATCGCTAGGTGTGGGCCATAGAGAAAAATGAATATCTTTATATTTTCACAGATTCTGCCCGTATTTAAATGTCTCGATTGAGGTTCAGATTGGCACAAAAAGAGACTGAAAATCAATCCTGAAATATATCGATAGTGACAAGGCTTAAGGTGTGTGCTTTAAATGCAACTGGGACGGTTTGTGGCTGACCGCTCAGTTCATGCGTCAATGTGGCCGAGTTTGGACACGTCTTTGGACATGTCTTACTCTAAAGATTGGACACGTCTTTGGACATGTTTTATGCTAAAGTTTGGACACGTCTTTGGACATGTTTTATGCTAAAGTTTTGACACGTCTTTGGACATGTCTTTGGACATGTTTTAGGCTAAAGATTGGACACGTCTTTGGACATGTCTTACTCTAAAGATTGGACACGTCTTTGGAGATGTCTTTGGACATGTTTTAGGCTAAAGTTTGGACACGTCTTTGGACATGTCTTACGCTAGAGTTTGGACAAATTTTTGGACATGTTTTACACTAAAGTTTGGACACTTCTTTGGACATGTCTTACGCTAGAGTTTGGACATGTCTTGTACATGTCTTACTTTAAAGATTGGACACGTCTTTGGACATGTTTTATGCTAAAGTTTGGACACGTCTTTGGTTTGGACATGTCCTTACGCTAGAGTTTGGACACATTTTTGGACATGTTTTACACTAAAGTTTGGACACGTCTTTGGACATGTCTTACGCTAGAGTTTGGACATGTCTTGTACATGTCTTACTTTAAAGATTGGACACGTCTTTGGACATGTTTTTATGCTAAAGTTTGACACGTCTTTGGACATGTCTTACGCTAGAGTTTGGACACATTTTTGGACATGTTTACACTAAAGTTTGGACACGTCTTTGGACATGTCTTACGCTAGAGTTTGGACATGTCTTGTACATGTCTTACTTTAAAGATTGGACACGTCTTTGGACATGTTTTATGCTAAAGTTTGACACGTCTTTGGACATGTCTTCACGCTAGAGTTTGGACACATTTTTGGACATGTTTTACACTAAAGTTTGGACACGTCTTTGGACATGTCTTACAATCTGAAGTCTTTGGACATCGTCCTTATGGACATGTCTATGCTAAAGTTGGACACCGTTAAAGTTTGGACACGTCTTTGGACATGTCTTACTCTAAAGTTTGGACACGTCTTTGGACATGTCTAACTCTAAATTTGGTTTGGACATGTCTTTGGCTAAAGTTTGGACATTGCCAGTTTCTGTCCTTTTTGTCCATCTGTCCCAGCGGTGGACAGTTTCCTTCGTGTAAACAGTATTCTAACGTTACACACTTCCATTCTGCTCTCGTTGGACACAGCTTCGTCCCTCGGCCTTGGGACATTCCACCCGTTAATTACACCTCCTTCATATTCCAATACATTATGGAGGAATGTACGTGCCAAATACGGACACATCTTTTGGCTTAGCCCGGTGACGTCGGTGAACGTTGGGACACGAGGCGGTTTGGACAGATGGACGACCAGCTGGACGAACTCGACTCATCCAACACCAGTTAATGACAAACAAACACAGGCCCGAGGCAGTGGAGCTAAATGGATCTGCTCCTGATATCGAGCAGTACCACGGGGTTAGAACGGAGGATCAGAGGGTTTCAGAGCATGTGCTGGAGGTTTGTGCTGTTGAACGGGTTTGAACCTCACCACACTCAAAAGCACTGCCAAATACTCTTAAATACTCATAAATACTCATACTTGATTATGTTTTCCGGTGGCTCGTACGGGTCTAAAAGGCTTTGTCGGCCGCGTTGTCTGGTGAAATGACAAAAACATGTTTTTCCACTTGTACTGATCAATATTGAATTATTTATTGATTTGTTTATTACCCACTGAGATCGAGACCTTGTTTTCAATTTTGATTTTATGTTCAGGAAAAACACATTTTTAAATAAACCGTGAAGACAGTAGCGTTGACTTTTCTGTGGACTTGGGGTGTTTAATATTTAGTGGATGGCACAAAAGTGATCAAAATAATAATAAACCAAACATTCAAGGTGGGGCTTTGACCCCGGCGTCCGTGAAGGGCCTCTCCAACTCACATAAACTTCCATACCTGAGATGAATGCTGATTGGTTTGAATAAGATGACTTCATAAACCACTTCATCACACAAATTAGCGCTGCATTGTTAAATGTTGAATGTTTCTAACTAACCAACTGAAGGCATTATTATTATTATCATTACTATTATTATTATTACTATTATTATCATTACTATTATTATTATTACTATTATTATTACTATTATTATATTACTATTATTACTATTATTATTATTATTATTATTACTATTATTATATTACTATTATTATTATTATTATTTATTATTATTACTATTATCTCATTATTATTATTATTATTATTATTATTAGTAGTAGTAGTAGTAGTATTACTATTATTATTATTATTATTATTATTATTATTATCATTACTATTATTATTGTTATTATTACTATTACTATTATTCTCATTATTATTATTATTATTATTATTAGCATTATCATTAATAGCATTATTATTATTATTTTTAGCATTATTATTATTATTAGCATTATTATTATTATTATTAGCATTATCATTAATAGCATTATCATTATTATTATCATTATTATTATCATTATTATTATCATTATTATTATTATTATTATTATTATTATTATTATCATTATTATTATTATTATCATTATCATTATTATTATTATTATTATTATTATTATTAGCATCATCATTAGCATTATCATTAATAGCATTATTATTATTATTAGCATTATTATTATTATTATTAGCATTATTATTATTAGCATTATTATTAGCATTATCATTAATAGCATTATCATTATTATTATCATTATTATTATCATTATTATTAGCATTATTAGCATTATTATTATCATCATCATTATTATTATTATTATTATTATTATTATTATTATTATTAGCATCATCATTAGCATTAGCATTAATAGCATTATTATTATTATTATTATCATTATTATTATGGAGGCTTGTCTTTGTCGTCCCCAAACGGCGGCTGCATCATAACAGGTTTTCTCTGACGCACCAAAGCTCTTTGTCGTTCTGTTGGATGTGGAAGCCATCGACAAACTGTCTCCACTCGTGACTGAATGAATGTTTCTGATTGGATCACTCGGCTCTTGTAAGTCTTAAGTAAAGCAGACACTTTTCACACGATCATCAAACCTGACAATCTCCCAGAATGCATTGCATTATTAAAGCTCGTCCTGTTCCCGCCGAGTGTCTCTGAAGCGGCTCCTCAGACTGACCCCGACGGGACCGGCCCACGTTCACAAAGACATACGGCTCATGAATACTAAAGAGGACATCGTCAACTGAAGGCAGACGAGCCGCTGAAGTGAGCCGCTGAAGAAGTGAGCCGCTGAAGAGAGCCGCTGAAGAGAGCCGCAGAGGGAGGCGCTGAAGAGAGCCGCTGAAGAGAGCCGCAGACACAAGCGCTGAACAAGCCGCTGAAGAGAGAGAGCCGCTGAAGAGAGCCGCTGAGAGGTGAGCCGCTGAAAGGTGAGCCGCTGAGTGAGCCGCTGAAGAGAGCCGCAGAAGAGAGCCGCAGAAGAGAAGCTGCTGAGAGGGAAACTGAAGACGAGCCGCAAAGAGAGCGCGGCTGTGAAGCCGCCGAACGAGCCGCTGAAGAGAGCGCTGAAAAGAGCCTGAGGAGTGACCGCCTGAAAGTGCCAGTGAGAGGCCGACAACGTGAGAGTGAGCCCGCTTGAAACGAGAGCCTAACCGGCCATGAAAGAAGGCCGCAGCAAGATGAGAGTACGCTAGCTGGCTCAACAGATAAGAAGAAGCGGTGAGCCACTGGAAGATGAGGAGCGACCTGAAGAGCCGCTGAAGAGCCGCAGGAAAGAGAGCCGCCGAACACTGGAAGCGCCGCTGAGCTGCGTATGCCGGCTGAAAAGAGAGCCCGGCTGACGACGAGCCGCTGAATGATAGGAATATAGAAAAAGACGCGCCAACGATGAGCCGGACCCGCCCGGACAGAAACCCCCAGAGGCCAGTCAAAAGACCCCCTGGCAAGTGACTACCGAAAAGCAGCCACTCACCGTGACCTCCAATACCATGAGCCACGCAAGAAACGCCGCTGTACCCCCTAGTGCGAAAAAAAAAACCGCTGATAGATGCCCAACCACACCGATAATGCGGGCCCTAGACGCCCGAGTCAAATGACGCGGTGGTTAGAGCAAAATGGCGAAAATAGGGTAGTGCTCAACCGCGGTCGCAAAGGCTCACACCCAGATCTCTGTCAGATCAAAGAACAGTCCGGAGATACAGTGCAGAAATGCCTGGAGGCCACGTGGCTCGAGTCACGCACACACAAACTCCACTCAAAAATCACAATAGTAACCCGCCAGACCGACTGCGAAATGAGCACCATGCGGGTGTAGAACACCCCCCGAACTTGTCATAAGAGAGAAACCCGAATGAAAAGGCCAAGAACCTGGAATGGCAAACACAGTCCATCGCCACCACCACTTGCATGAGACCCGCAGAAGAGCGAATGAGCCAGCTACGAGAGCGGCAGCTGCAATCGAGAGTGCCGCTTGAAGAGAGCCCGACCCTGAAGCAGGTGAAGCCACTGAACCGCAGAAGCCACTGTTGAAGGAGAGCCGCTGATAGGATCCAAATAAGTGCAGCCTGGCTGACTGAAAAGAATAGCCGCTGAAAACCGAGCCGCTGAGAGAGCCGCTGAGCGAGGGGCTGTGAGCCCCGACATGAAGAGAGGTAGCCGCCCTGAATAAGACGCCGTGCGTAGTAATCCGAAGCGATTCCGCCGCTGAAAGAGTAGTGTAGCCTCTGAAGGACGGTGAATGCCGTGAAGACGTTGAGCCGGGCTGAGAGGTGAGCCGCTGAAGAGAGTGAGCCGCTGAAGAGAGCCGCTGACGAGAGCCGCAGAGGGAGCCGCTGAAGAGAGCCGCTGAGGCGAGCCGCGGCTCCAGAGCCGTTTGTGGTCGTATAGAGAAGATGTTTCACAGAGAAGTGACTTTAAGACGACCTTCGTGTTTGATTTGAGCTCGTGAAACGACAGAAAATGAATAAATGAACGTTTGTCAAAGTCTAAAAACACCAAAGTGAATAAATGCATGACGGGCACGTTTAACCTTTAATGTTCCCGTGAAAAACACTGATGAATATTATTGAGGAGCTAAAAACAGGAACTTCATTCCTTCATTTTAACGATATAAAAGTCACTTTATAATACACTTAATTAAATGTAATAAAATGAAAACTTCTATAATTCATGGCCAAACGTCTGGTCAAGTTTATTTTTTGCAAATAGTTTATGAGGGAAATAAATAATCCCAAAATACACATTTAACAACTACAGACTTTAAACAAGTCTGTGAAATGAATACAACTGTCAGTATTTTCTCCATGTATTTCTTGGACCTTTCCAACACTCACTGATGACGACCTGGTGAGGTTCTGCAGTGGGTGTTCCACTCCCTTTTCCACCACATCTTACGTTTGTGTCATGCATCTGCAGAGTCCCATCTCCATCGGGCCTCGTTATTTCCTCACAAAGCTGTATTTTAGAGCTCCACAAACGCTCTGAGAAGCTCGTGAGCCTCGCATTGGTCTTCGCGGTTCATATTTCCGTCTCCTCTGTAATATTAATGCTCCTGCGCGTCGGCTCCGCCCTCTGCGTGCTCTGAAAATGACAGTGCAGCGCGCGGAGGTGTGGACGACGGATTGAGATTAATCTTGTTTACAACCTTCACAAACTCCTCCACAAACTCATATCTGCACCGGAGCAGAGCAGAAGAAGAGCCTGGGAAACACGTGAAAGTTTTGTTAAAGCACGTTCGACTTATCGCCCTCAAACCAAACGTCTCAAAAGAAAACGGGAAAGATCTACGCCTCTGCTACGACGGCTTAGCGGCTCTGGATCGAACGCATTTGCAGACTTTTGAATGAACGCCAAGTTTAGCGTTTATTCTTTTAAAAAATCGCTCTTGGTTTAACATTAGTCTACAGAAAAGAACACATTATACATCCAAGTCTAAATAACACTGCGTTGTCGTGTTCTAGCGTTACAAAGCTGTTAGCATCATGTAGCTAACCGCTGCGCTGCTAAACCTGTTGCTATACAGTCGGCGTCCGAGGGAACAAACCAACAAACCATTTAAAATGTGGAAGATCTGCACTGTCACTGTTCGACCACTAGGGTTTGATGACCAAATAACAGACACGAAGACGCAAAACGCGAAGAGAGGAAGAAGAATGACGTGGCGCGCCGACGTAAACGTGTGTAAATGTCCCAGAATGCTAACGATAGCTGCGGGCTCAATGCTACCCGCTGTGTTTCACCACCGGTGGACGTTTGGTTGGCAATGCCACGGCGACAACGGCCATTGAGACTTTGGTTTGACTTTGAGTTGTGCGTCAAATGCACAGAATTCACCAGGAAACGGTCGCAAAAGCGGGTTAGTTTTCATCAGTTGCACATTTGATATTTCCACTGAAAGCTGGACGAACTCAAACTGTTCGACATATTCTTTTGTTTGTTTCGTTCACAAAGACGATGACGTGTATTTTAGTCCAATGTCCCAACACGGCTCCACAAAGACCGGGCCTGGATCCAAAGGGTTTGACCCGTGTGTTTGAGCGCCTGATTGGCGGTCGGAGGCCGTTGGCGCACACCGAACGCTCCTGCAGGTTTCCATTTGTTTACACCCGACGTGAGAATCTGATTTCTTTGCGATTGTTCACACCTGAGCCAGTTTTGAAAAGAAAACTACGCGGAAAAAAAAAAGGTCCAACTAATGTGACAAAAGGACTTGTACAACAGTTACTTTTGGTTTGAAGCTTGGACGCACTGGTCGAGACATGAAATGAGATATGAAATAACCTCCGTCAAACAGAGAAGTTGGACCGGTGCCGCGGCGTTATTGAGCGCTCGCGTCCAAACGTTTAAAGTGTAAATTCACTCCAAAGAAGCCACAGCAGAGCCGCTCTCCGCCTGGATCAAGTCGGCTCCAGTCTGGTCCCTCGGCGCCGGGCTAATGCATGAAGACATTATCGGCGGCGGCGGTCAATATCAGAGCTCACCGGGCCACGGCTCGCCCATAAATCTGTGTCCGCCAGCCCGAAGAGGCAGGGTCTCAGCGGGGCCCAAACTGCTCTGAAGGGCCCCTGTGGATCTGGGAGAGCCGGGAGGACGTTTGAGGGAAATGGACAGTGACAGGTCCCAGGTTTATCAGCTCCGGCACGCTCAGCTCCGGCCGCTCAGCTCCGCGCTCAGCTCCGGCGCGCTCAGCTCCGGCGCGCTCAGCGCCGGCGCGCTCAGGTGTGATGTCTACATTGTCCCCACAAATACCTGCTCGATTGTAAAACTATCATTTATATCTACGACAGGTACAAATACACCAAATATTGTACCACCCTCTCTCTCCCTCTCTTTCCTCCCCCGTTCCCCCTCTCTCCCTCTCTTTTCTCCCCCGTTCCTCTCTCTCCCTCTCTTTCCTCCCCCGTTCCCTCTCTCTCCCTCCCTTTCCTCCCTCGTTCCCTCTCTCTCCCTCTCTTTCCTCCCCGTTCCTCTCTCCCTCTCTTTTCTCCCCCGTTCCCTCTCTCTCCCTCTCTTTCCTCCCCCGTTCCCTCTCTCTCCTCTCTTTCCTCCCCCGTTCCTCTCTTCCCTCTCTTTCCTCCCCGTTCCCCTCTCTCCCTCTCTTTTCCTCCCCCGTTCCCTCTCTCTCCCTCTCTTTTCCTCCCCGTTCCTCTCTCCCTCTCTTTCCTCCCTCCTCTCCTCTCTCTTCCCTCTCTTTCTCCCCGTCCCCTCTCTCTCCCTCTCTTTTCCTCCCCCGTTCTCTCTCTCCCTCTCTCTCTTCTCGTCCCGTCCTCTTCTTCCTCTCCTCCCGTCTCCCTCCCTCTCTTTCCTCCCCCGTTCCCTCTCTCTCCCTCTCTTTCCTCCCCCGTTCCCTCTCTCTCTCCTCTCTTTTCTCCCCCGTTCCCTCTCTCTCCCTCTCTTTCCTCTCTCTCTGGTGCGTTTGGTCTTGTACATCTGTGAGCTCCGGGGCACAGCGGAGGTTCAGGTAACGACCAAAGGAAATGAACCAGGCCTGAAGGTGACTTCAGATCATGTGATTTCAGATCATGTGATTTCAGATCATGTGATTTCAGATCATGTGATTTCAGATCATGTGATTTCAGATCATGTGATTTCAGATCATGTGACCGTGATTTAAACCAGGAACCACTTTTACAGCTCCTACAAAACCATATTTAGTTATTCTGATTTCACCATTTGAAACCCAGATCTTCTTTGTTCTCTTTTCATGTTTGATGAATCCTGTCCATAAATCCTCTTCCCCCGAGCCTCAGAAAACATTTCCAATCTTTGTGAAAAGTAGAGTCCATAAATAATCACAGACTCGTTCTGCTTCAACTCAGGTTCACTACAACCGCGCGCTCACGTTTGCAAGTCGGGACAAGCTAGCTTTTGTTTCTTTCCCCTTGGTTAATACCTTTGCTGCCAGTAGATGGAGCGCTAACACCAAATCCTGATGAAGTAGCTACATTATCTGAAGTTCTAAAACCCGACACGTGAGAAACGGACGAGCTCGTTGGTCGGTTCAGGTGGCGCCTCCTGTGGCAGTTTGTTGCCAACACAACACGAGACACGCGACATTCTCTCGCTCTGAAACGCTGACGCACTTTGCATTCTCAAGACGTTCATTTCCTCCTGAACATTATCGACCGTCTCGGATCATTTTATTTCCTCCGCACGTTGTCACGCGGATCCATTTCGTGATAAGGCTCCGAAAGCGCTCGCTATCGCCGCCTCCTCCTGCGGCGCCGCTCATTTCGGCCCTTTGTGCGTAGCGGCTAATACGTCCGCTAATGGCCGGCCGATATCGGCGTCGCCGCGCGGGATGGATTGCACACCCTAATCGCCGGCTCTAATTGATACGCGCCCGTGAGGACCCTCGGTTGGTGCGAGTGAGTCGAGGCCGTAATGAGCGGTTCACCTCGCCGGAGACGTGAAGAAGAGCGGGGGGGGGGTAATGGAGGAGGCAGAGGCGCTTAATCTCCAGGCTAATGGCACCGCGGGGGGTTTACACGCAAGAGCAATGACAGAGGAGTGTCAACCCGAAGCCGAGAAGCAGAGCAGGACGTTTGAGAGGGACATGTGGACAGGCAGGACGTTTGAGAGGGACATGTGGACGGGGCAGGACGGGTGAGAGGGACATGTGGACGGAGCAGGACGGTTTGAGAGGGACATGTGGACAGGGCAGGACGTTTGAGAGGGACATGTGGACGGGGCAGGACGCGGGTGAGAGGGACATGTGGACGGGGCAGGACGTTTGAGAGGGACATGTGGACGGGGCAGGACGTTTGAGAGGGACATGTGGACGGGGCAGGACATTTGAGAGGGACATGTGGACGGGGCAGGACGGTTGAGAGGACATGTGGACGGGGCAGGACGTTTGAGAGGGACATGTGGAACGGGGCAGTTTAAACGTCCTTTAGAGCCTTGACATTTTACTCGGTTTTAGAACTTAAACTGAAGCCCACATTTGGACAACACACATTACTTTTCATCACCCTGAGATTTGGTGTGAGCTTGTCCTTTTACCAGCTGCAGTCAAGAACGAACCAAAAAAGCTAGCTTTTTAGACTTGCCCGACATGGAAAAGTGCAGTTGTAAATAACATGATTTGGCAGAAGAAATGCTTCAAACGAGTTGGCTCATGATTTATGGTCTTAAAATGGTGCAGGATTTTAACCCTTCGATGCCATAAAATTCAAAAGGACTCATTTCTGAGGCTTCAGAACAAGAGGACCTCGTACACAGGAATAATGAAAGAAGCGTGAATGAAGCTGAACACAAACTCCAGGGACCCATCGCCCGGACCCATCGCCCGGGAAACATCGCCCGGGAAACATCGCCGGGACCCATCACCCACGACCAATCGCCCGGACCCATCGCCCGGACAAATCGCCCGGGACACATCGCCCGGACCCATCACCCACGACCAATCGCCCACGAACCATCACCCACGACAATCGGCCCGGACACATCGGCCCAGGACACATCGCCCGGGACACATGGCCCACGAACCATCACCCACGACCAATCGCCCGGGACACATCGCCCACGTAACCGTCGCAGGGGACCCATCCGCCCGGGACACCATCGCCCGGGACCCATCGCCCGGGACCATCGCCCGGGACCCATCGCCCGGGACACATCGCCCGGGACACATCGCCCGGGACCGGGACATCGCCCGGGACCCATCGCCCGGGACCCATCGCCCGGGACCCATCGCCCGGGACACATCGCCCGGGACACATCGCCCGGGACCCATCGCCCGGGACCCATCGCCCGGACCATCACCCACGACCATCGCCCGGGACCCATCGCCCGGGACCATCGCCGGGACCCATCGCTGGGACCCACGCTGGGACCCATCGCCGGGACCCATCCCCCGACCAATCGCCCGGGACCATCGCCCGGGACCCATCGCTGGGACCCATCGCCCTCTTGAACAGGACAGTTAAGACTCACGCCTCGGTCTTGTGTTGGACTGTCTCCTGCAGGGGACAGTGTTGCTTTCACGCAGGTCCCGGTGGCGGGGTCCACGGCCTCCACGATGACGAAGGGCCGCTCCTCCAGAGTGGCCACGGTCAGGTGTCTGTAATCGGACACAGGCTGCAGGTACGAGCCGAACCGGGGCCACACGGGGTACCTCACCTGCAGGATGCCCACCTCGTATGTGCCCACCTGGGAAGAAGGACAGAGAGGTCAGAGAAGTTAGGGGACAGAGCGGTGGAGAGGACAAAGAGGTGAGAAGACAGAGAGGTCAGAGGACAGAAAGGACAAGAGGACAGAAACAGAGCGGTGAGAGGACAGAGCGGTGAGAGGACAGAGAGGTGACGAACCATCACCCACGCCAATCGCCCGGGACACATCGC
Source organism: Chaenogobius annularis (assembly GCA_015082035.1). Lineage (NCBI taxonomy): Eukaryota > Metazoa > Chordata > Actinopteri > Gobiiformes > Gobiidae > Chaenogobius > Chaenogobius annularis. Next base: position 52,476 of record BJKM01000567.1, on the reverse strand, counting down.
CCAGAACCGTCGCAGGGGACCCATCGCCCGATAGACAGAGAGGACAGAGAGGTGAGAAGAGAAGACAGAGAGGGAGAGGACAGTGAGGTGAGAAAGACAGACGGTGAGAAGGACAGAGAGGACAGAGAGGTGAGAGGACGAGAGGACAGGGAGAACAGAGCGGTGAGAGGACAGAGAGGTCAGAGGACAGAGCGGTGAGAGAGAGACAGAGGACAGACAGAGGTGAGAGGACAGAGAGGTCAGAGGACAGAGCGGTGAGAGGACAGAGGACAGACGAGGTTGAGAGGACAAAGAGGTGAGAGGACAGAGAGGTGAGAGGACAGAGAGGTGAGAGGACAGAGAGGTCAGAGGACAGAGCGGTGAGAGGTCAGAGGACAGAGAGGTGAGAGGACAGAGAGCTGAGAGGACAGAGAGGTGAGAGGACAGAGAGGTCAGAGAGGTCAGAAGGACAGAGCGGTGAGAGGACAGAGAGGTGAGAAGACAGAGAGGACAGAGAGGTGAGAGGACAGAGGACAGAGAGGACAGAGCGGTGAGAAGACAGAGAAGTCAGAGAGGTCAGAGGACAGAAAGGACAGAGAGGTGAGAGGACAGAGAGGACAGAGAGGAGACAGCTCAAAGCACCGACAATAAAAACCAAGGACTAAACCAGGACTAGAATGGGACCATTACAGTCGGCACATTAAGACCAAAATGAGCTCATTTTAGAAACCAAATAACGGACTAAACTGGGCCCAAAGGTTTTGGAAGAGCTTTTAAAGGTCAATCACAAAACAACACATTTGTAGTTTAAACACACATTGGAAAAGTACAAACTCGGACGTTGGAAACTACAAAAAAATGTAAAGAACGAAAAGTACCAAGACAAATATTTGACACTTTAAAACTAAACATGAAGCGATCAATGTTAAATCTGTCTCCTTTTGCTCTCTGAAATGTGCTACAAAATAAAATCCTTTGATGAATCAATTTGTATTTATTATTTGAACAAACCCGTGCATAATTTGGGTTCTTTTCCTTTGGCCAAGGGGAATCCCACCAGCACCCAAACCAGGCTTTCTGCAGAATCCCACCAGCACCCAAACCAGGCTTTCTGCAGAATCCCACCAGCACCCAAACCAGGCTTTCTGCAGAATCCACAGCACCCAAACCAGGCTTTCTGCAGAATCCCACCAGCACCCAACCAGGCTTTCTCGCAGAATCCCACCAGCACCCAAACCAGGCTTTCTGCAGAATCCAGCACCAAGCTTTTCCCCAAGCACAAACCAGGCTTTCTGCAGAATCCCACCAGCACCCAAACCAGGCTTTCTGCAGAATCCACCAGCACCCAAACCAGGCTTTCTGCAGAATCCCACCAGCACCCAAACCAGGCTTTCTGCAGAACCACCAGCACCCAACAGGCTTTCTGCAGAATCCCACCAGCACCCAAACCAGGCTTTCTGCAGAATCCACTAATCCACCAGCACCCAAACCAGGCTTTTTAACCACCAAAGTGAACCTTCTCCGTCACACAAACCTTCTCCACCTCATTATTCCACCACGACATCCAAATCCACCGTTTACCAAAGCTTGACTTTTTACGGCTCTGGTCATAACAATAATCAACCTGTGGAGCGCCAGAGACTCCTCCCTCTGCGCCCCGGAGACGCCCGCCTGAGGGCGCCGCGGCGCCGCGACGCCGCATCGCTCGGCCATAAACGGCACATAAATCTTAATCCTGCCACTCTGGGCTGTGAAGCAGAACATCTCCTTTCCTCACGCCGAGCCCGGAGCGTGGCCCGAATAAACAAGCAGACGCCGGATCACAGGGGGAGACGCGGCGCAAATTTGCATACGCATCTGCGGTCAAAAGCGTGGCGCCGTTTTCATCCGGTGTGAGTCGGCGAGATGGAAGAAACGGGCGCTCAAAAGGGATAAAGGTTTAATCAAGGAAGCGTCTCGTGGCCACTTGCACCGCCGCGACCTGTTCAGATGCAGATTGGCGCTTGATGCGATGCGTGCGTTTTCGAGCGGGCGCAGGTCGATCGGGATGCTCGCCGCGTTGGGGGGGAGGGGAGGTGTTGGGGGGGGGGGGGTCATCGCCGTCGTAATTGAATATCACCCGCTCTAATCGAATTGTTCCGCGGGATTTGCATGCGTGTTCGGATAACTCGCGCGCGTGCGTCGCGTCGCTGCGCCTGCGCTCGGGATTCAACGCAGTGGTTTCCGTTGTCTGCACTCTAGGGGGCGCGCAGAGAAGGAAGAAAAAGGACCGTGTAGCTGTAAATGCTAATGAAAACGAGCTCATCTGCAGCTCAGATCAACAGTGTTCAGGCTTCACTGCGCGTCTTTAGAACGTGCCGGAGAAGCGTGTTTTCTCGAAGGGCCTGTCGCTGCGCAGAGAAGTCTCAGTTGTTGTTTTTTTAGCACTTTTACGTCATGAAAGAGGTGGCGCTATTGTGTTTTTGTTTTTTTCCAGGTCTGTTTTTTTTACGATAACAGACTCAGAAATGCAGTTCTTCACAGTGAACCTAAGTGTAGTTTGGCTGAGGTTGTCGCTTGTTTCGGGGCTTTCCCCCCCCTCCCCCCCCCCCCCCCACCACAGTCTCGATCGCTTATTGCTTTTGTAAAATCCCATAACACTGTTCTTGCTGTGTCCGGATGAGTTTGCCTTGGGGGTCAACGCCTGTGAAATTGTGTGCAGACGACACATTGCCTCTTATTACATTTGCATATTGCACTTCTTTTTGGGAAGGTTAAAGCGTGCGAAGATGTTCAGCGTCTTCAGGCTCGTTCCTTCACCTGCTGTGGCCGTGAAGACGGATTAGCAGAGGCGAAGCCGAGCGTTTCCGTTGACAGTGCGTGTCGTTTTTGGCAGGAGCGTTTTCATTTGTTGATCCCAGACACAAGGGTCAAGCAACGGTCCAGAAGTCAAACCCGGAACCTTCTTGCCGCGAGGCCCGAATCGCAAACGTTGAATTCCAATCTACGTGCTGCACTACATGGACAACTCCCTTTCGAATCGGATATATGAAAAACCCGAAAGACTTCGCTATCGTCACGGTGCGTTTTGCGTCGCGGACGTTTGACGCAAAGTCGTGCTTCGTGTCGTTGCCCTCATGCGGAAGTTGGCGCTTCGTTAAGCTCGTTCAACACCGTCGCGACCGAAGAAGCGCAGTCGTGTGTGGTCGTGTTTCAGTTTCAATAATTAGCGTAGCATGTATTAGGTTCTTACATCGGGATTTTAAGCTAACGTTTGTGCAAATTGATTGAACTAGAAGGTAAACAGTTTTAGCGTGAGGCATTAAAATGAGCCGACGTCGGAAATGCTAATGAACCGCACTCGTCGGTTGAATGTACGTGCACTTTACACGCTCTGATGTTGTGGTGTAAATGGTTTCGCGAAGCTAATACTGCACGCGTTCGATTGTGTGTTACAGCTTCACAAAAAAATCAATTCAAACGGTGATTAAAGACTGTCATGTGTCTGTTGACGACGTCGCGCCGCTCCAGCGCGTCCAGCGGCGGCAGCACTGAGATCCTCTGTTGTCCCGTGTTCGAGGGGCTGCACAAATTGAAAGATAAACGAATGAACACGTGACGAGTGTGTTTTCATGTCCGTGATTATCAATGGGGACGTGTCCTATTGATCTGCTGCCCGGGTTATCCAAACAGTTGTCTTGTCCTTGATGCTGGGACCCGGCCCAAAAGCGCGGCGGTGCCAGTGTTCCGCCTCGTTGTAGGTCGGGATGTAAATCGATCTTTTTCCAGTGCCAGTTTCAACCGCACAAAAGACGTCCCAGAGGAGGACGCCGTTCAGATGGGATCCAAAGCCTTTGTGCTTTCTGAGTGCGAGCACGGAAACACGGACAAAGGAGACATCTGGACGCGGCCCAAAGCCACACGTTACCGCGGCATCGGCCAAACAGGCTCGGGGAAACCACTCCAAAAAAGATTAAATAAATAAATTTAAAAAAGGAAAAGTAGTTGGAGAAAAGTGTAATTGTACGAGAAGCTGCCTGGACGTGACGTGGTTTAGAACTGAAGTGAATGTTGGATCACGACAATGAGGAAAACTTATTGAATCAATGTTTCGGCATCTCTTTTTTTATGACCAAACTGTTAAAAAAAAAAGGTAAATAATCAAAGTATTTTTCCACTTCTTTCCACCAAAGAAATGTTCATAATTTACGGTTTATGATCAGTTTTTATGCATCCGGTCATAACAATAATCAGCCTGTTCAGTGAGCAAAAACACTTGAAGAGTAACTGCCTCAGATCATCACAAAGGCTCCTCCTCTGCGGGCGTGGCCTCCAGGGGACGATGGGACATTTATCCATTTGCGAACTCCCCGAGAACATTGTTGAATCTGTTTCTCGGTTCCATTTTCGCCCATCGAGGAAACTGCTGTTGAAGTGAATGTAATCGGAAGAAATAAACATGAACTAAATGTATTTTCAAAGGATTTATATTAAAATAACACGTCATTTCTGAAGAAACACAAAAGAACACGTCATTGAACTGTCGCGTAAAGCTTTTGTCCCTCGTAGATTTCCTCCACAGTGAGAAGAGGAACACTTTCACTCGGTTTAAGCCGATGAAGCTTCACGTGGACGATATAAACATTTGTGTTTCTTGCACTGCTCCTTCAGATACGATTGTCTCTTCTGTGGAAATGCCAGAATCTGAGCCGCATTTGATGTTTTTGTCCGTCCGATTACGTCAACGCTGAATCATAAACCGACTCCGCACTCAAGTGAAATGCTCCCCAGACGCTTCCTTGGTTTGTGCTGCTTCGACTTGACTAATGCCATTTGAAACACATGCTGTGTAATCCGCCCCGTCTGCCGACACGAGGCGGGGACGTGCGCCGGTTTGTGTTTGAATGTCCCTCCCCCCGGTGAAGCATCTGCACCCCCCCGACACGCAGCGCACTTTTGAACCGCGCTGTCCGGAGGAGGAGCCGAGGAGACGAGATTCCAACGCCTCGTCTCGCTCGCGGCCCGCGCTCAGGTCGCGGCTCGCGCTCAGGTCGCGGCTGGAGCGTTGGTGGTGCTCCAGTCGCGTCAGTAAACCGACCTCCTCCGCCCGGACAAAGTCTCATCCTTAAACATTATCCAGAGTGTTAGAGTCTGAGGGTGTGTTCAGGCCCAACGACGTCAAGCGCCTCGTGCTCCTGCGCATTAGAGACGCTGGAGACGTGTGAACACTGTCTGTGAACTGAACACTGTCTGTGAACTGAACACTGTCTGAAATGAACACTGTCTGTGAACTGAACACTGTTTGTGAAATGAACACTGTCTGTGAACTGAACACTGTGAAATGAACACTGTCTGTGAACTGAACACTGTGAACTGAACACTGTCTTTAAACTGTCTGTAAACTGAACACTGTCTGTGAAATGAACACTGTCTGTGAAATGAACACTGTCTGTGAAATGAACACTGCCTGTGAACTGAACACTGCCTGTTAACTGAACACTGTCTGTGAACTGAACACTGTGTGTAATGAACACTGTCTGTGAACTGAACACTGTCTGTGAAATGAATACTGTCTGTGAAATTAACCCTGTCTGTGAACTGAACACTGTCTGTGAACTAAACACTGTCTGTAAACTGAACACTGTCTTTAAACTGTCTGTAAACTGAACACTGTCTGTGAACTGAACACTGTCTGTGAACTGAACACTGTCTGTGAACTGAACACTGTCTGAACTGAATACTGTCTTTCAACTGTGTCTGTAAACTGAACACTGTCTTTAAACTGTGTCTGTAAACTGAAAACTGTCTGCGAACTGAACACTGTCTGTGAACTGAACACTGTCTGTGAACTGAACACTGTCTATAAACTGTGTTTGTAAACTGTGTCCGTAAAATGAACACTGTCTTTAAACTGTAAACTGAACACTGTCTGTAAACTGAACACTGTCTGTAAACTGAATACTGTCTGTAAACTGAACACTGTCTGTAAACTGTGTCTGTAAACTGAAAACTGTCTGTGAACTGAATACTGTCTGTGTACTGAACACTGTCTGTGAACTGAACACTGTCTGTAAACTGAACACTGTCGATAAACTGTGTTTGTAAACTGTGTCTGTAAATGAACACTGTCTTTAAACTGTAAACTGAACACTGTCTGTAAATTGAACAGTGTCTTTAAACTGAACAGTGTCTGTAAACTGAACATTGTATGTAAACTGAACACTGTCAAACTGAACACTGTCTGTAAGCTGTGTCTGTAAACTGAACACTGTCTGTAAACTGAATACTGTCTGTAAACTGAACACTGTCTGTAAACTGAACACTGTCTGTAAACTGAATACTGTCTGTAAACTGAACACTGTCTATAAGCTGTGTCTGTAACTGAACACTGTCTATAAACTGAACACTGTCAGTAAACTGAACACTGTAAACTGAACATAATGCATGTCCAATGGGAGCGTTAGCGTCGACCTCCAAACATCACAAACTATAAAACCAGTAGTTCAGGCGACTGACAACCGCTCGTCAGTAACACAGAGTCTAGTGACACCAAACTGACCCCAAACGAAAGCGCAGAGTGAGTTCTGTGCCGTACCTTGTCCCACTGGCGCTCGCGGTCCAGCGTGATGATGATCATGGCGGGGTTCACCAGGTAACCGTTGGAGTTAAAGGAGAAGTCGTTGTGTTCCCACGTGACGTTCAGCATGTGTCTGCAGATACAAAGTAAAAGTTCAGTTCAAAGTGGGATAATTATGCATTCGTCCGGCTTTTAGGTCTTAAAACAGTATCTACGTTTGGAAGAACCACGTTACTTACTACACCATATCTCCAGTTAGGTATTTAGCACCCCCTCTGCTGTCAGCAATGCAAAGGAACAATGAAAAGAGAAATAAATGGAACACTTAGGCAACGTGACTGCTATGCTAATGCTTTAGCTGTGAACACAGTTTGACCTCAGAACTCGTCTGGTGATGGTTTTTGGGCTTAAAAACGGCACAGGAGAAGCTCAAGCAACGCTAAATGTGAGTTTACGGACGACTCATCGTATCGCTTTGTACAAATGACCACAAAACAACATTTCAATCCGACACTAAACAGCCGCTCTCAGAAGCTCTCGACAGGCGCGCTCAGATAAAACAAAAGTGTGTGTTGGCATCAGTGTTTAGGGGGTCAAGAGTACTCGTTTACCCAGGGCGAGTACGTTATGTAAATGTACAAACAGAACCTCCACGATGGTTTGTACCCGAGGCCCAGCATGGTCTGCCAGCTTCTCTCGTCTCCAGTTAAAGTGCTGGAGAACATCAGCACGTTTCAGTCGCAGCGAAACAGAACCAGAGGAAACGGAGAGTATATAGGACAAGTTGGGGGAGAATTTCAAACAGGCGTCTCTCGCTGGACGCGTGTCTCTGCTCAGTATTCAGCGCCGGCCTTTCAACGCCGCACATTTCCGACTGTCCCGGATTGGTTCCAGCGCCGCCCGCCTCTCGGTCACCACGTCTACACGCGCGGCCTAATCCAATCCAAACTACAATCGGAGCGGCGCGGCTGGAAGCTCCCCGAGCCCGTGAAAACGTCTGCTTTTCACACCGCGGTCGGATCACGCTGAGGCATTCGAGCGCAGATCGAGCCGGGGAAATATTAGACATGTATCTCGACAAGTGTGCTTTCATTAGACTGGGCCGCCACCTTAAAGATGCAGTACTTGATTTTTAAAAACCTTAAAACAGAACGGATCCATTTCACACTCTCTCCATGTGTCGCTCACTCACCGCATGCATTCAGAGCGTTCTAATTTAAATATTAAACTCCTCCTCCTGACTTACAAAGCCAGAAATGACCACGCCCCATCCGACCTCAAAGAGGCTAAAGGACCTTATCATCCAAACAGAGCACTTCGCTCTCAAAATGCTAGACTTCTGGTGGTCCCAAGGGTCTCTAAAAGCACAGTAGGAGGTAGAGCATTTAGCTCCCAAGCTCCTGTCCATGTTAAAGAGGCCGACACAGTCTCCGACACAGTCTCTTCATTTAAGAAGGCTTAAGACGTTCCTCTTTGAAATGGCTTATGGTCAGGCCAGTTAGGAACAGGAATAAAAACCTACAGTTCCGCTGCCCTAGGAGCAACTGTGGGGGAAGTATGGAGCTTGAACACTATCCTCTGATGAAAGACTACTTTTAATGTCAACATATTTGATTTCCCTTGTAATCTGTTCATCGCTGTTCACATCCTTTTCCTTCTTCTTCTCCCACTTCTTCACGGAGAGTGGAACAGGCACAAAGTAGACCTGTGGATCCAGATGCTCCTCAACTGTCTGGAGAAACGGTCTCCACTCCGGACCGGTTCTTTTTCTGCCTTGAAGGACAGGTTCTCCTCCTGTCGCCCGTCGAGATAACTGCTGTTGCATTACAAAAACAAATTGAATTGAATTGAGTGCATTTCAATTTTACAAGTTTCACGACTTTCAGAAAGAGTTTTTCTGCCACAGTGAAGCTAACAACATCTGAAATGCTCTATAATTGGACGAAGACCCTCGCTTTCTGTCAACACTAGAGCCCTGCTGCTGCCACCTTCTGGTAACACCCTGCATGTGCTTGTGCTTCGCTGTACTGCCTAATATGACTTGCAACTGCCTTAAAAACTTTGTGAATGTTTTTATTGATTCATTTCATGTTTAATATGTTGCATTTCCCAGGTGGCAACGAACCACGCCTGAAAAGTGAAGAACTCATTATCACATTATCCAGTTACCGTCGGTCCAAACGCGCTGTCCTGGGGCAAAACTGGGGCAAAACAATTCTTTCTGCAAAGTTTTAGTGCGAATGCTGGATTACTAAACGTCCCCGAACGCCTCTCAGCCCTCATTCCCATCGATTCGGTTCTTTAATCAGCATTTACACTCGAACGAGAGCGGTCCGACCAGTTTTTGGGGCCAAGGCGCGTCGACTTGGACCGTAAGGCGCACTCCGGGCTCTCTGCGCGTGTGAACGTGCCGACTCCGGCTGTTGCGGCTAAACAGTTTCCACGTGAGGTGTAAAGCTGGACCCGTGGAGTCGTTTTTGTCACGTCTCCGGCTGAGGTGCGGACAAGATGGCCGCCGAGTGTGCGAGAAAGCCATTAATCTGCGCTAATCCCATTAACAGGTGAACGACGAGGACGAGACGCGTGCGTTTTGATCCGATGAGACCGAACGGAGGCGAGCGGCGCTTTGTTCTGCACAGATGACCTTCCATTCAGCGGGAGAGCAAGGACTTGTGGGTAAAAGAGCCTTGTACAGTATCAAAGCCAGAGAGTTTGGATTGCATCAGAGCAGACAAAAGGCGAGCGTCCGGCCCGCGGCTCAGGAAACGGCTCCATCAAAAAGGCAATCTCCAAAATCTGAGTCGAGTTCCTGTTAAAGCCGCATTTCTGTTACATTTACAACGTTATTTAAGCTCCAGATCCTCCAAACACACAAACTGTGATCTCACAAACAGGTTTATTAATGTGACAGAACTCATCCATTTGTTTTGGCTGCAAACGCGGCCAAGTTTCAAACGGGACTTTCTTTTTAAATGTGCTCAAAAGAACTGAATTATAAACACTTTGAACCACATTAAAACAGACCTGGAGTTGTTTGGGTTCGTTCACATTTGTTTCATTCATCTCTGAGCCTCAGAAAACACTCAGTTTGATGATGCCTGATCCTGTGCAGTTCTGTCCGCATTTCTAACATTTCAAACAGCGGTCGTTACAGGGCCGCAACTAACGATTATTTTGATAATCGATTATTCTGTCAATTATTGCATGAAATAAAGTGTGTCGAAGTGTCGGCTTGTTTGTGGAATCATGTTATTAGACGCACGACCATGTTTTAAACGTTTTAAATATGTTTTTTAATGTTCATTTCATGTTACAAAGGGAACGTTCTAACGGTTGGATCACGTGAAGCCTGATTTGGCGGCGTGTCATAGAGTCTAACAGCAGTTCCAGCTCCGGTTCAGTGTCCCACCAAACACAGATTGGACCTCAAGTATAACCACAAAAGGGCAGAAATGTCCCTTTATACTCTTATAAGGGTATAACGGCTCTTTGTTTTTGAGATCATTTCTTTCGTTCATCAGGAGACATTTGGGAAGAACCTTGTAGATCTGGAGCAAATGCGGCGGTTCGCGATCCTGTGATCTTCTCTGCAGGTGCCCAGATGGTCTTAAAGGGAGGGGGCAGATGGGTCGGGCTGGTCTTAAAGGGAGGGGGCAGATGGGCTCATGAATAAACAGTCCATAATGACCTGGAGCCGCTCTGCTTTGAAGTCTGAAGCAGCATCTTGTTCATACTAAACAGTTTCCACATCTGAAGGGTCCGGAAGAACGATCCGGACGGTGGAAGTCTAAGGCACATTATGGCATTTTTGATCAATAAAATACAAAACCCTCTTTGCCATTTCCCACCTCCATGACAGTGTTTACTGTTTATTCAAATGCCCTCAAAATGAAGACCTCATAAGCCACGTTTCCATTGGTTTCAGCGCGGTCCAAAAGTGTCTCCACGTCCTGAAGTGAACCACATCGGCCCCTTTAAGCGATCTGAAGCAGAACCTGGAGGAACGACCTTCCAAAGCTCCTGGTTCTCATCTGCCCCAGCTAAACATGGAAACACGTCATGAAGCTAACGGAGCAGAAGAGCACCAAGACCCACGAGGGAGAGCCACAACGTATGTCTATGATATGTCTATGATATGTCTATATATGTCTATGATATGCTAGATATGTCTATGATTTGTCTATGATGGGTCTATATGTCTATGATATGTCTATGATATGTCTGATGATATGTCTATGATGTGTCTATGTGTGTCTATATGTCTATGATATTGTTTAGTGTATGGTCTATGAAGATGTCTATGATGTTGTCTATGATGGTCTATAGTGTCTATGATATGTTTATGATATGTCTATGATATGTCTATGAGGTGTCTATATGTCATGATATGTCTATGATATGTCTATGAGTGTCTATGACTTGTTACTGATGTGTCATGATGTGTCTATGATGTGTCTATGATATGTCTATGATATCTATGTTGTGTCTATGATGTGTCTATATGATATGTCTGATATGATGTGTCTATGATGTGTCTATGATATGTCTATGGATATGTCTATGATATTGTCTACTGATGCTGTCTATGATAGTGTCTATGATATGTCATGATTTCTGTGTCTATGATGTGTCATGATATGTCTATGATATGTCTATGATGTGTCTAATATATGTCTATGATATGTCTATGATATGTCTATGATATGTCGTATGATATGTCTATGATATGTCTATGATGTGTCTATGATATGTCTATGATGTGTCTATTGATGTGTGCTATGATATGTCTATGATGTGTCTAAGATATGTCAGTATGATAGTCTATGTAGTCTAGTATGTCTATTATGTGTCTATGATGTGTCATTGATATGTCTATGATTGTCTATGATAGTCTATGATTAGTCTTATGATGTTGTCTATGATATGTCTCATGATGGTCTATGATGTGGTCGTATGATATGTCTATGATATGTCTATGATATGTCTATGATGATGTTCTAAATGATGTCTATGATGATGTCTATGATAGGTCTATATAATGTCTAAGATATGTCTATGATATGTCTAAGATGTGTCTATGAGTGTTATGTGGTCTATGATATGTCTATGATGTGTCTAAGATATGTCTATGATATGTCTATGATATGTCTAGTATGTTCTATGATGTCATATGATAGTGTCTATGATAGTCTATATAGTCTATGATGTGTCTATGATATGTGATGTCTAAGATATATGTCGTAAGATATGTCTAAATTATTTCTATTAAAATGTCTATGATATGTCTGAGATGTATAAGATATGTCTGTAATATGTCTATGATGTGTCTATAATATGTCAGTCATATATGTCTCTTTCTTCACTCCTTCTGTCTCGGTCTTCTTTCGTCACTCCGTCTGCCTCGTCTTCCTTTCCTCACTCCTTCTGCCTCGTCTTCTTTCGTCACTCCTTCTGCTCGTCTCCTCTTCTTCATTCCCTTCTGCCTCGTCTTCCTTTCTTCGCTCCTTCTGCTCGTCTTCCTTTCGTCACTCCCTTCTGCCTCGTCTTCCTTCTTCACTCTTCGGCGCCTGTCTTCCTTTCTTCACTCCTTCTGCCTCGTCTTCCTTTCTTCACTCCTTCTGCCTCGTCTTCCTTTCGTCACTCCTTCTGCCTCGTCTTCCTTTCTTCACTCCTTCTGCCTCGTCTTCCTTTCATCACTCCTTCTGCCTCGTCTTCCTTTCGTCACTCCTTCTGCCTCGTCTTCCTTTCTTCACCCCTTCTGCCTCGTCTTCCTTTCTTCACTCCTTCTGCCCTGTCTTCCTTTCTTCACTCCTTCTGCCTATGTTCACGTTCGTTACCGCTCTTCTTCCTCCCTTCTCTCACTCCTCTCATCATTGCCATTCTTGCCACATTCTTGTAAAATCCCGGATTGACTACTCGTCTTTGGTCTCCCCAACAAATCCCTCCAGAAGCTGCAGCTCCTTCATAACTCTGCAGCCTGCATGATTTCTCCTTCATCATCTTCAAAGTCAGTCCCAGAAGTGCAAAAGTCTGCACCTATGTCCCTCTTGACCCCATCGACTTTCAGAAAGGCCATAAATAAAAAGGCCTCAGGTTCAACCACAACCACATACCGGTCTGACCGCTAAAGACTCTTTGACACAGCTCATATCTGTGGAGTGGCCCAGGATGCACTTTTCAGCAAAAGAAAAACACACAACATTGTAGAAATGAAACATGGTCTGTGGTTGTAGGCCTCACCTGAACAGCGTATCGTTGGAAACGGCAGGTTTGGCTGGGCTGTGGCAGTCGCTGTGTCCTTCTGGGATGAACCCTCTCTGTTTCCTGAAGCTCTGCACGCCCTTCACCACGATGGCCACCCCGTCTCGCACCCTCTTCCTCAGACTCATCCTCCAGCGGTCCGTGATGATGCTGATCACGCCGATGGGGAAACTCTCCGGCGGGGGGATGTCCGGGTTGCCCACCGCTAAACTGGGCATAATCCAAATGTACCCGGGCCCCACCAAACCCACCTCTTTGGCCATGGCGAACAGGTACTGGGCCTCTTCGTGGGAGCAGTACACCAGCAGGACTTGGGCGTCAACCTGCTGCAGGAGGCGGCGGGCGCGGATGTCGCTCAGGCCGTCGCCGGACATGTCGAACGTGAGGACGTCTTGGAGCTCCCACAGAAAGTAGCTGGTGTCGGTGAAGGTCTTGATGTAATCCACAAAGGTCTCGTAGCCCGGGTACAGGCTGGTGATGACCACGAAGCTGTCCCAGTTGTACTCCTCCATCACCTTGAACATGCCGTTGATCTGCTGCTCGATGGACGCGCCCAGCTGCAGGAAGTTCGAGCCCTCGCCCTGGAAAACACGGTAGATTGTCGTGAGCAGAAGGTTCAAACATCAGAGCGACGTAAAGAACGATGTCACAGAAGACGGGAAAGCGGACGATGAAAGAGGACTGCGATTGTCAATCAGCGTCTGGTATGTTGGAATCTCACTTCCAAGGGTAAAATGGAGCGCAACTGTGACGACCTTCATGATTCTAGAAGTGTTTGTGACCTGAAAACAACTACGTGAACATTAGACTCTGTCGGAAATGCACTTTTGAACCGCGGTGGACTTTGAAGTACTCTACCTCGTTAGCGCGTGGAGCTAACCTGCACTGTTCAGAGTCTGAGCAGAGGGTCTGAGCAGAGGGTCTGAGTCTGAGCAGAGGGTCTGAGCAGAGGGTCAGAGTCTGAGCAGAGGGTCATTGCCATTGTCAATGAACAAACCTCACAAACATAGGAACTTGTCTCGGCGTTAAGGTGCAACATAAAACACTGAGCAATAATAAAAACGACATATATGAAATCAAAAGGGCATTAAGAGACAATTTAAGATTACTATAGTAGAAAATAAAATGAAAATAGGCATTACTATGTACACAAGATTACAGTTCAATTTACAGTTGTGAGTGCATTGAGTGGTTGAATAGTTGCAGTTAAAGTGGGAGGAGTTTAGAAGTGTTCATGAGTCCAACGGCAGAGGGAAAGAAACTATTCTTGTGGCGGGAGGTTCTGGTCCGGATGGACCGTAGCCTCCAACCTGAGGGGAGTGGCCTCCTGCCTGAGGGGAGTGGTTCAAATAAACCATGTCCAGGGTGAGAAGGTTCAGTTGTGATCCGACCTGCTTGTCCCAGAGCCCTGGAGACCTAGTCTCTCTCAGACCCTCAGAAGGTCTGAGCAGAGGGCCTAAGCAGAGGGTGTGAGGTCTGTCTCCTTCATGGTTGACAGAAGCTGATGTGGAGCGCAGACTCCAGCAGATGCTCTGAAGGTGTGAGAGAGAGAGGCGAGAGGCAGAGAGGAGAGAGAGAGGGAGAGAGGGAGGAGAGAGGGAGAGAGAGAGAGAGAGGATAGAGAGAGAGAGAGAGGGAGAGAGGGAGAGAGGAGAGAGACGAGAAGAGAGGAGATGAGAGAGAGGAAGGAGAGAGGAGAGAGAAGAGGAGAGAGAGGAGGAGAGAGAGAGAGAGGAGGAGAGAGGAAGGAAGAAAGAGCGAGAGAGAGAGAGCGAAAAGGAGGGAAAGAGGAGGGAGAGAAGGGAGAGAGGAGAGAGGAGAGAGAGGAGAGAGAGAGAGAGAGAGGAGAGAGAGAGAGGAATAAGAGCGAGAGAGGGAGAAGAGAGGAGGGAGGAGAGAGGAGGAGAGGAGAGAGAGAGAGAAGAAGAGAGGGAAGAGGAGGGAGAGAGGAGAGAGAGAGGAAAGAAAGAGGCGAGAGAGGGAGAGAGAGGAGAGAGAGGAGGGAGAGAGGAGAGAGAGGAAAGAAAGAGCGAGAGAGGGAGAGAGAGGAGGAGAGAGGAGAGAGAGGAGAGAGAGAGAGGAAAGAAAAGAGCGGCGGAGAGAGGTCGGAAAAATAAAAGGCAAAGGAGAAGGAGAAAGAGGAAGAGAGAGGAAGAAGGACAGGAAAGAGAAGGGAAGAGGAGGAGAGGAGAGAGAGGGAGAGAGAGGAGAGAGAGAAGAGAGAGAGGAGAGAGAGAGGAAATAAAGAGCGTACGAAGAGGGGAGAGAGCAGGAGAGAGGAGAGAGCGAGAGAGGGAGAGAGGGAGAGAGTAGGAGATAGAGAGGAGAGGAGAGGAAAAAGAGAGAGGGAAGAGGAGAGAGAGAGGAAAGAAAGAGCGAGAGAGGGAGAGAGAGGAAGAGAGAGGGAGGGAGAGAGGAGAAGAAGGAAAGAAAGAGCGAGAGAAGGGAGAGAGAGGAGAGGAGAGAGAGAGAGAGAGAGGAGAGAGAGAGAGGAAAGAAAGAGCGAGAGAGGGAGAGAGCGAGAGAGGGAGAGAGATAAACCCCGGGGACGAAAGTGAGGGAGGAAAAGTTCACACTTCACATACAGTACACAGTATACAGTATACTGTATACTACAGTATACTGTATACTGTGTACTGTGTACTAATACTTAATTAAAGCTATACTCCATTTAACCTGGCACTCAGGGTCACAATGACTAAACCCAGACTAAACCTGGGACAAAACCAGGACTAAACCAGGTCTAAACCAGGACTAAACCAGGTCTAAACCAGGACTAAACCAGGTCTAAGCCAGGTCTAAACCAGGTCTAAACCAGGTCTAAACCAGGACTAAACCAGGTCTAAGCCAGGTCCAAACCAGGTCTAAACCAGGTCTAAGCCAGGTCTAAACCAGGTCTAAACCAGGACTAAACCAGGACTAAACCAGGACTAAACCAGGACTAAACCAGGACTTCTTACCCCGGTGTCGCTCCAGTTGAAGAGATGATTAAAGGCAGTGGTGAAGGAGAACATGAATCTTAATCCTTTTTATGTTCTGGCCGATGTCTGAGCCTGAGGCTGGACTTTAATCACTTTATGAAGACGAGACATTTCACATTTCCTCTTTATCGACACTGGGACGAGGATCGCACGTGAATCACACTGGCAGCAATAAGAGCAAAGTCTCACGAAAGGAACATCATCTTTAATTGGATTTATATTTATTTGGTTTCAGTGCTGGTTTATTCAGCACGGTCTGGCTTTAAGGGAAGACAAAAAGGCAGACGCTCAGGTCCGATTCAAAAGTAACAGATCCTGGTCGTTTATAAAGGTGCGAACAACAGAAGATACACAGAATACACACTTTTTACTTTTCTTTTTCTGTTACTATTACTTTATACTCTTTGTACTTTATAAACTCCAGTCCACTTCAGGTCCAGTCGACACATTTCATTTGCACACAGCACCGATGTTGATTAACTCCGCCCATAATTCCAATCTGGCCTTTGATTTAAAACGTGGTGATTGGCCCTGAAAACACACAAAGTAAAACTATTTAAAAGAGTTCCAAACAGAATCAAGTTCCCCTGACCGGCGTTTACGAGGCTCTAACTGGACTTTACTCTTTATTTACACCTGTTCAACATATAAATGCTTGTTTTACACAGATCGAGCAGGTATTTGAGCAGAATTTTTTATTTTTTTTTTATGTAGAAAATTGCAGGAAGTGATGTCACACCAGTCAAAGTTTATGCGGAATTTACACAAAATGAACGACTTTTTTGACCCTCGTTTTACACAATTTCAAATGTCTTAAGTGCATTTTAGTTCGATGCACCATTTGAACACGAAGAAAAGCGTTCTTTGGCTGAATCTAATTGAATCCACTCTAATTATATAATGTCCCACGTTTGAAGGGTCTGCGGATCCTTCCGAAGGGTCTGCGGATCCTTCCGAAGGGTCTGCGGATCCTTCTGACTTGCATTCACAATCGTCTGCTTCAACTCTAAAGTCCCACACTGCTCCTTTACGGCAGAGGAGCGGCGGACGTTGCCGTTTTGTCCGAAGCGATAAGCCTTCATTCATCAGCCCCCCCCCCCTCCCCTCCCTCATCCCCGGACCCTCGACCCGGAGCCGGTCCCGCGGCGGAGAATGGAAGTGGTTCTTCCCCAGAGACGGACAAGGTCGGAGGGAGGAGAGCGCTCCATCAGCCCGCGGAGACGCACAGGCGGGGGAGGCGGGGAGCGGGTGAAGGCGGGGGGGGCGGGGTGGGGGGCATAACGCCTCTGACCACAGAACAGAGTCGGATCAGCCGAAAAAACACGCCGAGGACAGGAAGAAGTGATGAGTCTGCGGCGGAACTGTTAGAGCCTCAGCGTCAACGGCAACGGTAAAGACACGAGCGTTACCGTACACAGCAACACCTTCATCTGGTTTTTAGCATTATTTTAAACTCCTCTTTACGCTAATTAGCGGAATTAACACAGACTAAACGAGGGCTAAACCGGGTCTAAAACGAGACTAAGCAAGTGATAAACCCGAGGACGACAAAAACGTGCATAGATTTGCTGGAGAAACGCTGGTCGACGCCCATCGAATAAGGTGCGGCCAGTTCTGTGTCCAATCTACATATTTTGCATTCGTCCATTTATGGATTTATCGCCCGTTTCGTTTGTCAGCACTATCTACGGAACGCCACAAGTGCATGCTCAGCGCCACGTGCCAGGCATGGACAAAAGAAGATCTCGTAAACCCTGCGCGTTTCACCGATCGTCGCAATGAATGTGTTCCGGATCGTTCTCCCGCCAAGTCACCGAGACCACCAGCCATCTCACAGATCGGGCCCGGCGGTGCGGTGCGTTACACACACGAACGGTCCTTCCGCGATGGCGTAACACGCTGCGGTTTGCTAATTATGCGGCGAGTTCCTTCCGAGCGGCGGAGGAAGGAACCGCGCGCGTCCCCAGATGAACCTGCTCCGTTCTGGGAATAACGACGGATGTGAAGACCCTCTCTTTCACATCTGTTTCTCTTGACGCCAAAAAGTGTCTCGAACTGGCTTTTTCATTTGACGACTTTGTGGCGACTTTGGGAAAAAGAGGGTTTGGTTTGAGGAGCGAGAATTGTTTACATCCCAGAGAAACAAAAACAAAACAAAAGTAAGCATATTTCGCCCGCGGTGGACGGCTGATTGCGAACCCGAACTCGAGTGCCTTCTGGGAGTATTCCATGTTGCGGTTGAATTCCCTCAGTGTCCTCCTCCTTCAAGCCTCCTTCACTCACTGAAATTGCACCACTACGTTTTGTGTGACCTTTGACATTACGGTCTGGAGTCATGTGACTTCACACGCGGCCTGTTCATGTCCAAACAAACGTGGCAAACGGGAAAAACACCGAGAAACGAAGCGGAACTCTGAGGTAAAAGAATTCTAGATGTTTTCTTCTGAATATTCAAGAGGACAGAGCGCCATTGAAGGTCTGATTCGGACCCGTTTGGACGGATTGCAGGAGGGACTGACCAAACGCAGAGCAGTTTCTGGTTATAACCTTGAGGCGGGACTAATCCAGCTCAGGGCCGTGCAAAGTTCATCAGATCAGTATCTTCAGATTGAAATAGACTCCATTTTAAACATCTCCATTAAAACGGCCGCGGACAATTTCTATTTGGAACGCCGTCAAATCGAGATAAATATTCAGAGGTGCGCTTTGTGCAGACAGTACTCGTGTTACTCATTAAAACCCAAATGTGTTATTGCCGATTCCCCGCGAACGTCGGCGCCCGGGAAACGAGGCGTGCGTTCGCATCGCTCGCGCCGACCGCCGCCAGCGTCTCCGTTAAGTCTCCATTACATCCTCGTGTCCCTGTCTGCTACAGTAAATGTCGCGTAATGAACTGATATTTATGGATGTACGGGTTTGTCCGACAAAGCAGATTACACCACGCTGAGCCGCACAAGATTACGGCCCAAACTGGAAAAACAAACCGCTCAATCCGTTCAAAGCGATAGACGAGAACCTCGCGCACTCGCGGTCAACTTTCCCGTTTCGGTTTTGTGGCGTTTCAGCGCGGCGCCGATAGCCCCGAAAACGTGAAATATCGTGCCATTTGAGTGATTGGAGATTAGCGGGCCGGTCACAGTTGAGTAAGACTAAGGCCTAATACAATGATTATCTCCGAGGCCAGCTGTTTACATCCCGGCCTGGATGTATGTCAGAGGAGCCGACATATTTCAGCAGGATTTAAACGGGACAATGCGCTCGGAAAAGCAGCTGGACACACGGGAGGGCGGGGCGTGGGGGGGGGGGGGGGGAACCGCCGCCTTTTTCAACTCGGATTTCCAGATTCATCACAAGATATTACGGTTGATCATACCGACTTTGATCCAAGACGCTCTCTAATAGTAATAAGTAAGTAATAACGTGAGAGTAAATGTAGAGCACAGGTTTAGCTCACGACTCGAAACATCTGCTTCTTCTCAGAGGTTCACTGTGCGTTGGTTAAAATCACCTGTCACTCACTCACTCACATATATATATATATATATATATAGTATATATAATATATATAGTATATATATATATATATATATATATATCCTGATATATTCCTTAGTATATAATCCTGTTGTATACACATCCTGTGTGTACAAGCCGCCATGTTAGATCCTTATCATCGCACACTGTAACACAAATCTTCTGTAACACAGTATATATTTATCTATCGATCTATTATATATATATATATATATATATATTAATATATATATATATAATATATATATATATATCTATATCTATATCTATATCTATATATATATATAAATATATATATCATAATAAAAGCTAATAGTATCTTCTGTCTTATTTAATAGCATGTGTAAAAACACGATTCATGAGTCTTAGAGATAATCCTGCTCGTTATAGAAGCTGTGTTGTATCATGTGACGTCAGCCAGAACAGGAAGTCAGGCCAAGCCACTTCCTCTGCTGCGCGCTGGAGTTAGACATATGTCAACTGAGCTCTGAGCCAGGACCTTCTCCACAAGAGCAACATATGAGCGAGAAGAAGAGAGGAGAGAGGAGGAGGAGAGGGGGAAGAGGAAAGAAGAAGGAGGAGGAGGAGAGAGGGGAAAGAGAGAAAAGAGAGGAGGAGGGAGGGGAAGAGAGAGAAGAGATGAGGAGAGAGAGAGAGGAGAGAGGGAAGGAGAGAGAAGAGGAGAGGAGAGGAGGAGAGGAAGAAGGAGAGAGAGGAGAGGAGGAAGAGAGAGGAAGAGAGAGAAGAGAGGAGGAGGAGGAGAGGGGAAGAGAGAGAGAGAGGAGAGAAAGAGGAAGAGAGAGAGGAGAAGGAGGAGAGAGGGGAAGAGAGAGAAGAGAGGAGAGAAGAGGAGATGAGGATAGAGGAGAAGGGAGGAGGAGAGAGGAGAGAGAGAGGAGGAGAGAGAGAAGGGAGAGAGGAGAGAGAAGGGGAGAGAGAGAGAAAGAGAGAGAGAAGAGAGAGAGAGGAGAGAGGAGAAGGGAGGAGGAGAGGGAGAGAGGAGAGGAGTAGAGGAGAGAGGAGGGAAGAGAGAAGAAAGAGGAGAGGAGAAGAGGGACGAAAAAAAAAAAAAAAAAAAAAAAAAAAAAAAAAAGAGGGAGAGAGAGAGAGAGGAGAAAGGGGAGGAGGAGAGAGAGAGGAGAGAGGAAGGAGGCAGCCAGTAAAAGTGTCCGCACACTGTGTGAGTTTCACAGAAACACACACAAACGAGCGTTTCCTTAGAAACATGAGCAGCAGCTGGAAACAAGAAACTGTGTCCTCAAATTAACAAGCTCATGCTCAGGCCATGTAACCAATCATGTTCATGTGTTCACCTCTGTCACCTCGTCACCTCCAAACCTGTGAACCACCCCTTTTCCCGCACACGTTTAGCAGCAGCGCTCATTCCCGCGGGACAAGCTTCGGCCCGGCAGCCCTGGATCTTCATTACTCGATGGATCTGTGGATAGTGGCTAGCGGCAGGTACGCTAACGGCTATCGACCCGCACGCGGACGTGGTTAGCACTGCAAAGGCTCATGGGAGTGCTGTAAGTGGCAGTGGTGAGGAATGGCCCTCCATTGGTTGTCTGTCTTGGTTCAGAGTGGCAGACGAGAACGCAAACACACACACAAACGCACGCCATGAGCACAAACACACACAAACACACAAGCACGAGCACAAACACACACAAACACACAACAAGCCACGAGCACAAACGCACACAAAACGCACAAGCACGAGCACAAAACACACACAAACACACAAGCACGAGCACATACACACACAAACAACAAGCACAAACACACACAAGCACGAGCAGAGAAACACACACAAACACACAAGCACGAGCACAAACACACACAAACACAAGCACCGAGCACAACAAAACACACACAAACACACACAAACAACAAACACAAAGCACACACAACACACAACAAACACAAGCACAACACACACAAGCACGAGCACAAACACCACACAAACACAAACACGAGCACAAACACACACAAACACACACAAACACACAAGCAGAGCACAAAACAACACAAGCACGAGCACAAACACACACAAAACACGACGCCACAAACACACCCAAACACAAGCACGAGCACAAACACACACAAGCAAAACACACACAAAACACACATAATACGAGCACAACACACACAAGCACGAGCACAAACACACAAAACACACAAGCACGAGCACAAACAAACACACAAGCACAAAACACACACAAACACCAAATACGTGCACAAACACACACATTCACAAACACAATCATGCACAAACACACACAAACACACAAAATACGAGACAAAAACACATTCACAAACACAATTATGAGCACAACACACACACAAACACACCACGCAAGCACAAACACAACACACAAACACACAAATACGAGCACAAACACACACACAATCATTGAGCACAAACACACACACAAACACAAGCACAACTACACACACAAAGCATGGGCACAAACACAATCATGAGCACAAACACACAGAAACACGAACACAATCATGAGCACAAACACACAAATACAAGCACAACACACAGAGAAACACAAACGCATGAAGCACAAACACAATCATGAGCACGAACACAAACATGAGCACAAACGAGCACGAACACAATCATGAGCAAGAAAACAACCACAAACATGAGCACAAACACAATCATGAGCACAACCACAAATATGAGCATCAAACACAAAGCAACAAACGAGCACGAACACAATCATGAGCACAACCACCAATCATGAGCACAATCATAACACAATCATAACACAATCATTTAGCACAATCAAAACACAATCATGAGCACAAACACAATACATCGAGCACAACCACAATATTGAGCACAAACCAACAAACATGAGCACAAACATGAGCACAAACACAATCATGAGCACAACCACAAATAATGAGCACAAACACAAGCACAACGAGCACGCACAATCATAACACAATCATAACACAATCATTAGCACAATCAAAACACAATCATGAGCACAAACACAATCATGAGCACAACCACAAATATGAGCACAAACACAATCATGAGCACAAACACAATCATGAGCACAAACACAATCATGAGCACAATCATAAAACAATCATAACACAATCATAACACAATCATGAGCACAATCAAAACACAATCATGAGCACAAACACAATCATGAGCACAAACACAATCATGAGCACAATCATAACACAATCATAACACAATCATGCGCACAATCAAAACACAATCATGAGCACAAACACAAGCGCAGAAGACTCAGGTCAGAGCAGGTCAGTAGTGTCACTCATGAAGTTAAGTGTCGACTAATTATGATCATTAAATCATGCACTGGAGAAAATGCTGGATATTGAAATGTTAAATTGTAAAATCGCGACTTTTGTCTTAATCTGAACATGTTCTTGTACCGATACTTTGAGGTCATGTTTTAGAATTTAAAATGATGCTATTTATGACAGCATGCTTTACTGTCAGGCGTTCCCTCATTAGGAGTAGTGCTGGCACGCCCTCTCCTGACATGAGAGGGAATTGCTGTGGTAGATTTCAAAGGGGGATTTAAAGACGAGGAAGTCCTTTAGCATAAAATGTGTCCTTTAATCCACAAAGTTTATTTTGTGGATTAAAGGACACATTTTATGCTAAATGCTAAATTAAGGGACACATTTTATGCTAAATGCTAAATTAAAGGACACATTTTATGCTAAATGACTTGACTTGACTTGTGCCCACAAATGTAAAACTGAACTGAAGCGGGAGTGAAAGTCAGAAAATGTTCCGCTGCGTTCACTCTCAGCTGTAGAGAAAGTCCTCGGGCCAAATTGGAAGTGATGTTTCCACTCTGACTTGATCCACGGCTCGTCCGGACCCGCCGCAAACACGGACCAAATCCACGGCAGGATCAGACGGAGCCTCATTTCACCCTGACAGTGAGAAGGCGCTGGGACGTCCCGTTATGAGTGAGGACGAACCATCCCTGTCCCCCGCTGACAGCGCTCATAAATCAGGCGCTCCATTAACGGGGAGACGGGCCGGTTTGCCTCGGCTCCCACGGCAACAAAGTGTAAGGGAGCTCCTCGTCTAGACGGCAGCAGCTCTTCGTGTAGACGGCGGCAGCTCCTCGTGTAGACGGCGGCAGCTCCTCGTGTAGACGGCGGCAGCTCCTCGTGTAGACGGCGGCAGCTCCTCGTGCGGACGGCAGCTCCTCGTGCAAACGGCAGCTCCTCGTGCGGCAGCTCCTCGTGCGGACGGCAGCTCCTCGTGCGGACGGCAGCTCCTCGTGTAGACGGCGGCAGCTCCTCGAGCGGACTGCAGCTCCTCGTGCGGATGGCAGCTCCTCGTGCGGACGCCAGCTCCTCGAGCGGACGCCAGCTCCTCGTGCGGATGGCAGCTCCTCGTGCGAACTGCGGCTCCTCGTGCGGATGGCAGCTCTTCGTGCGAACTGCAGCTCCTCGTGCGAACTGCAGCTCCTCGTGCGGATGGCACGAGGAGCGAGCTCGAGGAGCTCGACAGTCCAGTTCACAGCCGCCACAATCCAGGGGGAAATGTCCCTTGATTTTCCTGCAGACTTAATGTTCCCACAGGTCTGATTCAGAGGCGGAGAGGGGCCCTTCCTTGTGGCGTTTGCATGTTCTCCCTGCGTATGTTTCCTTTGTTTGCACAGTTTCTTCTATAAACATAAACTCCCCTGAAAATTAATGAATCCAAATCTCAATGGAACTTTCTTGGTTAAACAGAATATTAAAACACCTCAAATGTGGAGCAAATGAATAAAAAAAACCACTTTTGAAGTTACAAAGTCTAAGATAAATCTAAGCATGTAAATGGAACAATAAAACACCTTTAGGAGCAGATTGGACTCTTTATTTCCTTTTTTTCCCGTCAGAGAGCACCCTAACCAGGAAAACAAATTCGTTTTGCCTTTAGTGTAAAATGACAGCAGTTAAAATCACATTTATGAATGAATGAAACTGACACAAAGAAAATAACTTACAAATGGCGTCTCTTTTCCCACACAGAGGATGAAATTAATGTTCCAATTCCTCAGAGACATTTCTTTCTAACTATTTATAATACAACAAGGATATACAAAAGCATACAAAATGCTCTTCACTGCAGCTTCTGTAACGTTTGCCTCACTTTTGTGTCTGTGGTACGTTTTGGGTTTGTGGCAGTATGTCGTGGGCATTCAGTGCATGGTTGGGCATGTTGCGGTCAGTGGGCATGTCAGTGGGCATGTCAGTGGGCATGTCTGTGGGCATGTCTGTGGGCATGTCAGTGGGCATGTCAGTGGGCATGTCAGTGGGCATGTCAGTGGGCATGGCAGTGAGCATGTCAGTGAGCATGTCTGTGGGCATGTGTGGGCATGTCAGTGGGCATGTCAGTGGGCAGTGGGCTGGCAGTGAGCATGTCAAGTGAGCATGTCTGTGGCATGTCTGTGGGCATGTCAGTGAGCATGTCTGTGGGCATGTCAGTGGGCATGTCAGTGGGCATGTGGCGTGGGCATGTCAGTGGGCATGTCTCATGTGGGCATGTCAGTGAGCATGGTCTGTGGGCATGGCAGTGGAGCATTCAGTGAGCATGTCAGTGCAGTGTGCATGTGTCATGTCTGTGGGCATGTCAGTGGGTCAGTGTCAGTGGGCATGTCAGTGGGCATGTCTGTGGCATGTCTGTGGGCATGTCAGTGGGCATGTCAGGGTCATGTCAGTGAAGCATGTCTGTCAGTGG
Organism: Chaenogobius annularis; assembly: GCA_015082035.1. Classification (NCBI taxonomy): domain Eukaryota; kingdom Metazoa; phylum Chordata; class Actinopteri; order Gobiiformes; family Gobiidae; genus Chaenogobius; species Chaenogobius annularis. The sequence goes on along the minus strand of BJKM01000567.1, from coordinate 27,422 downwards.
GCATGTCAGTGGGGCATGTGTGGGCATGTCTGTGAGCATGTCTGTGGGTCATGTCAGTGGGCATGTTGGCATGTCAGTGGGCATGTGGGCATGTGTGAGCATGGTCAGTGGGCATGTCCAGTGGGCATGTCCGTGGGCATGTCTGTGAGCATGTCCTGTGGGCATGTCAGTGGGCATGTCAGTGGGGTATGTCAGCTGGGCATGTCAGTGTGGGCATGTCAGTGGGCAGTGTCATGTCAGTGGCATGTGGCATGTCAGTGGGCATGTCAGTGTGGCATGTCAGTGGCATGTCAGTGAGCATGTCAGTGGCATGGGTCAGTGGCATGTCTGTGTCGGCAGTGTCAGTGGGCATGTGGTGTGGGCATGTCGTGGGCATGTCTGTGGGCATGTCTGTGAGCATGTCTGTGAGCATGTCTCAGTGGGCATGTCAGTGGGCATGTCTGTGGGCAAGTCTGTGAGCATGTCTGTGGGCATGTCAGTGGGCAATGTCAGGGCATGTCTGTGGGCATGTCAGTGTCCATGTCAGTGGGCATGTCTGTGGGCATGTCAGTGGCATGTGCATGTCCGTGGCATGTGTGGGCATGTCAGTGGGCATGTCAGTGGGCATGTAATGGCATGTCAGTGGGCATGTCTGTGTGGCATGTCAGTGGGCATTGTCATGTCTGTGGCATGTGATATATGTGATGAATGTGGTGAATGTATGAATGTGATGTTTGTGAGGATTTACACGAACATGTGTTCTCTCCTTGTTGTACAACAAACAAAAAACCATGTGTATCTCAATCTTCATATTTTGTATTTAGATTTAGACAAAGTTCAATTGAACCCAAAAACCTTATTTTAAGCGTGCCTTACTTTATATTCAACTGTTTTAATTACACTGAGTACCATTAAAACCTTTTCTGATTTAAACTTCCCGACGTTCTGATGTTCGTTTATGACGTTATAAAGAGCCCTCCTTTTCCCACTGTGAGCTCTTCACAAAGTACATGAGATAAAGGTTATTTCTGGTGTAAAAACGTAATGAGTGCTTCAGAGTGCGGCTCGGTGGGACGTCCATAAACCACCCCCACCGCCGGACCCACGCGCGGATCGGCTAATTCCTGGGTAACGAGCTGTCACTGTGTTTTATGGGGGGCCTGGTTCAGGTGATTGACACGTGGGTTACTGCTCGAGCCGTTTGACAAATGACTCGTGTGGAGCCGTGAAATGAGCTCAGCCTCGCTCTCCGACAGCTACTGCTATTAACCTTTAGTCAAGCAAAACGCGTCATGCATTTTATACGACGCTTTTGACCACGCCCTTGGATTTCTCCTAAAGTACAAATATTAGGCATTCTTTGTGTTGCTGGTGCTCTCGAGGACCTTTGCTTCGGCATTGCATGTCATAGGACTTCAGGCGTTCCCTCATCAGGATTTGGTGTTAGCGTGGATGAAGCTAAATACAACTGTATCTGATGAGGAACAATAACAGGGCTCCGACTCCCCCACAGACGGGTCATGTTCGGCTCCTGACCGTCGTCTGGGACTCAGCTCCTTGTCACAAAAGCCCCGACGAGGAAGAGGAGAGAGAAGGGTCAAAAAGAGAGAGAGACAGGGAGGAAGAAGAGGGGGGAGAGATGGGACAAAGAGAGGACGCAGAGAGGGGAAAAGAGAAAGAAAACAGAAAAGGGAGCGAGAAAGGGAGAAGGTGGCAAGAAGAAGGAGACAGAGCGAAAAGGGAGAAGGGGAGAGAGAGAGAAGAAAGAAGAAGAAGGGAAGAAGAAAGAGAAGGGAAAGAAGAAGAGAGAGGGGAAGAAGAGAGAGAAGAAGAGAGAGAAAGAGAAAAACAGAGAGAGAAATTGGAAAGGGGCCAAAAGAGGAGAGAAGAGAGGGAGGGGAGAGGTGGGTTAGAGCTCCTGTTACAGCTCGTCATCAGAAAAAAAGCCTTTTTGACAGGATTACAGCTGTTTCTGTCTGAGCGCCGAGGATCAAAACCCAAACACACCAGCCGCCCTCAAACGGGCACTCATCAAACCACCACTCACCTTCACTCATTCTCACTCACTCACTCCATCACTCACTCACTCACTCACTCACTCCATCACTCACTCACTCACTCACTCCATCACTCACACTCACTCACTCCATCACTCATCACTCACTCATCACTCACTCACTCACTCACTCACTCACCATCACTCACATCACTCACTCACTCACTCACTCACTCACTTCTCATCACTCACTCCACTCATCACTCATCACTCACTCTCACTCCACTCACTCACTCACTCACTCATCACTCACTCACTCACTCATCACTCACTCACTCACTCACTCACTCCATCACTCACTCACTCACTCACTCCATCACTCATCACTCACTCACTCACTCACTCACTCATCACTCACTCACTCACTCACTCCATCACTCACTCACAATCACTCACTCACTCACTCACTCACTCATCACTCACTCACTCACTCACACATCACTCATCACTCACTCACTCATCACTCATCACTCATCACTTCACATCACTCATCACTCACTCCATCACTCACTCACTCCACTCACTCACTCATCACTCACTCCATCACTCACTCACTCACTCACTCCATCACTCAACTCACTCATCACTCACTCCATCACTCACTCACTCATTCACTCCATCACTCACTCACTCCATCACTAACTCACTCCATCACTCACTCACTCACTCACTCACTCCACTCACTCACATCACTCCATCACTCACTCACTCACTCACTCATCACTCACTCACTCCATCACTCACTCACTCCATCACTCACTCCACCACTCACTCACTCCATCACTCACTCCATCACTCATTCACTCCATCACTCACTCACTCCATCACTAACTCACTCCATCACTCACTCCATCACTCATTCACTCCATCACTCACTCACTCCATCACTAACTCACTCCATCACTCACTCACTCACTCACTCCATCCATCACTCACTCCATCACTCATTCACTCCATCACTAACTCACTCCATCACTCACTCCATCACTCACTCACTCCATCACTAACTCACTCCATCACTCACTCACTCACTCCGCAGCACGGAGAAGAAAAGGATCTGCTCGTGGATATAACAAAAAGGCCTTTTCTACATCATTAATCTGACGTTTTAGGAGTTTTGGACAAAGTCCTGGACAAAGTCCTGGACAAAGTCCTGGACAAAGTCCTGGAGCAGAGCCGAGGCTTTTGGGACGTGTTTCCGACAGTAACAACATCTAAACTTACAGTCGATTAACATACAAGTGTGTTTTGTGGTTGGCCGTGGAGCAGGTGCTCAGAGATGTTTCATTCCTCTGTAAGAGCTAAAGAAGAACTGCTAAAGCGTCAGGACAAACAGCAGCTCATTCTGTGTCTCAGGGGAAAAGGAGCCGCTAAGATAGACTATCGTTTTCTGGTGGAGGACCCCCAAAGCCCCTCTTGCTTTCAGGATGCTTCTCACTGACTGTGATCATTGTTAACACACAAACAGTGGCCGTTCTTTCTGAAAGTCGATCCACGACAGACGTTGTCCTGGGCTGAAATGTGCTCCTCTGCTTCTGGTCTACTCCGAGTGTGAGTAGAAACAAACTCTGAAACTGCTCAGCTGCTGTCGGGACGTACTGAGGGTACTGAGGGCTGAGGGTCTGGACCGTTCGGTTTGAACATGACCCAACATGACCAAAGATGAGACTTAGGACAGTTGTTTTCAAGGTTATTAAGGTTCTAGGCCTGACTCAGATGTGGAGTCAATCCTTAGAAAAATACTATGTTTTTTTAATGATTTGCTGTTACAACCCCCAGTCTGCCCTCTGCTGGTTCTCAAGGAACAGTTTATGTCTAAAAGGCCCAGGATGTTTCACTTTCAGAAGGTTACGAAGCTAGCCACAGCACCATCTCAGCTCCTCCATCCCTGCTCCATCCCTCCTCCCTCTCTCCTCCATCCCTCCTCCATCTCTCCTCCCTCTCTCCTCCATCCCTCCTCCCTCTCTCCTCCCTCTCTCCTCTCCATCCCTTGCTCCATCCCTTCCTACCCTCTCCTCATCTCCTTCCACCTCCTCCTCTCCTCATCTCTTCTCTCCACTCCTCCTCGTCCTTCCCTGCTCCATCCCTCTCTCCTCTCACTTCTCCCATCTCTCCTCCATCTCTCCCTCATCTCCTCGATCCTCCTCCACCCTCCCTCTCCCTCATCCTCCTCCCTCTCTCCTCCATCTCTCCTCCATCTCTTACCTCCCTCTCTCCTTACATTATTCCTCCTCCATCTCTAAACTGACCTTGTAGGGCAGCACCACGAGCCGAGCCTCCACTGATGCCCACGATGGGGACCGCGGTCTGGGTGGAGATGAAGTCCAGGATCTGGGCCACGGCCTCGGAGCCCACGTTGTCCTCAAAGACCACCCCATGGACCCGGTTTTGTGGACAGAGTGTCGCAGATCCGTGTCAGCAGCGCCCGCGGGTTTGTGTTGTTGACCAGCACCGTGATGGGGTTGACCTGCAAGAGGAGGCACGACCGGGTCAAAGGGCGAGAAAGAACATGCACCACCGGGTCAAAGGGCGAGAAAGAACATGCACGACCGGGTCATCAATAGGGCGAGAAAGAACAGGCACCACCGGGTCAAAGGGCGAGAAAGAACATGCACGACTACGGGTCAAAGGCGGAGAAAGAACATGCACCACCGGGTCAAAGGGCGAGAAAGAACATGTACCACAGGGTCAAAGGGCGAGAGAAGAACAGGCACGACCGGGTCAAAGGGCGAGTTTTTACACCTTTAATATCATAAACCAATATCGTGGCGTGTAATTAAAGGTGCGCTGTGGGACTTTTCCTGAGGCGGGCACTTTGCCTGGAATGTTCCACACTGCAGCTTTACTGTGGTACTCACACCAATAACTGAATAACTCAAATTCACACTTTCTTCAGCGTCGATGTCACAATGTGTTTGAAGTTATTTTAAAAACGCAGTCGTTGTAAAAAATAGACTTGGATTCAGAATATATTTACTAACAGTAGATTCGTTTAGAGGCACATGACTGATGGAGGTACAATTAACAAAGAATTACAATTTTCAAAAGTATTTATTTGGAGTAGAAGTTGCCAGTGGAATAAATTAACTGACCACAACAATAAATTAAAATATATATATTTTTTGCTTTATAAATGTTTTCATTTTACAGATTTCATTTTTGACGAGTTTCACTGACGCTTTGAAAGAAAAAATGTATTTAATTAATTTAAACTCCGTGTTCAGGAGAGACGCTCCTCCCCTTTTCCTCACCCGACTCCCCCCTTTTCCTCACGACTCCCCCCTTTTCTCACCGACCCCCTTTTCCTCCTCCCCTTTTCCTCACCGACTCCCCCCTTTTCCTCACCCGACTCCCCCCTTTTCCTCCGACCCCCCTTTCCTCACCCGACCCCCCCTTTTCCTCACCTGACTCCCTCTTTTCCTCACCCGACTCCCCCTTTTCCTCACCCGACCCCCTTTTCTCACCCCACTGCCCCTTTTCCTCACCCGACCCTTTTCCTCACCAACTCACCCTCTTTTCCCTCACCCGGACTCCCCCTTTCCTCCATGTTGCGGATCTCTACTCAGACTTCCCCCCTTTTCCTCACCCGACTCCCCTCTTTTCCTCACCGACCCCCCCTTTTCTCCTCACCCGACTCCACCTTTCCTCACCCGACTCCCCAACCTTTTCCTCACGACTCCCCCCTTTTTCTCAACCCGACTCCCCCTTTCTCACCCGACCCCTCTTTTCCTCACCCTGACTCCCCCCTTTTCCTCACCCCGACTCCCCCTTTTCCTCACGCCGACTCCCTCCCCGCCTTTTATTCCTCACCCGACTCCCCCTTTTCCTCACCCGACTCCTCCCCTTTTCTCAACCCGACTCCCCCCTTTTCCTCACCCGACTCCCCCCTTTTCCCTACCCGACGCCCCCTTTCCCTCACCCGACCCCCCTTTTCCTCACCCGACTCCCCCCTTTCACCCGCGCCTCACCTCCAGGGGCAGGTCCATGAAGTTCTCCCTGCTCAGTCGGCCCTTGATCTCGCTCTGGTAGGCGGGGCCACTGAACACCACGGCCACGTTGACTGTGGGGGCGGGGACTCCAAACGGCCGGCCCACAACCATGGGGGCGGAGCACAGCAGCAGCAGCACCAGCAGCAGCACCACACGCAGCCACCAGGGGGAGCTCCGAGGGCCCATCGCACTCACCTACTGCCTGAGGACAACACAAGAAGAGAAGGTAAGAACGTGTCAAAGAATCGTTTATTAACACGTTCAGCAGCCTAACCTGCGATGGGGGCGAAAGCTACAAACCTTACAGGGCGTTTATTACCCGAAATGTGCTTTTTTGAGCTTTTAACCATGTCATAAAAAATAAAATCATAATGATTAAAGTGCCTCTGACAGATTTTTACGATTTTCTAGTTTTGACTTTATGTGGTGTATTTATGCCTGTCGTACATATAAATGATAGTTTTACACAAGTCCAGTAAGTATTTGTGGAGAAAATCTGCAGAAAAATGACAGGAAGTGACATCACAGCAGGGAGACTCATTCCAGTCAAAGTTTATGCAGAATTTACACAAAGAAACAACTTTTTTGATGCTCTAAACATGAATTCAACAAAATAAAGTCGCTCTTGTATATTTCTATTTGTCAAATTTGAACAAAAAAGTGACTTTTGATAAGTTTTGCCCCAGTGGTTGCTGGGTAATTTCCTAGCGTGATGTCATCAATTACAAACAGGAAGTGAAATTATAAACCTTAAAAATGTGCTTTTCTGGGATAACATTTTTACACTTTTGATCAAAATTCAAACTGCATTTTAGTTCAATGAGTCGTCCGACCTGTAGGGGGCACTTTACTTCCCACTCCAAAGCCTAAAAAGGTCATTTAAAGTGTGTTTTCCAAATTGCTTTAAGACATTATTTTAAGTTCATCATGTGAAATACAAATCCCAAAGTAAAGCCAATAATATGTCCACTTTAAGGATTTTATTTTTAACAATAAAACACCTGTGGTTGAATAAATGCAAAGTAGATTTAATGTCATACAATGGAACATCGTGCACGTTTAACTGTTCTGTCCGTGTCAAACAAATCATAATAATAAATGAAAATAATTACAACCTGAACGACAGGTTGAATTAAACCTGACTTGGACTAGTTGTGCCTGATACGGTTTAAGTTAGCCTAAGTTAGCCTAAGTTAGCCTAAACTAGCCTCCGTCACAGAGACAGGAACAGTTTTTGCTTTGTTTTTGCTGGTTGTATTTTTAGTCCCACAGTGTGAGACCGGAGCCTATGGGAGCACATGTCACCGCGCGGCTGCTGCTCCGACTTGGCGTCCAAACCGACAGATGGCCCGCACACACGCTAAAGCTACACTCGCTAATGCTACACGCGCTAATGCTAAAGCTACGGCCGCCACGCGCAGCAGGATTTGTGCTGCTCTCTCGGGACAATCAGCGACTATCTGGGTTACTAAACCACAACTCTGAGAGCGATGTCTCTGCAGCTTTAAGGGGCATGACTACCTCAAGCCCCACAATGCACTGCAAGGGTGAAAAGAATTGTTTCAGCTAACGATAGGTCAAATGTTCTGGGTTAAAAAGTCCCTGTAAATGGGCGATAAAATGAGGTCAGAAATATCACTTTAATCCCTTTTTTGGGAGATTAAACGTTCTGTCTATTTTTGAGGTCATTTCAAACCGTTTTAATTACAGTTAGATTCACTCAGTCATTAGTCTCTTTTTGCATATCGCCAAAACAACAATTGTGATATTATCGAGCCTTAATTATTCAACTTGATTAGTTCACTTCAAGGAGATACTCTCGTCTGTGGAGTGGAAATATGTCCACGAAAAAGAAACGAAATACCTTCAAACCAGTCACAATATATTTTATTACAAACATGTAAACCTGCTGATTTTAAATATATATATGCTAAAATGACCAAACAATTCAAGCCATTTCACAAACTGTCTTCATTACGTGTTCAAACATCAAACTCTGATGTCATTTTAGTCCAAGCTAAAACCCTCTCAAACCCAGACTGAGACTGTGGTTTAAATGTGTCACGTTTTGTCCGTTTGTGTTCTGAAGTCCAGACAGCGTGAGTTCGAGGCCCGTGGGACATGTGACGTTCCTCTGGGAGACACGCCGTGATCCTGTGCAATCCTGCTGCAGCTGAGGCCACTGTTTCCACAGAGAGAGAGCAGAACCTGGCATGGAGCAGAACCTGGCATGGAGCAGAACCTGACATGGAGCAGAACCTGACATGGAGCAGAACCTGGCATGGAGCAGAACCTGGCATGAAGCAGAACCTGGCATGGAGCAGAACCTCTCATGGAGCAGAACCTCACATGGAGCAGAACCGGACATGGAGCAGAACCTAGCATGGAGCAGAACCTCTCATGGAGCAGAACCTCACATGGCGCAGAACCTGGCATGGAGCAGAACCGGACATGGAGCAGAACCTGACATGGAGCAGAACCTCACATGGAGCAGAACCTGACATGAAGAACCTGCATGGAGCAGAACCTCACATGGAGCAGAACTGACATGAAGCAGACCTGGCATGAAGAACCTCTCATAGAGCAGAACCTGACATGGAGCAGAACCTCACATGGAGCAGAAACCTGACATGAAGCAGAACCTGGCATGGAGCAGAACCTCTCATAACACATGGAGCAGAACCTGACATGGAGCAGAACCTGCAGAACCTCTCATAGAGCAGAACCTGACATGGAGCAGAACCTCTCATAGAGCAGAACCTGACATGGAGCAGAACCTCTCATAGAGCAGAACCTGACATGGAGCAGAACCTGACATGGAGCACATCACACTTATATATAAAATGTGTTTTTGTGGAGGAACTGGAGACAAGGTCAGGACGAAAGGTCTTTTTCGACGAGATCGAACGTTGGGGCCAAAGGTTAATGTGGTCATCTGAGGAAGGGCGGCCAAACTGCAGAAAACGAGGACGATGGGGAACGCTGCAGCGCGGAGAGGGAACAAGAGCTGCAACTGTCGATTACTTTTGTCAACAATTAAAACGGCGGCTATTCTTAGTGCAGAAAGCAGGATGCGTTTGAACATCACATCTTCACTCAATCTGACCCAGAAGAAGTGACGATGTCCTGATTCACCAACTGAACAGGTCTTTCTGAAGTCATTCTTCTCTGAATCATAAACCCTCTTCTATCAGCACATTTGCGTATCGACCACATAGCGAAGTGTTCGATTATTAGGTGACGATGATCTCAATAATCGATTCGTTTCCCCCCAAGACACAGGCAGAACATGCAAACCCCTGACATGTGGCCAGGAACGCTTGCTACAATTCTGCCTTTTTTCCAATAAATCTCACGAGGGCTTTCAAACGTATTACTCTTTTCATCAGCCCTTAAACGAGCCGCCGTGGCGCTAAACGGGCGAACACCTCCAGCTTCGTTCACCGCGCGGCCGGACCCCGCGCCGCTGTAACCGCCCGTGCCGGCCCCTCATAAATCAGCGGACGAATTGATTAGTTGCCAGCGATCGAGGGCATCCCAATGACAGCGCCGCGCTGCCGATAGGGTTAACGTCGCCCATACGTGCCGCTAATGCTAACGCTAACACCTCGCGTTCCGGGCTGTGTTTAATCAGAGCTTGAGAAAAAAGCTGAGGCAGACGCGTGAAGGTCGCGCGGCTGTCGTCGGGAGCGTTACGGGGGCCGGGCCGCGGCGGACTCGCGGATAACTCGCGGACGCGGCGCGGACGACAGGGGTAAGCGACTTAGACAGCGAGACGTGACCCCCATGCGGGATTTAGCGCGGACGGAGCCAAAGGTGCTTAAAGCGAGGAGAAGGAGCAGATTTATGGGAGCGGAGAGATACGCGGGCGGGGGCAGAGTGTTTGTACAAGGCGAGTCGGCAGTGACAAGTTACATCTGACGCGGGGAAGAGAAAGAAATATGGGAGATCCTTTACACCTCAACTTTGGACACTGCAAAAACGGAATATAATGACTTCATATCTACAGAACACAGAGGTTTGCATGGGCCAGTTTGACCGGTTTATGGCCCATTTTAGGCATGATTGTTGAGATGAACTATTGAACTTTGGTATCTTTATCTTGGAATGTAAAAAGAGGTTTTCAAGAACTTGTGAACCTGTATTTGGAAAACTAAACATCATCCATGGTCTAGAACAGGGCTATTCAACATCAGGCCCGGGGACCAAATCAGGCCTTCAAAATTATTTAATCCGGCCCACGACCCAAATATTAAAACGAAACGAAAAATCTTGTTGAATGGTTTAATTCTGGGTTGGCACTAGTTTTGATTCTGGGTTCAGGTTCCTGGTTGGTCCTGGACTAGTCCAGTTTGCACAGCATCGTTTGCCATTTCTCACAAGAATCTAATCCATCAGTAGTTATTTTATTGTATTAACTTGTCTGAAAGAGTGCTGGGGGGACAAAGAGAACTGTGGACTCGCACATCCTGTACCCCGAGCTCATCCCAAGTACACGTTCTTCCTCTGCGTCGCCATAATTACATCAGACACTCTCAGATGTTGTCAGAAGAGGGACCAGCAGCAGCAGCAGCAGGAGGAGGGTGTAGAACTGAACCGCCGTAGAGAAAGCGGCTGCAAACGGTTTAATGACAGTTAAAGCAGAAGTTCAAGCATTTCATTTACGCTGTGCATTTGCATCAGGATCTTGGAAGCAGGTATCAAGGGATTTTTCAGGGATCGCTACATCTTCTTCACTCCAAAGCCCACGAGAGTCTCTGTAAAACATCTTCCCACTGACTCAAAACCCTGACTAACATCTCTGTTTTAACCAGGATATTATCAGCAGATCGACCAACATTGTTATGAGTTGACATATCTTGAGATTTGGGAGTGACTTTTGAGTTTCATCAGCCTTTTTGCAGAAGCATTTGATATTTTACTAAATATTTGTAATTGTGTCTTTTCTGGTAACGATAACATGAAATAAACCCTTCCTCCGAAATCAAGCACTACGCCTGAATCACGCTTGACCAACTGTTTGTTCGTTATGAATTAAGTCTCTGCTCATGCTTTATTAAGGCTAATTAAAATGTGGTTATTCTGTGGTTAGCTCGTTAAGCTAAGAGTTGGACAATCGAACCCAAACAACAGCTTTTACATGATATAAACGGTTTTCTTATGTGACTGTAAAGCATCTGCTGCAAATGCAATCAGTAAATAAAATAAATATGTGATTTAAATGTATGCGATGAAGGCAAACTGATCGGCTGAAGGTGTAAGAGTGGAGCCCCCTGCTGGTCTTTATTAAAGGCAAGCTTGTTGTAGAGCACAGTTTGTACGCAAAGCAATTCAAAGTGCTTCAAGCAACAGGAAAAAAATGCATTAAAATCACAAAGAAAACTGACAACAAAAGACAACGGACAATTTTGCTGACATCAATATTTATTTGGCATTGCCAGCGTAACAGGTGTCACAGGGATGGGCACATCGGGGGCACACTTTATTCTCTTTATGGAGAAAAGCGGCATGTTTCGAGCAAACAAAAACAACGAAAACACCTGTAATCGAAAGCAAATGCCCAAAAAGGTCAGTTCACGTGACACCGCGCGCCTTCAGATACGCGACATGTTCAGATCGTCGCATTTCAAGCAAAACTCAAATCAGATCGGCCTCGTTCGCGACTCACGAAACACGATGCAGGCAAGAATCGAGCAAAAATGTGGCTTCAGTTGAATCGTTCTGAATACAAACGACGGTCTCTTCCGTTAATAAACGCACTGACGTCTGCGGCACAGTTACGCTTTGGTTTTCCATCTGTGTTCCACTCCGCCCGTCACACACACGCACACACGCACACACGCACACGCACACACGCACACACACGCTCCCTGACAGTCGTGTAATAGCTCACCTGCGCTCGCACAAACCGGCCCGCGCGTTTTCCGCCAGGACAAATTGAACGCGGTTGATAAGGAGAATGGGATTTCCATCTCCGGCGCCGCACGCACAAACTCACACACGCTAAAGAAACACGCTTGCAACACACCGGGATTCGCTCTGCTTTAAAAGACATTTGTCACTGCCAAAACGGACGCCAAAACGGACGGCGGTGCCACTTTTTGAGCTTGTGGTAATCGAACTGGAGCCGGCCGGCTGAAACCGGCGTGATCCGGTGACGGTTTTGGTTCGTTTAGTCAAATCCACAGGCGCTCAACGGGAAAGAGACGTAAAAACACATGACTCGTGCTGTGAAGCGGCGTTCACACACGGGCTCCAGAGCGCTCAGCTTGGACCCCCAATCACAGCAGTTCGTCCTCTTTGAATATCCATCTGTCCGCAGCTCAAGATGAGGTCAGGAACGCTTCGAATGAAACGACAACAAAAAAGAAAAAAATATATAAAGAAAAAAAAACAAAATAAAAAATAAATAAATACAAATATAAATAAATTAAACAATAATCGACAACAAAAAGAAAAAATATATAAAGAAAAAAAAACATAATAAAAAATGAATAAATACAAAAATAAAATAAATTAAACAAATTTATGGGTAAAAAAGGAAAACATGAAAAAAGTGAAAAATAAAAAAAATAAAATAAATAAATAAATAAAATAAATAAAATAAAAATAAAAATAAAAATAAAAATAAAATAAATAAAATAAATAAAATAAATAAAATAAATAAAATAAATAAAAAAAATAAAATAAAATAAAATAAAATAAAATAAAATAAAATAAATAAAATATAAATAACGCTGATCTTGGAACACACTGGTTAGGCTTGATTATGAATAAAAAGCGCTCTTGCAGACGCTGTCCTTCGGTCGTTGTGTCCATAAGACTAACGTAACACAGAACCACCGCAGTCAGTTCATCGATCTAATGATTACTACTGCCTCCAAGAGACTCCAACTGTGGAGACGTTATAGACTGTATAATGTGGACATGAGTTTGAACCTGGCTCCTTCTGTAGCTTTAGTGGGTCACATGGAGTGCACGCGTGCTTTCCACTCTGCCGCCGGGCGGGACCTCAGCCCCGTTTCACGCTGCACTGTCCTGTCCAGACTTCTCACTTGTTCACACTTAACGTGGACTGAAGAAGTACTGCATTTTGTTACTTCAGTAAAAGTACTGATACAGGAGCAAATATAAATAACATATACATTCACATACAAAAAACGAACTAAGCAAAAGTATGACGTACGTGATTAAAACTTGACTTGTACTTATTGTGGAGAAATATTGAGTGAAATGTGGTGATTTTGATGAAGTCAAAACCATCAGAATGTCACATTTACTTGGATAAAAGTAACACCTCAAACTACGGTGGAGTAGAAAGTACAGGTACTTGAAGTGAAAGTAAAAAGTATTCACTATAAAATGTACTTACAGTGAGTACAGTACTTAACCTTACAGTACTTTTACTTCTGTACTTCTGACCAAAGACGTGTATTTCTCTGTTCACTTGAGTTACAAAACACAAAATGAATCACATGAAATGATTGTGAAGCCCATTTTAAATATGAAATGTTAAACATTAAAGTATATTCCAACACACAGAAGAGGATAGGACTGCAGTAATGTTCACAGTACTTTACTGTAATATGAACAGAATAATACTGTAAATATTCACAGTACGACGGCTGTAATATTTACAGTACAGTACTGTAATATTTACCTAATATAATGTTGTAAAAATGGCAGTATTTTACTGTGAAGATTAGGGTAAGACAGGCTACTGTAGTGGGCTTGTACTGTAAAACCTGCTTCTGTACTCGATTACAGGAAGTTACTGGCCTCCAGCTGTTTAATGTTAATATATGAATATTATTATGACATAATAATATATTTTACACTGGAGTCTTTCGCTCAGACGCCACTTTTACAAAATGTTTACACACAAAGACTTTTAATGAGGCTTTAATGTGGGACCAGACTCCTGATTACGCTGAGGGCTAACGCTAATGCTAGTGACGATGCTAATCTGCACCAGCGGCTCCTTGACCACCAGCAGTTATTCCCACACCTCATTCGTCTGGACGAGGAGGTGACCTGTCAGCAGCTGCTGCACCTCAACGCTGCGAGTTCATTGAGTAACACAAAACGCGAGCTGAAGATGACGTCAATAAATCAAGTTTGTTGAACGTGACCAAAATCCTTTAAGAGTCCGTTAGAGACGAGCTTGCACGAGATCTTCCTTTCCTTTTCCTGCCGTCACATGGTCAGATAAGGTCCCTGCAATAACTCTTTAATATCACATAAGGAGTCACATGACGCTGAGCCCCGCCCCCTTCCCCACTCGTCACATTATTAAAGCTAACGAGGCATATGTTATTATTCAGGAGGCCATTACTTCCAGCACCGCCACAGAGACAGAGGAGACAGAAGGTCATGAGCCGAGAAGACCACAACAAGTGCGCACTTTACACTATATACACAAATACACGTGTATTCATGGCAAAAGTAATAGTATTTCAACACTTAATACATCGTATAGGAAATTATGCAAACGATTTGTGCTGTTTAAATGCTAATAACAGCTTCTGCCAGTGTCTAGTCAGGTTCAGTTTGGTCTGTTTTGGTCCTGGTCCTGCTTTGGTCCTGCTTTGGTCCTGTTTTGGTCCTGCTTTGGTCCTGCTTTGGTCCTGTTTTGGTCCTGTTTTGGTCTTGCTTTGGTCCTGCTTTGGTCCTGCTTCTGTCTGTTTTAGTCCTGCTTTGGTCCTGCTTCTGGTCTTGCCTTCTTGGTTTCTTGGCTCGCTTTTGGCTCTCGCTATTTGGTCTGCTTTGGTCTCCCTTGCTTTTGGTACTTCTGCTTTGGCTCCTCGTTTTGGTCCTCGTGGTCTGCTCTGTTTGGTCTGGTTTGGTTGCTTGGTCCTGTCTGTTGTGTTGTCCTGCTTTGGTGTTTTGCTCTTCTTTGGTCTGCTTGTCTGTTTTGTCCTGCTTTGGTCCTGCTTTGTCCTGTTTTGGTCCTGCTTTGCGTCTGCTTCTGGTCCGCTTGTCCTCTTTCTGGTCCTGTTTTTGGTCTTGTTTTGGGTCCTGCTTTGGTCCTGTTTTTGGTCTTGCTTTGGTCCTCGCTTGGTCTGTTATATCGGTCCTGCTTGTCGTTTTTGGTCTTGCTTTGGTTGGTCTGTCTTGCTTGTGTCGTGCTTTGCTGCTTTGCGCTGTTTTGGTCTGTTGCTTTTGGTCTTTTCTAGCTTTGGTCCTTGTCCTTTGTGGTGCTGCTTTGCGTTTCTGTTTTGGCTCATTGCTGTTCTGCTTGTCTGTCGTCCTGCTTTGGTCCTGTTTTGGTCATGTTTTGGTCCTGCTTTGGTCCTGCTTTGGTCCTGCTTTGGTCCTGTTTTGGTCCTGCTTTGGTCCTGCTTTGGTCCTGCTTTGGTCCTGCTTTGGTCCTGTTTTGGCCCTCAAAGCGCTTTACATTCACCCATTCACACACCAGCTGTTGGCAGACACTGGGGGCAGGCTAAGTGTCTTGACCAAGGACACAACGGCAGTATTCACCTGAGTTGCAATCGCACCGCCAACCTGACCCCCACTGAGCTACTGCTGCCCTGGTTGGTCCTATGTTGGTCCTGGGTTGGTCTTGGGTTTGATTTGGAATTTGTATCCAGGACTACAGGACTTGAATCCAGGACTTGAATCCAGGACTCGAACAGGACTAGAACAGGATTAAAACAGGACTAGACCTGGACTAGAACAAGACTAGATGAGGACCAGAACAGGACTAAAAACAGGACCAGAGAAGGACTACAGCTGGATCAGAACAGGACCAGAACAGGACTAGAACAGGACTAGAACAAGACCAGACCAGGACAAGACCAGGACCAGAGCAGGACTAGAACAGGACCAGACCAGGACAAGACCAGGACCAGAGCAGGACTAGAACAGAACTAGAACTGGACCAGAACAGGACTAAACCAGGACCAGAGCAGGACGAGAACAGGACCAAACCAGGATTAAACCAGGACTAGAACAGGACTAGAACAGAACAAGACCAGACCAGGACAAGACCAGGACTAGAACAGGACTGGAACAAGACTAAACCAGGACCAGAGCAGGACTAAAACAGGACTAGACCAGGAGTAGAATAAGACTAGAAGAGGACCAGAAGAGGACCAGACCAGGACCAGACCAGGACCAGAACAGGACCGGACCAGGACCAGACCAGGACCACACAGGGGTCAAACCAGACGACGCCCTAAACGTCCCTCTGAACCTGTCCTGATTTATTGCTGGCTCATTTATGGTGGAAACACAAATCTTCTGCATCTCGCTGGTTCAGAGTCAGACTCATCCGAGACGAAAGGCCACAAACAACCAGACGAGAGGACGTTTATCTGATCCGAGCAGCGGCGACGGAGAGGTGCATTATGGGATACGCTCACAGCTCTATGGGAGGGTCACATGAGCATTCATCATTGACTTTACACACAAAGAACAGTGACGACAACATGAGTCTTCTGAAAAACCTGCAGTGGACGAAACATAAAACAAACTGCACCTTTAGTCTTCATTTATTCTTCTGCGCACGTCCAGTCATTTACGGGCACGTTTTAGAACATTTAACATTGTCAAACATTCTCGTTAAACCAGGCCAAAACAAGACAGAACCAGGCCAAAACAAGACAGAACCAGGCCAAAACAGGACTAAGCAGGTCAAAACAAGACTAAACAGGTCAAAACAAGACTAAACATGAGCCAAAACAAGACTAAACCAGGCCAAAACAAGACAGAACCAGGCCAAAACAAGACAGAACCAGGCCAAAACAAGAAAGCCATGCCAAAACAAGAGCTAAACCAGGCCAAAAACAAGACTAAAAATCTATGAAGCGACCAAAACACAAGTACTAAAACCAGCAAAACAAGGACTAAACCAGGCCAAAACAAGACTAAAAACCAGGCCAAAATCAAGACTATACACATAAGCCAAAAACAAGACAAAACCACGAGACCAAAACAAAGGAGGCGTAAATACTCAAATCCATAACAGGACTAAACCAGGACCAAAACAAGACTATACATGAGCCCAAAACAAGACTAAAACCAGGCAAAACAAACTAAAACCAGGCCAAAACAAGAGCTAAACCAGGCCAAAACAAAGACTAAACCAGGTATCAAAAAACAAGACTAAACCAATGTGGCCAAAACAAGGACTAAACTGTTGCCAAAACAAGACTAACCAGCCAAAACAAGACAAAACATGAGCCAAAACAAGACGTAAAAACCAGGGGCAAAAACAAGACTAAGCCAGATTCCAAAACAAGACTAAACATGAGCCAAACAACAAAGACTAAACCAGGGACAAACAGCAAGACTAATATGGAGCCAAAAACGAAACCTAAACCAGGCCCAAAACAAGAC
The DNA here is from genome assembly GCA_015082035.1 of Chaenogobius annularis. Taxonomy (NCBI): domain Eukaryota; kingdom Metazoa; phylum Chordata; class Actinopteri; order Gobiiformes; family Gobiidae; genus Chaenogobius; species Chaenogobius annularis. The sequence continues at coordinate 10,058 of BJKM01000567.1, read as the reverse complement.
TGAAGCAGGTGCCAAAAACAAGACCTAAAACCGGGCTCAAACAAGATCTAAAACCAGGCCAAAAACAAGACTAAACCAGTGCCAAAACAAAGACTTAAACCAGGTCAAAACAAGACCGAAAACCAGGGTTAAAAACAAAGAAAACCAGAGCCAAAAACAAGACTAAACCAGTGAAAACGAAGACAAACCAAGTCAAAAAAATACTAACCAGGTCAACCACAGACTAACGCAGCGTCAAAACGAAGACCTAACCAGGTCAAAACAAGGCTAAAAACACGAGCCAAAACAAGACTAACCAGAGACCAAAACAAGGTCTTCTAAACCAGGTCAAAACAAGGACTAACCAGGCCAAAACAAGACAAAGCAGCGTCAAAACAAGACTAAACCAGGGCCAAAAACAAGAACTCTAAACCCAGGCCCAAACAAGACTAAACATGAGCCCAAAACAAGACCTAAACCAGGTCTCAAAACAGACTAAAACATGGGCCAAAAAAAACTAAAACCAGGGCCAAAACAAGACTAAACATGGGACAAAAAACAAGACTAACCATTGCCAAAACAAAGACTTAAACACAGGGCAAAACAAGAACTAAACCAGGCCAAAACAAGAGCTAAACCAGGCCAAAACAAAGACACGCTACAAAAGACAAAACCTACACCATAGAATATCTATACGAGCTCTAATACCATGCCATAACAAGACTAACCAGGCCAAAACAAGACATATACATGAGCCAAAACAAGGACTAAAACCAGGGCAAAACAAGAGCTTAAAACCCAGGCCAAAACAAACTAAACCAGCAAAAACAAACGCTAAACCAGTCAAAAAACAAGACTTAAACAGCCAAAACCAAGACAAACCTTGCCAAAACAAGACTTTAAAACCAGGCCAAAAACAAGACAAAAACATGACAAAACAAGATAAACAGGGCAAAAAACCAAGACTTAAGACAGGTTCAAAACAAGACTATAACCTGACGCCCAAACAAGACTAACCAGGACTAAAAACAATCAGCACTATAAATACCATAGAGCCAAACACACACACACACCGAGAAACAAGACTTAAGCAGAGGTGCACAAAACAAGACAAACCGAGAGACGGTCGAACAAGACCAAACCATTGCCAAAACAAGACGAAACTCAGGCCATACAAATACAAAGGACCTAAAAACAGGGTCAAAAAACAAGACGAAAACCAGGTGATATAAAACAAGAAACTAATACCATCCAGAGGCCAAAACAAGACTGAAACCAGGTGGAAATGACCAAGACAAAATTACCATGCGTATCCCAAAGACACAAGTACTAACCTCAGGTCAACAGACTAACCAGGCCGTCGCAAAAACACAGATCCAAACCAGGAGCTTCAAAAAAACAAAGGCTAAAACACAGAGCCATAAACAGCGACCTAAACCCAGGAGAGCCCAAAACAACAAGTGCGACACACACAGACACAAAACAAAGAGATAAAGCGCAAGCCAAAACAGTAGCAATGGCCATACTCACAAAAGAGCAAGACTAAACACACAAGCCAAAACAAGACTAAACCAGACGCCAAACCAAGACTAACATGAGCCAACAACAAGACCTAACCAGGTCAAAACAAGACTTTAAACCATGGCCAAAACAAAACTAAACCAGGCCAAAACATAAGACTAAAATCATGGGCGGACCAAAACAAGACTAAACCATGCCAAAAACAAGGACCTAACAACACAGATGACCCAAAACAGAACTAAACCAGGTTCAAAAAGCAATCTAAAACACCCTGCAACAAAACGAGAGGCCTCAGATCAAAAACAAGACTAGTACCTAGGTCTGAAACAAGGACTAAACCAGCCAAAACAAGATAAACCAGGTCTAAACAAGACTAAAACCAGGTAAAAAACAAGACTAAACATTGCCAAAACAAGACTAAAACCAGGCAACCAAAACAAGACTAACCAGCCGTTCAAAACACAATAAAACTAAAACCAGGCCAAAAACAAGACTAAACATCAGCCAAAACAAAACTAACCAAAAGGTCTCAAAACATACCTAAACCCAGACCAAAACAAGACTAACCAGGTTGAAACACAAAGACTAACTCTCAGAAATACAGAAGAGTCAATGTCAACAGAACTAACACATACAGGTCCAAATTCCAACCACACTCAGAAAACGACTACACCATGTGCGTTCCAAAACAACACTTAGACCAAAACATGGCCCAAACAAGACTAAACCAGGTCAAAACAAAAGACCCTTAAACCAGGGTCCAAACCAGGTCCAAACCAGTCTTAACCAAGGACTAAACCAGGACGTAAATCAGCCCTTAACCAGTCCATAACTCAAACCAGGCCTTAACCAGCGTCCAAACCAGATCCAAACAGTATAAACTAGGTAATAAACCAGCCTGAACCAGGCCTGAACCAGTCTAAACCAGCCTGAAACCTGCCAAAGCATGACACATCTGCCGCCCTTTAAACGCGAAACCTAAACCAGGACCCTAAACACAGGAACTAAACCAAGGCACTAAAACCCAGTCCTACAACCAGCCTTAACCAAGTCAACCAAGGTACTCAAATCCACGGTTCCAAACCTAGCAGCCTAAACCAGGCCTAAACCAGCCTTAACCACGCCTTAACCGCTCTTAAACCACATGGTGTCCCTCTACGCAGCGTCCAGACACCTGCCGAGTCTTAACCAGGACTAAACCAGGACAAACCAGGACTAAACCACGGGATCCAAACCGACTGGTCCAAACCAAGGCTGAAACCTGGCCTATAAACCCAGTGGCTAAAACCAGGATCTCAACCCTAGTGGGATACACAACCTGCGCACCCATAAAACCTGGCCAGTAAACCAGGCCCTTAAAACCATGCCTCATTGAGAGCCAGGTCCAAACCAGTCAAACCTAGAACTAAACCAGGACTAAACCAGCCTTAACCAGGTCACAAACCAGGTCCAAACCAGATCCAAACCAGTATAGACCAGACGTGAGCAGGCCTTCTGAGAACCACCAGGCGCGGTGTGAAACCAGTAGGCTTTACGTCTTGGACCCCTTTCCCTCTGCTCTCAACCAAGGCATCCCCACTCCATAGAACCACAAGTTGACCGCCAAACCCTGCCTTCACAGAGATCTTTATAACCAGGATAGCCCTAACACCCAGACTTTAAACCAGATCGAAATCAGGACTGAACGCAGGCCTAAACCAGGTCCAAACCACCGTGCGTATGCAGAGTATCCAAAAACCAAATTGTGGCTTCCAAACCAGTGTAAGGTCCCAACCCGCACAAGGTGCACTAACCGGTTCCCCTATAAATCCAGGCCTCAACCGCCTGGACCAGGCCCTTTAAACTCGAGTCGTTAGGCTAAACCACCGGTCATATCAACAACCACAGTCTAAACCAGGCCTAAACCATGGTGCCAACCAGGCCTTCTATAACTCTGCCTTTTTCAAGTAGGACCTAAACACCCAAGCCTAAACCAGGCCTAAAACCTTCTGCGAGAGCCACAAACATATCCTTACAGTAGCCTTGAAACCGCACCAGGTTCTAAACCTGGCCTTAAACCAGGTCAAACCAGGCCGTAACACAGAGGCCTTAAAAAAACCAGGCCAAACCAGGTCTAATCAGCCCTTAAACCAGCATCAAGGCTCTATAACCCAACAGGTCTCACAAGAGCCATAACGGAGTCATAAACCAGTTGACACTTGACACCGAGTGCTAACCAGGTCTTAAACCGTGGCCAAACCAGGTCTAAAACCTAGGAGCTGAACCACGGCGCTAAACCATGGGACCTAAACCAGGGACCTCTAAAACCGTGGCCCTAACAAACCAAAAAGAGAGCCGCCCAAAACCAAAGCCTAAACTAGGACAAACCAGGTTATGAACCAGGTTCTAACCTGCGCTTAAACAGGGTTCTTCTAAACCAGGACTCCGTAAACCAGGACCTAAACCAGGTTCTAAATCAGGCCCTAAACCAGCCTTAACAGGGTCTCAAACAAATGGGCCTATAGAACCGGACTGAACCAAGGTTCTAATACCCGAAGTGCTAAACTAGGGAGACTAAACCAGTGTTGATACCTTCTAGTGTCTAAACCTGGTCCGTAAACCTATCTCTAAACCAGGCCTTAAACCAGGCCCTAACCACAGGTCTAAAAAATCAGGCTCTAACACAGGCCTTAACCAGGGAATCCAAACCAAGGGGGCCTTAAACCAGGAGCTGAAAACCAGGTCTAAACTCAGGTCTAAACCACGTGCGCACCTAAACGCAGACTTATCTATAACCAGGGATCTGAAACAGGTCTAAACACCGTGTTGCCCAAAACCAGGTCTAAACCAGGACTTGAACCCAAGGTCTTAATACTCAGGCCTAAACTTAAGGACTACAAACCAGGATTTGTTAAGCCCAGCGAATTCTAAAACAACCTTGTCCTAAACGCAGGTACTAAACCAGCCTAAACCATGCCCTAAAAACCCACTCTAAATAGGCCATAATAACCAGTGCCTAAACCAGTTCCAAACAAGGCCTTATAGAACCCTAGAACTGAACACAGCTCCAAACCAGGTCCAAACCAGATCCAAACCAGGTATAAACTAGGTCTAAACCAGGCCTGAACCAGGTCTAAACCAGGCCTGAACCAGGTCCAAACCAGTCTAAACCAGGACTAAACCAGGACTAAACCAGGACTAAATCAGGACTGAACCAGGCCTAAACCAGGTCCAAACCAGGCCTAAACCAGGCCTAAACCAGGCCTAAACCAAGCCTGAACCAGGCCTTAACCAGGTTTAAACCAGGTCTAAACCAGGTCTAAACCAGGCCTAAACCAGGCATAAACCAGGCCTAAACCTGGCCTAAACCAAGCCTAAACCAGGCCTAAACTAGGACTAAACCAGGTTTGAACCAGGACTGAACCAGGTCTAAACCTGGCCTAAACCAGGTCTAAACCAGGACTGAACCAGGACTGAACCAGGCCTAAACCTGGCCTAAACCAGGCCTAGGAGTGGTCCTACACTGCTCTAAGCCTGGTCCCTCCTCCACGAGGACGCTCCGTATGAACAGCGTTTCTCCCACATGGAAATGCCAGTCCTGCTGAAGATATCTCCTGTACAAGCTCCAAACGCCGCCTTATCTCGAGCGTGGAGGGATTGACATTCTGCCGTGAAGTGGAGCCGAACCAAGCCGCTGCCGGAAAGAGCCATTTATTTCAAAAAACGGGGGCGTGTCCGATCAGCAGATTATAAAATGTCAACTCAGAGCAGAGAGAGAAAGAAGTCTGTCTCATCTGAGCTCAGCGGGAGCGGGTGGAGGACGTTTGGTTGTTCCATCAAAGCTCTTCAGCTTCGGTTACACTGAAGACGCAATATTCCTCACAAATAACAGAGCCACGTTTGAAAAAGTATATCAAGTATATCAAGTGTATCAAGTATATCAAGTGTATCAAGTATATCAAGTATATCAAGTATATCAAGTGTATCAAGTATATCAAGTATATTGTAGAACGTGTCGGCTGTCACCTCCTGCTGGTGCCAGAGTCAGGACAAACATGGACCGGCCTCCTGCTGGTGCCAGAGTCAGGACAAACATGGACCGGCCTCCTGCTGGTGCCACGAGAGTCGGACTAAACATGGGACCGCCTCCTGCTGTTGCCAGTCAAGGCTAAACCATGGACCGGACTCCGCTGGCCAAGTCAGGGACAACCATGAACCGGTCCTCGCTGGGTGCCAGAATCAGGACCAACATGACGGCCTGCGCTGGTGGTGCCAGAGTCATGGACAAACATTGACCGGCTCCTGCTCGTGCCAGATAGGAACAAAAGTGGACCCCTCAAACTGGCTAGGTGCCAAGTCAGGAACCAACCTGGACCGGCCTCCGTCCGCTTGGTTGCCAGAGTCAGGACAACCATGGAACGGCCTCCTTGCTTGGTCATGCCAGAGTCAGGACTAACCATGTGACCGGCCTCCTGCTGGTGCCAGAGTCAGGACTAAACCAGGGACCGTGCCTGGACCGGCCTTGCTGGTGCCAGAGTCAGGCATAACCATGGACCGGCCTCCTGCTGTGCCAGAAGTCAGACGCTAAACAATGACCGCTCCTGCTGGTCCAGAGTCAGGACAAACATGGACGGCCTCATGCTGGTCCAGGAGCAGGACCAAACATGAGACGGCCTCCTGCGGTGCCAGAGTCAGGAAAACATGGCCGCCCTCCTGCTGGTGCCAGAGTCAGACCAACCATTGGACCGGCCTCCTTCTGGTGCCAAGGATTCAGACTAACCAATGGACCGGCCTCCTGCTGGGTGCCCAGAGTCAGGACTAACATTGGACCGCCTCTGCTGTGCCCAGGTCAGGGACGTAACCATGGACCGGCCCCTGGCTGGGTGCCATGGTCAGGACGAAACATGGCGGCTCCTCTCGGTGCCCAGATCAGAACTAACCATGGAACCGGACTCCTGCTGGTGCGAAGTCAGACTAACCAGGACCGGTCCTCCTGCGTGGTGCCAGAAGTCAGACTAAACATGGACTGGCCTCCTGCTGGTGCCAGAGTCAGGACTAAACATGGGCCGGCCTCCTGCTGGTGCCAGAGTCAGGACTAAACATGGACCGGCCTCCTGCTGGTGCCAGAGTCAGGACTAACCATGGACCGGCCTCCTGCTGGTGCCAGAGTCAGGACTAAAAATGGGCCGGCCTCCTGCTGGCGCCTCCTGCTGGTGCCAGACTCAGATGCAGTAGTATATCTCCTCCAGCACAGGTGTGGTCCCGTCGCGAGCAGATGTTCTGGCCACATCACTCGTCTTCATCACTTCCTGGTTGGACGCTCCATCTGTCAGCAGGAAGTCATCTCCATAACACACTCCTCGTCTCCTCTGAGCAGGGCCCGTTCTCAGCCTCTGCATTCTTATCCGTCGCATGGATCCACCCTCCACTGCGCCATTACGTCATCATCATGAAGGTCCAGACGAGGTCGTTCTGCGGCGTTTGCATGTTCTCCTCATGTCTGGGTGGGTTTCCTCCAGGTTCACCCTCCATCAGGCTTTAGACCAGCTTTTACAGGCACAAAAGGTGAAGCAGGGTGATATCCCTCAACAGCCAATCAGCTCTCATCCCAAAGCGTCTCACGTGTCTCGTTCTTACAAGTTTAAAAGATCAAATGTTTCAGAACAAGACCTGCCTGTGGAGGTCTGACTTTTTCACTAAATTCTGCAGAATTTACAAACTATTTTTCTTGTTTTTTTCTTTATCGTCATAAAATGAGACAAAACGTTGCCAAATACAAAAAGAAAAGAGCCAGGGTTTCTCAGGAGAGTGGTCTTCAGGTCGATGCGGTGTTGAAGCCTGACAGAGACAGCAGGGGGCGACGCTGGACACTTCAAACCCCCCGTAAATACACATTAAACCACCACCCGGACGTACATAGACTTTAATACGGTGAAAATGTTCCTTGGTTCTGCTTTAATGTCTTGGATTTAAGGTGGGTGAAGCGTTTTGGACCGAATGCTGGTGGACGTGCGACCCTGATGAGACCCAGGGACGAGAGCGGGCATTTTCAGCCTGGCACTGCCGCTCGTCAGAGTGTTTGTCAGCGGTAGTCGTAGTAACAAATCAGACGTCAGAGTATTAAACACCTCCTGGTTCCGTGCACGCAGCAGTAATAATCCGGCGCTTCACGTCAGCAGCGCGGGCAGATTACGGCAAAGTGGTCTGCTCATATGTGCGGGGCGAGGGTCAGCGGGGCGAGGAGCGGGCGGGGCGGGGCGAGAGGGGCGAGGGGGGAGGGGCTAACAGCTGGGTTCTGCTCCGGGCTTAAACCTTGATCTCCCCACAACAAACGCACCAGATCTGACACCGGACCAAGCGGCGACCGGCAGCCGAGGGTCGGAGCAGAACACTCAAATGTGTTTATTTACAGAGTGGCGAGCTAATTGGACAGTTACCTTTTAATAAAAACAATCGCCATGGCGCCCGGAGGCTCGTACAAGTCCGTTCCCTTCTGCTCTGTTTACTTGTGTTTACTTGTACACAAACTTAAGACATATCATCCTTCTTTTTTTAACAGTATTTCTATATTTCTGTGTGGGAGCGGACACGGAACGAGTTTGGACGCTTATTTGCCACTGAGAACCGGGCTAGTCGTGCTACACCTAAGCTAGCTAGCCCCGCCGTAGCGCTGGCCCCCCACATCCACTCGCACTAGCTCCGGGCCGGGCTCCGCTCTGGAGGAGGCCAGGAGCGAGATAGACGCGGTGGTCATGGCGGCTCTGCGGGAGATTCCTGATAAAATGACCGAAAGGCGTGAGTTGAAACCGGCAAACACAAGACAACAAAACAACAAAACAACAAAACAACAAAACAACAAAACAAAAGCTGTAATCATAAGTTTGGGCACTGAGAAGGCTTTTGACTCTGTTAGCTGGACTTTAAAGTGCTAAACAACTTTTAAATGGAGGATTTAATACAAAAAAAGGGGGCTCTTTCGAACATCAAGAATCAGACTCACTGACTCTGGAGAGAGGGGTGTGACACAGGGCTGTGCTTGGTCCCCCCTGTTGTTCTTCGCTTTGTACTTGGAACCATTGGCCCAATTCATTAGACGATCAGAAACGTTTCATGGGGTCTCAGCTGACGGGACGGACCATAAAATCGCCTGCCGCAGATGAGGTCTTACTGTATTTGACCAAAGCCGACATTTCCATTTCCGCATGTGATGCATTTCAAACTGAATCTGACACACAAAAACTGAAATTCTCTCCTTAAGAAAGACGTACACTTTCAAATGGCGGATAAACGACACTGTCCAACCTCACGATTCAGATGGCGAGGAAAGAACCCTCGAGTCTGATTCCAAACTCTACAACCATCAAAAGAAAAAGGAGGCGGGGCTTGCCTTGTCTGAGGAATGACTTCACTTCAGCTTCAGATCCGAGCGTTGCTGGTGTGACCCAGAATATGAAGCTCCATGGAAACTGAGACATTTGACCGACTTTGGACCAAATGAGACTTTTGTTTGCATTTCAATGGGCCATCATCGTGTTTACTTTGATGTCTAAGTGTATTCTTGTTTACATTTCTGCTCATGTGGAAATGAATTAAAGTAATAAAACATGTTTTAACCCTGGGACTTGGAGTATTTCGATACATGCAACAAAGTATAGGAAAGTGGGCGGGGTTACACACAGCCACAAATCACTCAGAACACAAGTCTGAGTATCTGAAGGTACGACAAAGAAATAACAAAACACACAGTTCTATTATTTATTGGGCGATAAGTGGAGTATTTCTTGTGACAGGGTGAACTCGGCTTCAGACCGTGTACTCGGCTCACGAGACCCTTTTGGGCTAAAACACCACATTCACGAGACCCTTTGGGCTTAAAGACACCACATTCACGAGACCCTTTGGGCTTAAAGACACCACATTCACGAGACCTTTGGCTTAAACCTTTGGGCTTAAAGACACCACATTCACGAGACCCTTTGGGCTTAAAGACACCACATTCACGAGACCCTTTGGGCTTAAAGACACCACATTCACGAGACCCTTTGGGCTTAAAGACACCAAGACACCACATTCACGAGACCCTTTGGGCTTAAAGACACCACATTCACGAGACCCTTTGGGCTTAAAGACACCACATTCACTCATTTATAATGAACCGCGCGACAGCTTAAACGTGTCGAGCGCGCGCATAAATCTGACGACGTGAAAACACGTGAACGCGTGTTCTCCGCTCGTCTGCGAGAGCGACGCCGCGGATGATGCATCGATTCTGTTCTGCCGAAGACGGGAACCCTGCAGAGGGAGAACCATCCTTCACGTTTATGTCGGGGGGCCGAGGGGGATCAGAGAGAGGCGCACGGAGCCGAGCGACGGCGTTAAACACATCTGTGACACTGGGATTGAACTCGGTGTAAGTGCACAAGGGTTAGGTTCACAGGGAAAGGGCTTGGACCTGGTTTAGACCTGGGTTAGACCTGGTTTAGACCTGGTTTAAACCTGGTTTGGACCTGGTTTGGGCCTGGTTTGGACTGGTTTAGACCCTGGTTTAGCCCTGGTTTGGACCTGGTTTAGACCTGGTT